>JARHVA010002386.1:365000-780000 GCA_037957365.1 Torreya grandis | reverse complement strand
ATGTTTTGGGTTCTAATAGAGAAAACTAGGTGAATGGAAATGAATTGTTTTTATGGGAACTAAGATAATGTCCCAAGGAGATCTTTAATACCATATTCCAATGCATATACCCATGTTTTCACCTATAAGTAGGGTCATTATAGACTATCTCATTCAAAGGGAAAAGTGACTCAGTCTTGGGAGTTAGGATGAATATGAAGGAATGAGAATGATGGGTTGAAAACATGTAATGATAAGGGACCTAAAATTCCTAAAGGCTATGTATGTCTATATAACCACTGTTATAGCTCCCCTCATGCCTTAAAAGTGCACCTATAGGTTAGATAAATAGGTTTGACACAAATAGTGGTATAAGCATGATGTTATAGTTATTTTAGTAAACTAGGGTGAGACATGGGTCAATTAAGTAGTTTTAAGGAAATGGAATGGTTAATGAGGTACAAAAGGAATCTTTACAAGACCTCCATGAGGCAATAGACACCTATGGCTAGCTTTTGGAATAGGACTATCTCAGTCACCAGTCATGAGATAACAAGAGCTACAAGAAGGACTATGGTAATATTAGGTGAGTTGTCATTTGAAGGGAAATATGTGTGACCTTAATATGTCTCATTATAGTCCTAAAAAAATCATGGAAAAACATTTATAACTCATGATAACCTAAAAGGGTGAACAATAGTAGGATATCTAAGTCCACCTATAGCAGGGTCCAAGGGAGTGAGGGTAAGTGGATCATAAACTATCTAGGAAGTGGAGGGAAGGTTGAAGTGACTAAAAAATGATATATTATGAAAAAAAAAGATGTCCTAACATTACAAATACCTTTTCAATTTGATAAAATACCTTTCTCACTTAATAAATGGAGAATAGTTCATACGAGAAGGCTAGGAAACCCCTTGGTTCACTAGGTAAGCATGAAGAATATAAGGGAAAGAGTGTTTTAGAAATAATATGAAGTAAGTTGCATGGAGCACTATGTGAAAGCTTGGTGAGATAAAATAGGGTGTTAAAATTCCTAATACACAAATTAAACTATTATATAATAGTCCTTACACCCAAATTCACTAAGGTTCTTAGTAGACCTATTGGGCTTTGAGAAGGCCTAATGCCAAATAGTAGTCCATCTTCACTTATAAATTTTTTTAACTATCCAAATGATTCAAGAATGTTTTTGAGGTCAAAATATAGGTGTGAGATATTTTATATTGTATATAATTGATTATGAGAGACATATTTGAGCTTAAAACCACTCGCCCTCATGTAAAATTGGAAAAATAAGCTTGATAGGGCAACTTGTAAAGCTCACATCTCCTTGGAGGATATACATGGGAACTATAAAAGTTAAGAGGTGTTATAGGGGATCCCTAGAAACCAATTTATGGCATTGTTTTAAAACTTGAACATCTAAGCTTTATGAACAAAGCTTAAGACCTCAAACTAATCAAAAACCCTTGATAGAGAGTTGATGGGGAAAATGAGATCAGAAAGCTGATCTAAGGGCATATTTTAAAAAGTAAAACTATTGGATAATGAATAAGACTCCCTCAGGGTACTTAACACCATGATTGGTTGTATAGACCTATAAGGAAAACATGCAAAACATGATTTTTATCACCATTTTGTGTGTTTTGTAGGTTTTAGAGAAGATCTGAGGATGAAATAAAGTTTGGGGGAAGGATTAAGACTTTTTATAACCCATAAGAGTCATTTAATTCCTAATTAAAATTTCTAAGTATTCAAATAATTGCCTTCTTTTTAGCTAGTCAAAATTTACATAGTCAACATAAGGGTGAAAACTCTAAGTATGAGCCTTTTTAAGGTATACCTAAGTAGTCCAAGGCCATGTATAGCCTTTCCAAGTGTCATTAACTCCTCATGGATTTTCATAGATAACTGAGGCCAATTTTGAGGCTAAATGTGAGGGGTGACAAAAAAGAGGAGTTTTTAGACTATAGGTAGTGATGGTTTCCTTCCATGAGTTTTTGAATGATAAGGATCATAACCAATACATGGAATTTCATTCATGAATGCCTTCCCTCTTATTCAAATCATCCCTATTTAGTGGTTGGATGTTCAAACAACTCCAAATGATGAAGGCATTTTTTTGACCTAGGATAAGGAATTTTGTGACACTTTTCATGACTTGTATGGATAATTGGACCTCATAACATTACATGGTTCACCTCATGACTTATTATCATGAAAAATTTAACCCCTTTTTAAATATTGACAAGTTTTCAAGTGACTTTTAGACTTTTTTTAACTTTTTCTTCTCTCAAAGGATATAAATATTGACTCTTTTGGATCTTTTGGGTAGTCTTTATTAGTTAATGGGGAAACTCTGGCCAAATTTGTACTTGAATGACTCTTAAAGAAATAAAAAAGTGATTTTTCCTATTCACATGTTGTTTAATTGAGTGTTAATGCAATCTTATTGGTCTTGTCTAGTAGAAGATTATCTTTTCTAGCATGTTATCCTTGATTGTTCACCAAATGTGCAGAAGAACAACTGTTACCTATCTTTGTTAGTGTTATTTTCTAAGTGTATAGGTGTCTTAGAAGTGGTTCATGATTGTATCATACAAAGGAATCCTTCATTACCCTCTTAAACATCAAAATTTATTTTGAACCTAACTTATGAAACATTGATGTGACAATGCAACTTGAATTGTGAGTTTTGTGTAAAATAAGTCTTGTTTGACTCGAAGTGGTAAAATTTAAATCAATGTGAGCAAATACACTATTGGTGTATCACCTTTTTTAGATTTCTTAGTTATTTTATTGACCCTTTTCATCTAAATTTTATAGGTAAGAAAGTGTTTTCAAAGATTTCATCAAGGGAACTAGCCCTTCTATAGATTCATCTCAACAAAATTGTCACCCATAACAAGAGAGATGTTTCCATTGTACCACTTGGATGAGGAGAGATAGACATCTCCTTAGGGGTATAAATCCAAGTGACAATGGTGAGTATATATATGAATCATTCATAATTTTTATAGTTTGGGAAGGCTATGTATTTTATAATTTTTCAAATCAAATTCATCATTTGATTTATCATAAACTTTAATTTTGAATTCATGTGAGTTCATTAGTTGATAAATAGTTTTCATTTAGACAGGATTCAGTTAAGACATAGTTAACGTCTTGAAAGCACTTGTATGATCTAGATTGATTTGAGATCTAGGCAAATTGTTCTTTAAAATATAAAGGATATAGACAAAATGATTAATCCTAAGTTTTATTTGACTAATGACATTAAGTCAAACATGCCCTAACACAGATTCTAAAGTGATATTACCTTATGCTTTCAAAGGTCCTAAACTAATAATATTATTTGTAAGTTTTGAAATAATAAAGATTTTGGGCCATGGTGATTTCAAATGTTTTAACCTAAGTCTATAAATGGGATTTCAAAAATATAAACTTTATTTGGAATATGAAATTTTAAGTCTTAAGGTATATGGTGTTTTCAAAGGGAAAGTATTGAGGATAATGTGAGTTCATTTTTAAGACTTAAACATGGTGAGTTGGCACCCAATTGGTAGCCCATTTAATGTTTTCATGGCACTAGCCAACAAGTAAATTTAATGTAAAGCATATCTGATGCTTCAAGATCATGATAGAGATTTTGATGGTTTGAGATTTTATGATGAAACTTACATGCCTCAATTCTTAAAATTTGGTAAGAGGTTAGTAGGAAGATTAGTCATTGATAAATTTGATCATACTGATAACCAAGTTAGTGGAATCACTAAGTATATCCTCAATTGAAAGGAGCCAATAGGAATTGAGCACATAGCCACGTTAGTTATGACAGAGGGTGGAAATTAGAAAAAGGTTGTGTTTATTGGTTTTTGGTTATTTTATAAATATTGCTTTTAGAAACAAAAGTTTAGATTTGTGAGTTTTAGATTGAGATTTCATCTAGATAGGTAGTAGGGAAGCATTTTTAGGTATGCCATGAATAAGATAAATAAATTTTGAGAATTTTTATATTGATATTTTGAGTAACAGTTACTTGTATGAAAATTAATGGTTTCTATTCTGCATATGTCTATGAATGTACAATGGAAAGTGAAGAAAAGTTGTGGTTTTTAGTTATTGCTTCCTGCATGAGATATTGGAGTAAATAGTTCCTGTCTGACCTATCCTTATTGGAAGATGAGATAACATAAATTTTTTATTGAGATGGTTTTATTTAATAATTTGAAGTTTTATTTCTCAAAATATATAGTGCTGAAATTCTATACGTATTCTATCTGAAAACATTCTCAATGATGTATTTGAGATATCCATAGTTTCAAAGGAATTCATTGAGAACTTTAGTTTTTTAAATAGATTTTGAATGCATCTTTGAAAAGTTTTAAAGGTTTTTCATTTCAAGAGTATTAGTGCCAGTTTTGAAAGGAAAGTGTGTTATGATTTGTAAATATAATGTACTGGGATTTAGAAAATTTTGTTAAATATATACACAATTTTGATTCTATGAATAATATAGAAAAATGAATGACATGATAGTTAAAAGGTTTTGTTTAAGCTTTGAGTTTTTGAAAATAACTCTACATGCTGATTACTTGAAGGGTTTTTATGAATTGGTTTCAAAGTATTTTGAGTATGCAACATAATATTTGGTTGTATATTATTTTAATTTCAATCAAGGGTTTTCTATTTTGAAGCATTTATAGCCTATTAAGCTCTATTAGATTCAATATAAGTTGAATTTAGAATAAATTATGGATTACCATATAAGGGCTTAATGGTTTCTATTTGGAAACTATTATTTTCTTTCTCTTTGAAGTTATGGGTTTCTTCAAAGACAAATGAATATTATTTAAATATTGGATTTCTTTTTAGAATTGAGACAAATTCTTTGAGTTCAGACATAATGTTTGGGAAGGAATATGTTATATGTTTTCTTCATATGAGAGGTTCCTTACAAAGATGCATTCATAAATCTTTCATAATGTGTAAATATGATGTTTAAGTAATTAATTTTTGGTAGAATGTATTTGATTTGGGTTTCAGTTGAAGTTTTGAAGATGTGTCAAATTGTGTTAGGGTTTTGATGCGAGATATTTTTGTAAAGATGATACAAAATGCTTAATATGGTCATCCATGATATAGAGAAATATATAAATGACTTACTGTGGTATGACCATATAAATATGACTATATTTTGATGTCTTGAGGCTATATTTTTATACACCAGTCTCATTTTCAAATTTTATTTAACATCATTCTATTTTGAAAAATAGTGGGCTGGTTTCTAAAAATAATGAAAGTATTCCTAGTCTTACACCTCAATCTTAATGTTTTTGGATTTGTCTTGAAGTTTGATTTTGAAATAATAACTCTTTGAAAACTAAAGTAGGTGAAAGTAATTGGTTTTATGGTGTGGAAAATCTTTTTTTGAAAGGCTCTATTATACATAGTATATATGTATAAGATGATATTTAAATAGTGAAACAGTGATTTTAAAGTATAATTAGGATATATGTCGAGGGTCTCATTTTGAGGTTTTTGAACAGTATATTGTTTATGTTACAAAGGATTAGAAATTTGGTTTTAGTTTGAAATAGGACATGTGGAAAAGATGAATTTTTTGAAATATAATTTCATAAATAAATCTATGAAGTCCTTTAATTTTGGGTTGATTTAGTTTGATTTTAAGATAATTTGATACAGTGAAGATAGAAACTTCATTAAGATAGATCGGAATATGTTTGAGATAAAATTATGATGTTGTAATTTTATTTCTAAAGCTTAAGTTGATAAGATCATTGGGATATTATAGTGATATTGGTTATACTTGGTATAATTTAGTTTAGAGTTTCTTTTAATATTTGACTATGTTTTTACAGTACAATTTTATTTCATTTTGAATGAATATATGTTGATTTTAGTCATCAACTTTTAATATATTTTAGATTATTTTAAGATGTTTGGATAGGATCAACCTAGGTCGATTAGAAGTAATGATAATCAAGGATGGGGTCAAAATTTAGATAATATTAACTAGCAGAACACAAATAGAATTTTCTCAAGGGTGGTATAGGTCTAGGAGATTTGGCCCTAGATTTCGTAGAGGTGTTAGGATACCCATTTATTTTGATGCAATAAACCCTACATTTTGGAATGTCTTAAATAATTTTATTTTCAATCCATCTAACAATAGGGGAAAATAAAGAGTTTATGGGTGTAGGTTTGGTGCTAGGACCCCTTCACACAATAGCTCTTCTCACCATTTGCAAAATAATCTACATCATTTTCTAATCCAGTCACCCACTACTAAAAGAATTTAGATTATTGTTGAACCACAACCTGTTTATGAAACCATTTAGCTTGAGATTGAAATAATCCATGCCAAAAACTATGTTAATCTTGCCCTTCCTTCCTTCCACTTAAGATAAAACATCATCCTATCAGAATGATATAGATTCACTAGTTGAGGTCAGAGTGCTCAAGCAGATCAAGATGGAAATTGAGGTCAATACAAGTGATTCTAGAATGAAGTTGGTGCAATTTCCATCAACTAAAATAGAATATAATGAATGTGTTAATGAACAAGGCAAACCAATGATTTAAGTGTTGTCAAATTCTGATAATTTTTAGATGTCAATAAGATGAACTTTTTATTTTTAGTTAACTTATAGATAGCAGAATTCTATACTTTCAGACTTGATATTTTGATTTTCAAATTTTAATATTTGTGGATAATATTTTGGAAAGTATAGTAGACTTTTAATTTTATGATATATATATATATATATATATAAGTTAAATTTTAAAAATATATATTATGGTTTAATATAAATATATTTTTATTAAACTTTGATTTATTTATTTAATAATTGATATATGTATTTTATTTATTATTAATTGATAGGGGTCCCCACCCATTAATACCTGGTCTATAATCAAATATTTGATCCATTAAAACTTTTTAATCTTAATTTAATCTTACTTTAACCAATAACTATTTATAATTAATTGATTTTTAAAGTCAATTAGTTAAGATAAACTAATAATTAAAGTTAGTTATAACTTATTTTTCAACTAATTTTGAAGCATAAAAGGAGATCAAGGATTCATTTGAATAAAAGGAAGAACACATTAAAAAATTATACATTTGTGAATTCAATCATTCATCTCTCTATTTTACATGCAACTTCTCTTAGATAGCATGAATTTTTTAGATAAACCCAATAGTACTTTTTCAAATGGTTAAGTAATTACTTAGGCAACAAAAGTATATCCAGTTTTTATATCATCATTTATAATAGATTATCTAAATTTTGTCAAGTCTAATATCTTTTGATGATTGATATTGTAGTCTTATGTGAAAAATCCAAGTATTCAACCTGAATATTGATGAAAACTTCATTGTTTGTAATATTTCATTAATCTATTTTGATTGTAAAATTTGTCTCTCAAGTATTTGTAAGTAAAGATGTTTGTTTCTCAATAAAAACTATTTTATTTGCTAAAATGAATCTCCTCTGAGACTCGTAAATTCTATTTTACTTTATATTGATTATGATTTTAGAATAGTTTCTTTTGTTTTAGATTAATGTTTAATTAATCTAGTTTTCCTTTTTGCTTCTTAGTTTAATGTATTTTATTGTTTAATCTATTTTAGTTTTCTAATGATTTCTATTTTCTTAAGTGATTTCTTAAATAAATTGTATTGTTATTTTTCTTTTAGATAGATTGTTTTCTTTAATTAGTGTTTTTTTAATTTATTCTTCTTATAGTTGAGAAATGGTTTAAGGTTTACTTGTTAGTTTTCATTAGATTATTTTGTAGATTCAATTTTAGTTTTAATTAGATATTTTACTAAATTAGAATTAGATTATTTAATTATTAGATTAGTTTTTTTAATCCTTAGTCTTTTCTTGTTAAGTATGATTTATTATTTAAACTTAATGGTTTGTTGTCTTTTCTTAGTTTAGTTCTTTTCTATTTGCTTTTTCTTTAGTTAGATTGTCAGCTGATGTTTGTTATGTCTCTTTGGGTTAATTTATATTTTAATATTAACTTAATTAGATATTATTATCTTGATTTATCTCAAATTTATCTTACTTGTTTCTTTGGTTTATTATCTTAAAGTTACTCGGAAGATATCATAGCAGAAACGAGATCTTACTTGAAATATATTATTTTATTGAATCAAATTTCTTTCCTTCAAAAGATTGTCTAATTCATAGGCTTTCTCTATCAAATAAGCTAGATTAAAGATTCATATCTAAACTGATTCATTATTTGTATAAACCTTTTTATCGATTTTTTTTTTAATTTTTGCATAGCTCTTTCTAATTTATACAATGTTGTTGCTTTATATTCATCAAGAGTTACTAAATCATGTAATATTTATTTAATCAAATTAGTATCTTTAACAACGTAATGTAAAGAAATTCTAGCTAAATAAATATGAAGTTCTATTAGTAAGGTGGCTTCAAATCCATAAGCTAACAAAAAAAGTGACTAACAAGTTTCTAACTTAACAATAGTTCTATCAACCCACAAAGCTTCAAAAAATTTAAGATGTCAATTCCTTTTATTATTACAAACTAATTTTTTCATGATTGTAATCATATTTTTATTTGTTGACTCAGCTTGACCATTACCTTGAGGGTAATAATTTGATGAATGACTAGATATAATTGAGTATTTTCCCCAAAATTCTAAAAATTTATTTAAAACAAACTGAGGTCCATTATCAGAAATGATTTTGTAAGGAACTTAAAAAATAGAGAAAATATGATTTTCTAAGAACAAGATTACTTCACCTATTATATAACTCTTAAGTGTTTTTTCCTTGAGCTACTTAGTGAAATAATCCATGGCATTTAATATATACCTATGACCAATAGATTAAGGTGGGTGTATATCTAAAATAAAATAAATGTCCCATTTCATAAATGGTTTTTTAGGAATGATAAGATTTAAGGGCATTGCAAGCAACCTATCTCTTCTAATAAATAATTGGCATGTCATACAATAATGAACAAACTTATAAGCATCCTAAAATAAATTAAGCCAATAATATCCTACTCTTAAAATATTAAAAGTAGTTATTTTTGCAATATAATGTCCACCACAATTTTTTTATGAAAACCTCTAATAACTTTTTGTGTTTGATTATGTGTAAGATATCTTTAAAAAACTCCATATCTATTTTGATAAAAAAATTATAACAAATATAAACTTAAAGATTTTAATCTTAAGAAATGCCTTTGATTTTTATCAAAATTATTAGGATAGACTTAATTTTTAATATAATATACTAATTCATGGTACCAATCATCTTCAACTAGCATACAAGTCCATTCATTCATTTCAAGATCAAACCTAAAGTTTTTAGAAAAATAAAAAATCTTCATGGTCTTTAAATGTGGTTTTGCACTTAACTTATCATCAACTAATAAAACTAAAATATTAATAACTAAAGAAGCATTTTTAGCTAAGTGTTTTGCCAATTCATTGCCTTTAATAATCTTAGAAGTTTCAAATTCAAGGTCAAACTCTTGAATACATAAAATCCACTTAGCAAGTCTTCCTTTAATGGTTAGTTTTTTAAAAATATAAGATAAAACATACATGTTAGATCACACAAAAACTTTAATTTCTATCAATAAATAAAAAAATTTAATCAAGGAGGAAACTAATGAGAAAATGAATTTCTCAATAAGGGGATAACTAGTTTCAACAATTTTTAAAACTTGACTCATGTAAACAATTGGTTTTTCTTCATTATTTTCAAATTCTTGACTTATTACATCTCCAATAGTTTTTTCAATAGCATTAATATAAATAATGAATTCTTTATTTAAATCGGGTTTTACAAGAATTGGAGCACTTGTAATGGGATATTTAATACTATTAAAGGTTAAATTAACTCTTTCATCCCAAATATATATTTTATCTTTCTTAAGTAATATTTGTAAAGGATTAGACTTATCAACAAAATCTAATATGGATTTTTTAACAAATATTATTTTATCAAAGAAAGACCTTAAGCTAGATTGATCTTTAGGAGAAGGTAATTCTTTAATTGCCTTAACACATTTGATATCTATATAAATGTCATCTTTTGAAATAATATATCCTAATTACATACCCTTAGTAACACCAAAAACTGGTTTATTTGGATTCAAATAAATACCATACTTTATACATCTTGTGAAAACTTCATGAAGATGTTCTAAATGTGTTTTATTTTTTTTAGAATGAATGGTGAGATCATCTAAATAAACCTAAAAAATAATGCTAATCAAATTATCAAAAAAAAACATGCATAGATTTTTTAAACATAGTTTATTTATTCATTAATATAAAAGGCCTTTTGTTTTAGGTGACAGTTCTTCTATGAGTTGTAAAAGCTATCTTATGTCTATTTTAAAAATTTATAAAAATTTGATTATAACTAAAAAATCCATCTAATAAAAACATCATTTCTGATCATACAACTTGATGTAAAATATGATCTATACTTGGTAGAGAAAAATTATCCTTAACACTAGCTTTTTTAAAATCTCTAAAATTAACACATAATCTAATGTCACCATTTTTTTATCTAGCATTAAATTAGATACCCATTAAAAATATGTTATAGAGAAAATGATACCAACATCAATCATCTTGTCTAGCTCTTTGTTAATGGTGTCTTCTAACAAATAGCTAATTATTCATATTTTCTATCTTACAAGTTTGATACCAAGTTTTATAGGTATGTCATATTTAATAAAATTAGTATCATAATATTTAAGATATTTATATGTCCAAGAAAACACATCAATGAATTATTTCAATAACTTAATAAATTTAACCTTTTCACTTGTAGTAACCTAAATTCTTAAATACACATATTTTGGATCATTTTCAGTACCTAGATTGATAGGAATAGTCTCACCTATGATTCTGCTTGAAGGATCTTCCATTCTAGATATTTTAGGCTGATCATTTAGTGAAAACATAGATTCTAAACTCATTAAACTAGCAAGTAATTTTTTATTACTTAATTGTAAATAATATCTACAATTAGCACATAATCATCATGATAAAAATAATTACCCTTAATGAAAGAATCTATGTGTTCATCACAACTAAAAATAATCCAACTATCATTCAAATCAAGAATTTTAGGATGAAATTTTTTAGTATAAGATAAATCTATGATTAGTTTAGTCGCACTTAGATTTGGGTTAGAGGCAAAAATAAAAATCTTATAATCTCTAATGTTATATTCTCTAATAATATGAGTGATGTTAAAAGCCTCAAAAATTTCAAGTAATTACCAAACTTTTTGTGTATAACAATGTAGAAAAGTTTGATTATTTTTATAAATTTTATGAACTTATCTAATGTAGTCATATAAAATGAAATTTTTAAAACTTGAGAATGAATTATGACACTCAAACCATAGATCTCTCCTACTCACTTGCACAACTCACTTAGTCATGTTTTCATTTTTTTCCAATCATCTACAACATTCTAGATTCAACCTTTTCCATCTCAAACTCCTCTCCCAAGCACAGACCTATCCCCTAGGGTCCCTTTCCCCTTGGACAATAGTGCCATAAGTGGGACTATAGTTCTAGGGCCTAGGGTGTCCACTTTTTGGAACTATTGTTCAAGTCCATAATAGGCTCAAATAGTTAGATTTTCTTAAATCCTTATCTTTTCCCCTACCAGCCTAATGCAAGTTCATATAACTCAGGATCATTAGTTTCCCTATAAAATCCCATTAAAAGGTCACTTTTAAGGGTTGAAAATCATTCAAAATCATAATCTATAAATATATTGAAACACACTCAAGCAAACCTTCTTATTCTCTATATACAACTAACCACTATTATTTACATCCTATCTAAGCTTCTACAACAATCATGAGTCATCTCAAGCTTACCCAAATTCACATATACTTTCATTGCATACATAATATTGTACTACACATATTAAAATTGGGAGAACTATATTGGCCTTGATCCCTCTTCAAAATATTGGTATGTAGATAACATGCCCACACATGAGGTGTGATCATATGTTTAGTGCATATTACACACTAGCCATTTTTTCTAGTTGGATTTGAGATCACTTACCAAGCATGATGAGGAGTTAACAATTTTGAAGATGAAATCAATTGCATAGGAAGCTTTTTGAATTACTAGGTCTTGATATTTCAAGCACAGGGTCTCTTGGAATAGATGAACAGAACCTAGAAATCTTAGAAAGCTCAAACCCTTAGTACTATAGTGCCAAAATAGAACTACAATGATGAATCTCTAGGTCTCCCATTTCCAACACTCTTGTCTAGGTAGAAAATAGACTTCTGAGTCCTATTTTTGACATTCTACCTAGTTAGATTAGCAAGTTATAGTCTTTGTCTCTTCCATTTCAGTCTTGAATTAGCTAAGTTTTACTCTCTTCCCCTTATTAGCTATTTTTATAAATTAACTAAGCACTTACAGATTCAATAAATTAATAAGTTAATTAAGGTACATTTTATTTACTTATTTCCTTTTGAATCTAGACCCCTTTACTATTTATAAAATTACACATCTAGTTTCCCAAATTTAGTAAAACATCTAACAATAAATTTAGAATCTCCAAAGACATCTAAATGCTTTTACCAATCCTAAACATAAAGCTTCAGATGCTACAGTATTATTAATGTTTTTGAAAGATAATTTGAATGCATAACAAAAAATCTTATCTATAGGATAAATTAAATAAATTCCATCACCACTACCTTGTTGAGAACAAGGTCCATCAAAATAGTGACCATGAAATATTATTTTCAAAGAATTTTTCATGTTGATTTTCTAAGTCATCTAAAGTCATCTATTCATAAGTCCCAATTCCAGTCTCAACATATGAAATAGTGGAATAAGTTGATGACTCAATAGGTGAACTAGACCAATCTTTTTTTTTATGAAATTATTATTATTATTGTTATTGTTGTTGTTGTTGTTGTTGTTGTTGTTGTCATCGTCATTGTTGTTGTTGTTGTTGTTGTTGTTGTTGTTATTATTATTATTATTATTAGGAACCCATGTAATACCTTTTTCAATAAAAGCATCAGTTGCTTTTGACCAATATCTTCCTAATAACATATTGTAATTACTAGAAATATCTAACACTTGGATATTAGTCATACATATTATTCTTTCATCTTGAGTAATTTTAATGACTATGTCATGAAACTTTTCACAATTTTTAGTTTGTCTAGAATCAAAACCAGTAAGTTTTATATTATCAATTTCATAAGATATACCTAACTGATCTACAATTTATTTAGGCATAATATTCTTTAAGGCACTTGTATCCAAAATACAATTATAGATTATCTTGTTAGCAATTTTAACTATAACATAAAAAGAGGAATATAGTCTATACAAGGATCATAACTTTGAATATAAATAGTTTATTTTTCAATACTACCTTATTCTTGTAATCCTACATCAATTTTAAATTTTTTAACAACTTCATTGATCTTATCAAGATATTTTGGAAGATTGACTGCTTGTAATAATGAGAATCCATATTTGATTGTAGATAAATCATCGATTGTATTATAAGTTTTAGCATTAATTTGTCCAAAAATTTTAGGCTTATAATGTTGATATTGATTATTTTTATAACCAGTTAATAAAAGAATATTTTGAGCAATGTTATCAACTAAACTACTTGCATTATTCTAAACTATTTCTCCTTTATCATTAAAATAAGAATTATTATTTTTTGTTTATTATTTTGAGAGTAACCATAATCTTTATTTTTATTATTCACAACATAAGCATTTCAATATTTTGATGGATCATCAAGAGTGTTTATATTATCTACTAGATCTTTAGATATAATATATTTACCTTAATTTTTTTCTAACTTATGAACAATAACATATGAATCTGGATCATGATTCAATCCACATGCATTATAGTAATAAGCAATGCCTAATTTTTTATTTTCATTATTATTTTTATTTGACGAAAAAAGGTTTATATTAAGCTATTTTTGACATCGATCAACTCATTTCCTAGACTTTGAATATCCTTTAATTTTTTTGAATTATCTAAATTTAAACTTGTAAAATACCTATCTTTAAACCCAATACATTTTATTTTATTTTCATACTCAATACAAAATTCTATAGTTTCATTATATTCTATAGTATCTCTATCTTATAAAGTAATTTTATATTTTAAAGGTAAAACATTACAAAGATAAAGTCTAGATAACTTTTTAGAAGGTCTAAGATCATGTGAGATGTTTTGACATAGCTTAGTGAACCTATAAATAAAATTATAAATGGTTTCACTTGGATCGAGATAAAAATTCACAAGGTCATTGACTAGATCAAAATCTTCTTTAGCTTTTCCATAGGATAAATCTAGTTAATCCTCAATATCTTTTCATGTATCGATAACTTTGGCAAGTAAACTAATAAATGCTTGGTAAGCTTTTCATTCATGTGTTTGATCAAATTTTTTTTTTAAAAAAAAAAAAATCATTTATTATACCAAGAGTAGAAAAAACTAATCTAAATGATTCCAAATGATTTTCCCAAGATTATCCATGAGCTCCATAAAACTTTGGTATATTTAATCCTTTAAGAGAAGGCAACTTACCAGGACAATTTCCAACATTAATTAGATTTGTAAAAATCTATGGAGTTACAGCTATTTATTATTCTACTTTAGCTTATTCTTCATCTTTACCTTAAGTGAGTTCATCTTGATATCTATTATTTTGCAATCCATGAATCACATTTTTTATTCTCACTTTTTATTTTGTTTGGTCTCCCATTGGAAATGTTAGTAGTTTCTACTTGAATAAATTAATTATATTGAACCTAATTAACTTGATTTAATTGTAGATTTGTAATAATAGGTTCATAAGGTAAAAAAAAATCATCAAAAGAAAAATAATTACAAATAAAATGAGTTATAGTCCTAGGATTAGTAGCTAAGACTCTAGATCTATCTTCTTGAATTATTCTATTTATATTCAAAATATCTCGTTAAGTCTCGCAAGTAAGATTAAAATACCAGTCAATCTCAAAGTTTGCAATTTTTTCTTCTTTGTTTATGACTTGAATGACTTTTTGAATATTTTCAAGATGATTATACCATGCATAACTCATTATATTAAAAGAAACATCAACTTGATCATGAAAATTGTTGATGATGAAAAATGAACCATTAACTAATCAACCCTTTTATCTATTACAAAGGTCAATTTAGAATCATACCAATCTAATAGTAAGGTTCAAAAGGTTTAATTATGATCTTAAAGATGTGAGTATTTTTTAAATATTATGGTAAATAATAAATAAATTATTAAATGTAACATATTCTATTATAATTTTAGAAATTCTCTTTATCAAATAATGAATTAGTTTATATATGAATCTATAATCTATCCTATTTGACAAGGAAGGCTTATAAATTAAACAATCTCTTCAAAGAAAGAAATTGGATTCAATAAAATAATATATTTCAATTAATATCTCATTCTTACTATGATATCTTCCAAGTAACCTCAAAATAATAAACTAGAAAAATAAGTAATATAGATTTGAGATAAATCAAGATAATAATATCCAATCAAGTCAATATTTAAATAAAAATTAACCCAAAGCGACACAACAAACAACAGCCAACATTCTAACTAAAGAAAAAGCAAATAGAAAAGAACTAAACTAAGAAAAGATAACAAACCATTAAACCATGAAGTTTAAATAATAAAGCATACTAAATAAGAAAATACTAAGGACTAAAGAAATTAATGTAATAAATAAATAATCTAAATCTAATTAAGTAAAATATCTAATCTAAACTAAAATTGAATATAAAAAATAATGTAATGAAAACTAATAAGTAAACCTTAAACCATTTCTCAACTATAAGAAGACTAAATAAATAAAACACTAATTAAATAAAACAATCTATCTAAAAGAAAATAAACAATACAATCTATTTAAGAAATCACTTAAGAAAATAGAAATCACTATAAAACTAGAATAGATTAAATGATAAAATACATTAAACTAAAGAAGCAGAAAGGGAAACTAGATTAATTAAAGATTAATCTAAAATGAAAGAAACTACACTAAAATTAGAATCAATATAAAGTACAATAGAATTTTTGAGTCTCAAAGGAGAGTCATCTTAGCATAAAAGATATATTTTAGTGAGAAACCAACATCTTTCTCTATAAATACTTGAGAGACAACTTTTACAATCAAAATGGATCAATGAAATATCACAAACAATGAACTTTTCATCATTATTCAAGTTAAATACTTGGATTTTGCACATAAGACTACAATAAAAATCATCAAAGATATGAGACTTGAAAAAATTTAAATAATCTTTTATAAATGATGATATATTAATTGGATATACATATATTGCATAAATAATTACTCAACTATCAAAAAAAGTACCATTAGGTCTATCTGCAAAAGTTATGTTATCTTAAAGAAGTTGCATAGAAAAGAGAGATATGAATGATTGACTTCACAAATGTATAAGTCTTCAATACTTATATTATTCCTCTTCTTAAAATGAATCTTTGATCTCTTTTTATGCTTCAGATTTAGTTGAAAAATAAGTTATAATTAATCGTAGTTAGTTATTAGTTTATCTTAACTAATTGACTTTAGAAGTAAATTAATTATAAATAGTTATTGGTTAAAGTAAGATTAAATTAAGACTAAAAGTCTTATTAGATCTTGCTATATTTTTCAAAATAGTATCCAAAAATATCAAAATCTAAAAATCAAAATTTCAAGTCTAAAAGTATAGAATTCTACTATCTAGAAATTCAACTAAAAATAAAAAGTTCATCCTGTTGCTAGCTTGATTTGCTTGATCACTATGACCACAACTAGTGAATTTATATCATTTTGACTGATTGATATTTTATCTAAAGTGGAAGGATGAATCTCAATCATACATTTTTTGCCTACTAAAATAGGTTTTTCCAAACTTAGTTTCCTACATCCCAAAATAGGATCCCTTTGAGATGATGAAAAGTCATTAAAAACTAAAGGAAGGGAAAGATTAACATATTTTTTGGCATGGATTATTTCAATATCAAGCTAAGTGGTTTCATAAATAGGCTATGGTTCAACAAAAAGCTAAATTATTTTAAGATTGGGTGATTGAATTGGCAAATGATGTGGATTGCTTTGCAAATGGTGAGAAAAATTACTATGTGAATAGATTCTATCACCAAACTTATGCCCATAAAATCCTTTATTTGTAATATTATCAGTTGGATTGAAAGGTAAATTATTTAGGACATTCCAAAACTCAAGGTCTATTGCATTAAAATGAATGGACATCTTAGCACCTCTATGAAATATAGGGCCAAATCTCTTATCCCTAAAACCATCCCTTAAGATTTTTTTTTAAAGTTTTGTTAGTTAAAATTATATGAATTTTTACCCCATCCTCTATTATCATTACTTTTAATCAACCCTGGATGATCCCGTCCAAACATCTTAAAACAATCTAAAATATATTCAAAGTTAATGACTGAAAATCAACATATATTCATTCAAAATGAAATAGAACTGTATTTTAAAAACATAGTCACATATCAACAAATACTCTAAAATGAATTATACCAAGTGTAACCAATATCACTATAATATCCTAATGATCTTATCAAATGAAGCTTTAGAAATAAAATTATAACATCATAATTTTATCTCAAACATATTATGATCTATCTTAATGAAGTTTCTATCTTCACTGTATCAAATTATCTGAAAATCAAACTGAATCAACCCAAAATTGAAGAAAGACTTCACAAATTTATTTATGAAATTATCTTTCAAAAACTTCATCTTTTTCACATCTCATATTTCAAACTAAAACCAACTTTCTAATCATTTGCGACATAGACAATATACTTCTCAAAAACCTCAAAATGAGACCCTTGACATATATCCTAATTACACTTTACAATCACTATTTCACTATTTAAATATCATCTTATACATATAGATGATGTATAATAGAGCCTTTCAAAAAGAGAGTTTCCACAACATAAAATGAAATACTTTCACCCACTTTAGTTTTCAAAGAGTTATTATTTCAAAATCAAATTTCAAGACAAATATAAAAACTTCAAGACTAAGGTGTAAGACTAGGAATACTTTCATTATTTTTGAAAATCAACCCACTATTTTCCAAAATAGAATGATGGTAAAGAAAATATGAAATTGAGACTAGTGTATGAAAAATATAGCCTGAAGACATCAAAATATAGTCATATTTATATGCTCATACCACTATAAATAATTTATCTATTTCTCTATATCATGACCAACCATACTAAGCATTATATATCATATTTAAAATAAATGTCTTGCATCAAAATCCTAACATAGTTTTACAAATATCCAAAACTTCAATTGAAACCCAAATTAAATATATTCTTCCATAAATTCATTTATTAGACATCATCTTTACACATTATGAAATATTTATGAATGCATCACTTCAAGGAAGCTCTCATACAAAGAAAACATCTAACATATTCCTTCCCAAACATTATGTCTAAACTCAAAGAATCTGTTTTAGTTATAAAAATAAATCCAATATTTGAACAATCTTTATCTATCATTGAGAAAAACGAGAACTTAAAAGATAAATAAAAGAATGGTTTCCAAATAGAAACCATTAAGCCCTTATATAGTAATCCATGATTTATTCTAGACTCAACTTATATTGAATCCAACAGAGCTTTAAAAGGCTATAAATGCTTTGAAATAGAAATCCCTTGAATAAAACTAAAATAAGTTGTTTCTATACGATTTTTGCTTTCACATTCAAAAAGGAAATGAGAAACTAAGAGAAATGGTCTAAGGCTTGTATGTACCTGGATGAAGTCTGCGCACCATTATCCAGACGTCGTGAGAACTCCTCTTTGGTTGTGGAGGATGACACCTGTAGAAGAAAGAGACTAAAATAAAGAAGGTGTTAGATGAGGAGATGGTGGGCTGCCAAGCAAAAGCTTGATCCCAAAAGTACAAAGACTTCCTTGAGGGATGTCAACCCACTGATTGATAAAAATAATGTCTGATAAAAGGCAGAATGATAAAAGACTAGAATGATTAAAGATTGAAATAGAAACAAAAGCAAATGCTTACCTGAATGTTGTTGTCGATCTGGTCATAGTCGCCAATGTCGGTTAGTCTGCCGATGTTGGTTGTCAAGTCTATCGACGTCAGTTAGTCTGCCAATGTTGGTGAAGGTAGTGGTCTCTGCGGCTGACGTCAGTCAGGGTAGTAGTCTTTGGACGAGGTCTGGTCAGGTCTGGATGGGTTTATGGTCTGTGGATGAGTCTGAATAGGTTTATGGTCTGGTTGGAGGTAGTCTAAGAGTCTAGTTGAATTCTCTGTGCAGGGCTGCAACGTAGAGGGTGTGGTCTAAAAAGGGATTAGATGGAAAGTAGAGGCAACAAGTAGATAAGGATTTAGGTCTGGTCTGGTGATAGGAAGTGCTGAATGGGAGCTAGCAGCTAATACATTTCTATATTATTGAAATGAAATAAATGAAACATTCTTAGCTCATACCTGTTGAAGAAGTAGTGTTGCTGATTGGTTGCATTTATTACTGATGCTGCTAGTGTGGAAGACCTATTGTTGATGCTACTGGTGTGAAAGCCCTATTGCTGATGTAACTTGCTGTGTATACCTGAGAGAGAGAGAGTGAGAGGTCTGATGATTGGAATGATTGACAGATTGAGGAGTGAAAGATCAGATGGTTGAAGGTCCAAAAGGTCGGATGAAAAGATTGGAAAAGTTGGGTCGAAGATCAGAAAAATGGATCCTACATTCAGGTTAAGAACGCAGTTATGAAGGAAACCAACACCAGTAATATCGTTGATGTCAGTCGACAGTTGACCAATGTCAGTGGCTGGAAGGCAGGTAAAAAGGCTAAAAATAGCCTTTCATCCATTTTCCCAACTGCCAGAACAGCGGGTCTGAGGAAGAAATGGTCGAAGGTGGATTAATAGGCGTGGAAAATGAGTGGGATAAGGGAAATGGGGTCTTAAAGCATTTAAAACTTGGCAAGGGGTAGTGGAGGGCAAGTTGGAATAGGTCATAGGGTGATAAATGAGGGTATCCAAGGGAAAGGGATCCAAGGGTGGTGAGGTGTCAAGGGGAGAGAATTATTAATTTAAATGAAACATTCTTAGCTCATACCTAGAAGAAGTAGTGTTGCTGATTGGTTGCATTTGTTACTGATGCTGCTAGTGTGGAAGACCTATTGTTGATGCTACTGGTGTGAAAGCCCTGTTGCTGATGTATCCAAGGGAAAGGGATCCAAGGGTGGTGAGGTGTCTGGTGATAGGAAGTGCTGAATGGGAGCTAGCAGCTAATACATTTCTATATTATTGAAATGAAATAAATGAAACATTCTTAGCTCATACCTGTTGAAGAAGTAGTGTTGCTGATTGGTTGCATTTGTTACTGATGTTGCTAGTGTGGAAGACCTATTGTTGATGCTACTGGTGTGAAAGCCCTGTTGCTGATGTAACTTGCTGTGTATACCTGAGAGAGAGAGAGAGTGAGAGGTCTGATGATTGGAATGATTGACAGATTGAGGAGTGAAAGATCAGATGGTTGAAGGTCCAAAAGGTCAGATGAAAAGATTGGAAAAGTTGGGTCGAAGATCAGAAAAATGGATCTTACATTCGGGTTAAGAACGTAGTTATGAAGGAAACCAACACCAGTAATATCGTTGATGTCAGTCGACAGTTGACCAATGTCAGTGGCTGGAAGGCAGGTAAAAAGGCTAAAAATAGCCTTTCATCCATTTTCCCAACTGCCAGAACAGCGGGTCTGAGGAAGAAATGGTCGAAGGTGGATTAATAGGCGTGGAAAATGAGTGGGATACCTGAGAGAGAGAGAGTGAGAGGTCTGATGATTGGAATGATTGACAGATTGAGGAGTGAAAGATCAGATGGTTGAAGGTCCAAAAGGTCGGATGAAAAGATTGGAAAAGTTGGGTCGAAGATCGGAAAAATGGATCCTACATTCGGGTTAAGAACGCAGTTATGAAGGAAACCAACACCAGTAATATCGTTGATGTCAGTCGACAGTTGACCAATGTCAGTGGCTGGAAGGCAGGTAAAAAGGCTAAAAATAGCCTTTCATCCATTTTCCCAACTGCCAGAACAGCGGGTCTGAGGAAGAAATGGTCGAAGGTGGATTAATAGGCATGGAAAATGAGTGGGATAAGGGAAATGGGGTCTTAAAGCATTTAAAACTTGGCAAGGGGTAGTGGAGGGCAAGTTGGAATAGGTCATAGGGTGATAAATGAGGGTATCCAAGGGAAAGGGATCCAAGGGTGGTGAGGTGTCAAGGGGAGAGAATTATTAATTTAAAATAAGATAATTATTTTAAATTAATAAGACATAGGTTAGGCATGGTTAGAAGTTAGAAAAGGACCAAGGGGGAGACGAGGAGGATGACCAAGGGAGTAGAAATGATTTTGGTGTCTACATTTGCCCCTTTTTGTCTTGTTGGTTATTCTGGACAAACTGCAAGACAAAAATAGGAGTTGATTGCCCCAGGTATGGGATAAGGTTGATTTTGTCTTGTTGGTTGTTCAAGTGAACTGCAAGACAAAAATGAAAGGAGGTTTGGTTGCCCTGATTATGAGATGAGGTATTCCTCCTCAAAGTGGGAGTCGAGGGAAGGGAACCTAGAATCGGGTGCCAATTTGACAGAAAGACGGATGAAAATGGTGAAGTTTGAGTGAGAATGCTACAAAAGTTGTGATTGCACGTATACCACTTCATGAGATGGTCAGGTCAAATTGTCACAGGTCAAGGGTCAAGGAGTGCTAAAATTGAAGTAACTGGGCCCCAGCATTTGGTCGTAGCTAATCGAGTTATTCAATCTAAGCTAAAGCTCTAATGGTCATCGTGTTCCAAGTATCCCAGGCTCATGAAGTGCTCCTAAAAACATGAAAAAGTCACAAGTAGTGGGGATCAACCAGCTTGCGATCTTATACTTGTGAAGGTCATAAATAGTCTGTGCATAATTTTGCTAACCATTCGTGAGGTAGCATAATGTAAAAACAACCAAGGCAATGTTTGTCTTGGAAGTGGGTGCAGTCGGAGGAGATAGTCGTGATCTCCAATGTCAATGGTCCAGGTGGGTTGAGATAGATAGTTGGTCGAATGAATGGATGGATGAAAGAATCTAGCCGAACTAACCTTAGAAGATGTCATGTGATCTGAGTGCTGCCTACATAGCCCTTGTGTGAAGGGCCTCAAACCAATGTAGTTTAGGTAAGAGGTCAAAGGTCGAGAGGTTGGTTTTGGTCATGTGTTGAAATGATGAGGATAAGATGATGTTACAGCCTTTTCCATATGAGGTGATGGTGTATTCTGTAACATTGGTCAGAGTTTTTCATCCCTAGTAATTTTCCATATTCATGATGGATGTATGCTAAAAATGAATTGAGGTCTATTTATGCTTCAGCAAGTATTGGTTTATGCTTAACATAAATTGTGTGGTCGATAGTTTCCATGTGTATTGGTGTCCATAGAAACTATGTGAAATGGACAATGTCAGGTTGATGTCATAATGTCATGTTGTTGGTCTGAAAATGTTGGGTTGAGTTGGTTTGACAAATGATGTAGTTGAATGTGACCAAAGTGTAAAGGAAGTGAAAGGCATATTCGCCCTTTCATTGACAAGGACCAGAATGACATCATAGATAGGGTTTGTTAGAACCAAGAGCCCCATTCATGCATTATGTCGTTGACCATAGGTTGTGTTAGAGAAGTAATCAAATCACTTTAACATTAAAGTGAGCTCGAAGTCCCTTGAGCAGGTGATGTGATAGGAGGAGAGGGGGTAACCTATTTTAGAGCAGAGATAACCTTGCCCTTTTTTATAGGAGACCCTGAGACAACTACAAGCCAAGTCCATGAACCTTTTTTTTTTTTTGAGCAGATTGATCGATGCGGGAAGTCTACATAGAGATGTCATTTTGCTTTGTGGTCATTTGTGAAGCTAATCGATGTAGGAAGCTTTTGAGAGAGTGTTGTTTGAAGCAATATTTAGTCATAGCCATCCTTCGAGGGAGTGGTCTATATTTTTTCTTTATATATATGAGGGCTTTGAATAGTTGTCCTTCGAGGGAGCAGTCTATTAGCTACAATAATGATAGTACAGTTATCCTTTGAGGGAGCAGTCTACTTTTTGATTTTGTGACCTTGGATATTTTGACATCTTGATTTATTTTTTGATAGAATTTTGAGTCATGGACAAGACTATAGAAGTTTAAGGGCTCCCTTTTATTAGGACAAAGCATCTATACATTATAAAAGGGTTATATAGGATTTGTTTAGGGGAATAGGGTTGAAAGGAATGAGGATTAAGAGGAAGAGGATTGCTCAAGGGATGAGCTCAAGGTAAATGTCAAGTGAATGAGTACTTGACTAATAGTAGAATGGTCATAGATGCAAGGCGTTAAAGGGCTCAGGTTCTGATAAGTCCCTAGTCCATACTTGTGCGTGATGATGAAAGGTTTGAGCTAATTAGGGGCGAATTTGCCTTTGTTTACTTCTTTCCAAATTGGTCACGTGTTGGTTGATGTTGGACATGAAGTTGGTTGATATGTTGTCAGATTGTTTGGCTGGTTGATGTTTGGTCATTGTTTGGTTGAGGATGGTTGAGGCTTGGTCGATGTGTGATTGATGTTTGGTCGAGGTCATGGTTGATGCTTGGTTGAGGACGTGATTAAAAGGTTGGTTGATGTTTGGTTGAGGTCGGGTTGAATGTTTGGTCGAGGTCAGGTCGATGCTTGTTTGGTCAAGGTATGGTCGAGGCTTGGTTGAGGCCTAGTCAAGGTTTAGGATTAAAAGAGTGATTGATATTTGGTCGAGACTGGGTTGAAAGGTTAGTCAAGGCTTGGATGAAGGTTGAATTCCCCCAGTGGCTAGGGAGAATGTTTGACAGATTGGTCAAGGTTGGTTGAGGCTTGGTGGTTAGATTGACTGTGTTGATGTTGAATAAGGGGGTTAAAGGTAGCAAAGGGACCATAGTCTGGCATGGAGATTCTGATTTAAGTGATGAGGTTTGAGAAGCATGGGTTAGTGTTGATTTATCGAAGGGGTGGTTAAGAAGATCCTTGATGAGAAGGGTATCCTTTTTCTGGTGAATGATAGCTTTAAGAGCGCAACAACGCTCAGTGTCATGTCCCAGTTTTTGATGATAGTGACAAAATTTAGAGTTGTCAAACCAAGATGGTCTTGATCTGAGAGTTGATGAGTGGGGTGGTGTTGAAGGTTTGTTGATAATATGGTCAAGAAGAAGGGTGTCTTTCTCTAAACATTGGTGAATGATAACCTTGAGGGCACAACAATGCTCAGTGTCATGCCCAGGCATGTGATGATACGCACAAATTTGAGTGTCATCGAACCAGGGCAGTTTTAGTCCAAGAGATTGATATGGTTTAGAGGTGGGAGATTGATGTGAGATGACTGCAATAATTTCCATAACAACAAGGCATAAGAACCTGCTAATGGGTCTGCATGTTTTATTACAATGGGGGTTGATGACTTTGGTTTGAGAGGCATAAGAGGCATTGGTCGTACCATCATTTTTGTGGGTGGTGTAGCCACATGTGTAGATGGCACTTTGGTGGTGATAGGTGTTGGATGTTTTGGAGGAAATATATGTCTGATGGGTTGAGGGGATAATGGAGGTGGCTTACCTCTGTGAAGTATGGGAGTAGGAATCACTCCTATTAAAGTAGATGAATGCAGGCCCAAAATTGAAGGTAATGATGAAGGTGGGGGAGGAGTCCTCTGGTGTGGTTTAGTGGCCTTCTTTGGTTTGTGTTGAGGGCCACCTTTGTGTAAGGTGAGGTTAGATATGGGTTTGGGTTCAGATGTGGACGGAGGTGAGTGAGATGTAGCAATCTCAGGCAAAAGGCAAGAGGAAACTATGACGGGGTCTTCCTCAGTTGAAATGGGTGAAGAGACTGGTTCTTCTCTTGGTGGAGAAGAAATAGGAGAATGTGGCTCCTCAAGAGGGTAGAGGGCAGGGATGATCGTGCCTTCTACTTGTGGTTGAGGAGTAGGAAGGGTATGGTCCTCCATTGGTAGGAGGAAGGATGACGGTGGGCTTAATGGCATTGGTATGGTCAAGGCATCCCCCAATATAAGAGGTGGATGGAGGACTAATAGGAGAAGAAATTTCTTCATCCTGTGGAGGAGGTTGGTCAGGGACAAGAGGCGAGACAGTGTTGACCGTGTGTATGTCATGCTCTTGGGAGCTATCGGCCATGGTCTGGACATTGTTTTGATTAGGAGGGTGGTTTGAAAAAGGTTGTTTGAAGATGTTGATGCTTTGATTAGGTAGGGCACTTGGGTTATCCAAGACAAGATCCCCCTTATCTATCATGTCTTGGACAATGTTCTTGAAGGTTAGACAATTATTGATGTCATGGCCATGGACGCGATGATAGTGACAGAAGTTGGCCTCCCTATACCATGTAGGGAGGGATTTTGAAGGGTCGAATTGAGGTGGTCAGATTGGAGGGAGATTGAGGACCCCTTGCTTGACGAGTTTTTCCAAAATGGAAGCGTATGATTCTCCAAGTGGAGTGTAGTTACGCTGTATGTACCATTATTAGAATTATTTGGTGATACTATGAGATGTTGAAGGTTGAGATTGGTCGATTGTTTTTGAGGATGGTGATCTAACGACCATAGTGTTTGCCACTCCTTTGCACTTGGAATGGGAAGAAGAAGGTCTGGAAGAAGAAGGGTCATCGGCTTTTGCATTAGTATTACACAATTTGACCTTGTCTTCTTCAATGGCGCAGAGTTCAAGCTTTTAGGCCATGGTGAAAGCTTCATCAAAAGTATGGAATGTTTGAACCCAAAAGGTGGATGAGATGTGGGTGGCACATGCTCGAGAGAAGAGCTCAATGAGCTCAGGTTGAGGCAAGGGGAAGGAGAGCTGGTTGATTAATCCTCTCCAATGGGCGTCAAAATTGACTATAGATTCGTCATCAAACTGTTTGATGGAGTAGAGGTCTGTGATTGAGACTTTTTTGGTGATATTGATAGAAAAATGGTCGAAAAATAATTGGGCGAGTTGAGTGAATGAAAAGATAGAATGTCTGGTAAGAGAGCTATACCAGTCAAGGGCGGGGCTAGAAAGTGACATGGGGAACATGCGTAGAAGTAACGCATCATCATGGGTTATGAGATAACAAGCATGTCTAAATGCTCGTAGGTGCTGTTGTAGGTCTTCCTTACTCTGAAAATGAGAAAATTTAGGAAGCTCCCACTAACTGGGATACGGCCTGATTGGGACAGAGGGATGGATGGGTTCGTTACAAATTTGGTCATATGAAAGGGCATTGCTTGAACCAAAAATGGAAGCTTCAAGACTAGACATTTTATCCATCAAAATTTTGATGAGATCTATTGATAGATTAGTGGATGGGGTGCCCCCTAGGTTGTAGGGTGCTTGAAAGGTGCTAGAGGGGGCATACGACGTAGTCAGTTGTGCTTGTAGGGGCGCAAT
This sequence comes from Torreya grandis, assembly GCA_037957365.1. NCBI lineage: Eukaryota > Viridiplantae > Streptophyta > Pinopsida > Cupressales > Taxaceae > Torreya > Torreya grandis. Next base: position 753,413 of record JARHVA010002386.1, on the reverse strand, counting down.
GTATTGATAACTAGTCATTGGGATAGAAGTGGAGGCCAAGGGTGGTTGCATTGTGAAGGTAGAAGGCATAATTTGACTAGATACTACCAAAGGTGGTTGTGTGGCAGCATTGGCAAAAGGGGAGGTAGACACTCCTGCATTTATAGGCACAAGAGTGTGTGGAGTCGAGACAATCAAGTTTTGGTATGATGTAGAACTTGGTTGAATTGTGTGTGGTTGAGGGGGTAATGAAACCCCGATGGAGGTCGGTCTAAAAATAGATGGGGAGGCCAAACTTTTCATATTGTCCATGGTCAGGTTAATGGTTGAGGCAATAGTTTGAGTCATAAAAAGCTGGGTAGCAGATGATGTTGACATCATCACTGCTTCACTTGAAAGGTCTCGCATTTGGTTTCTTGCGAGATAGTTTTGGAGGGCTTTGAATTAAGGTCCAAGAATCTTTTGAAATCTTGGTCCCCTTCAGGGACAATGGGGTCTGAGTCGAGGTCGGTCGAGTTGGAGTTTATTCGGTCTCTGAATGAAACTCCATTAAGGGACTGGTTATGGATGGGGAAGGCAGAAGTGGTTGATGCCTCACGTGGTCAAGAAGAGCCTTGGTTTGACTGCATGTCAAAACCATTCAAGGCAAGAAGGGTCAGGTTTCAAAAACTATGTTTTTTTAGTTTTAGAAACTTAGAATGTGGTTTTGGTAGAAAAAGGGTTGGGTTTTAAGGCTGCTGTTTTGGAAAAAAAAGTTGTGACAGTGACCGACATCGGTTAAAAAATTGATGTCGGTGAGAATAAGTGGTCGACATCGGTCAGATAGCTGATGATGGTGAGGAAAGGTTGCCAACGTCGGTGGTAAAACCGATGTTGGTGACTGTGTTTTCTAAAAACTCAGAGAATTTGAAAGTTTTTGGAAAGAAAAATAACATCCTCACTAGCTCAAAAAACTAGATAGGAATAGAAAAATAGATGGAGACAGGCAGACCCTATGTGTTAAATCCTAAGAATCAACTTTTAGAATCCTGTTGGCTTATGCCTCAAAGTGTGCTGGGGAGGTTGGCTTGTAGAAGGGTCCTAGAAGAAGCAGTCTATGGATAGTTTTAGGTTAGTTTAGGCACTCAAGAGTTTGTGTTAGGTTTCATACTTGGCCTGGTGCTAAGGAGCAAGCTCCCCTCACTTCATGAACCCAGTGATAAGCTGGGCCCACTTAGCCAAAATATACTTTCCCTAGAGATTATCCTCTATCAGAGAATAGAGTGGGCTTTCCCCTTGGTAGTGAAGTCCAAGTGGGATTGTCGGGATGGGTAAGGTATCCACTGGGTGATGAAATCCCAGTCGGGCCTTGTCTCAGGTAAGTTTTGATGTTTGATTTGTGCAAGTGATTTGGTTGTGTAACATAAGTGTGACTACGATTAATTCATGATGTGGTTTTTAATTACTAGATGTGGACTAAGTATGCAGTCAAGAAGAAATGAAATGCAATGTATTTTAAGCCCAAAATGAAATGTGAGTTCGAATGAAAACAAGTTGAGAAAGGGTTGAAGAGTATGACTTTTGACTAGTCTAAGATGCAAGAAAGAAAGAAGGGTTCTTTTTAATCCTAATAATGGTGTCTTTTGGAAGAGAGAGAAGAAAGAGGTGAAAAGGAGAAACCTAATGCACCTATATGAAAAGAAAGAAAAAGAACCCAAGGAAGACCCTAGGGTCCCACTGGGTGTGCCAAAATGTTTCTATATGATTTTCGCTTTCACATTCAAAAAGGAAATGAGAAACTAAGAGAAATGGTCTAAGGCTTGTATGTACCTGGATGAAGTCTATGCACCATTATCCAGACATTGTGAGAACTCCTCTTTGGTTGTGGAGGATGACACCTATAGAAGAAAGAGACTAAAACAAAGAAGGCGTTAGATGAGGAGATGGTGGGCTGCCAAGCAAAAGCTTGATCCTAGAAGTATAAAGACTTCCTTGAGGGATGTCAACCCACTGATTGATAAAAATAATGTCTAATAAAAGGCAGAATGATAAAAGACTAGAATGATTAAAGACTGAAATAGAAATAGAAGCAAATGCTTACTTGAATGCTACTGTTAGTCTGGTCATAGTCACCGATGTCAGTTAGTCTGCTGACGTCGGTTGTCAAGTCTACCGACGTCAGTTAGTCTGTCGACGTCGGTGAAGGTAGTGGTCTCTATGGCTGGCATCAGTCAGGATAGTAGTCTTTGGATGAGGTCTGGTCAGGTCTGGACGGGTTTATGGTCTGTGGATGAGTCTGGATGGGTTTATGGTCTGGTTGGAGGTAGTCTAAGAGTCTGGTTGAATGCTCTATGCAGGGCTGCAAGGTAGAGGGTGTTGTCTAAAAAGGGATCAGATGGAAAGTAGAGGCAACAGGTAGATAAGGATTCGGGTTTGGTCGGGTGATAGGAAGTGTTGAATGGGAGCTAGTAGCTAATACATTTCTAGATTATTGAAATGAAATAAATGAAACATTCTTAGCTCATACCTGCTGAAGAAGGAGTGTTGCTGATTGGTTCCATTTGTTGCTGATGCTACTGGTGTGGAAGACCTATTGCTGATGCTACTAGTGTGGAAGCCCTGTTGCTGATGTAGCTTGTTGTGTGTACCTGAGAGAGAGAGAGTGAGAGGTCTGATGATTGGAATGATTGACGAATTGAGGAGTGAAAGATCAGATGGTTGAAGGTCTAAAAGGTCAGATGGAAAGATTGGAAAAGCTAGGTTGAAGATCAAAAAAATGGATCCTGCATTTGGGTTAAGAATGTAGTTATGAAGGAAATCAACACCGATAATATTGCCAACATCGGTCGACAGTTGACCGATGTCGGCAGTTGGAAGGCAGGTAAAAAGGCTTAAAATAGCCTTTCATCTATTTTCCCAACTGTCGGGTTAGCGGGTCTAAGGAAGAAACGGTCGAAGGTGGATTAATAGGCGTGGGAAATGAATGGGATAAGGGAAATGGGGTCTTAAATCATTTAAGACTTGGCAAGGGGTAGTGGAGGGCAAGTTGGAGTAGGTCATAGGGTTATAAATGAGGGTATCCAAGGGAAAGGGATCCAAGGGTGGTGAGGTGTCAAGGGGAGAGAATTATTAATTTAAAATAAGATAATTATTTTAAATTAATAAGACATAGGTTAGGCATGGTTAGAAGTTAGAAAAGGACCAAGGGGAGACGAGGAGGATGACCAAGGGAGTAGACATGATTTCGGTGTCTACAGAAGTTACAACCAAATATTAAATTGCATGCTCAAAATACCTTGAAACCACTTTATAAAAACCCTTAAAATATTCATGTAATCAACATGTAGAGTTATTTTCAAAAATTCAAAGCTTTAGTGAAACCCTTTAATTGTCACAACATGCATGGTTCTTTATTCACAAAACCAGAACTAACTATATATTTAACAAAATTTCCTAAAGCCCAGCACATTATATTTCCAAATCATAGCACACTTTCCTTTAAAAAATAGCATTGATACTCTCTAAATTAAAAACCTTTAAAATTTTTCAAAGATGCATGCAAAATCTATTTAAAAAATTGAAGTTCTCAATGAAATCCTTTGAAACTATGGATTTCTCAAATACACCATTGAATAAATTTTTGGATGGATTAAGCATAGAAGTTCAACACTATATATTTTGAGAAATATAACTTCAAACTATTCAATAATACCATCTCAATAAAACCTTTATGTTATTTCATTTTTTGATAAGGATAGGTTAGACATGAACTATTTACTCCAATATCTCATGCATGGAAGTGATAACTAAAAACCACAAATTTTCTTCACTTTCCATTATACATATATAGACATGAAAAATAGAAACCATTCCTTTTCATACAAGTAACTACTACTTAAAATATACTCAAAATATCAATAGAAAACTTCTCAAAACTTATTTATCTTATTTATGACATACCTAGAAATGCTTCCCTACTACCTTTCCATGTGAAATCTTTGTCTACAACTCACAAATCCAAACTTCTAGAGATTATATTCCACAATCAAGCTTCATAAAATGACCAAAAACCAATAAAAATAACCTATTTGTATTTTCCACCCTCCATCATAACTAACTTGGCTATGTGCTCAATTCTTATTGGCTCCTTTAACCAAGGATATACTTAGTAATTTTGCTAACTTATTTATCAATATGATCACATTTAGTAATGACTAATCTTCCTACTAACCTCTTACCAAATTCAAAGAATCTGGACATGTACACTTCATCATAAAGTCTCGAACCACCAAAATCTCTATCATGATCTCGAAGCATCAGATACACTTCACATTGAATTTACTTGCTAGCTGATGTGATAAAAACATTAAATTGGATGCCAACAGGGTGCCAACTCACCATTTTTAAGTTTCAAAACATTAAATCACATTATCCTCAATACTTTCTCTTTAAAAACACCATATACCTTAAGACTTAAACTTATGTATTCTAAACAAAGTTTATATTTGGAAATCCCATTTATAGACTTAGGTTAAAACATTTGAAATAACCATGGCTTGAAAGATTTATTATTTCAAAATTTAGAAATAATATTATTAGGTTAGGACCTTTGAAAGCATAAGGTAATATCACTTTGGAACCTTAGTAAAATAAAACTTAGGATTAATCATTTTGTCTAGGATCCTTTATATTTTAAAGAATTATTTTCCTAGATATCAAAGCAATCTAGATCATACAAGTGCTTTCAAGACATTCATTATTTCCTAACCAAATCCTTTTTGAATGGAAACTATTTATCAACTAATGAACTCACATGAATTCAAAAGTAAAGTTTATGATAAATCAAATGATAAATTTGATTTGAAAAATTGTAAAATATATGGCTTTCCCAAATTATAAAAATTATGACTGATTCATATATATATTCAAATTATCTATTTCAAACCAAGTATCATATTATCCATGTATACAAAATAGTCACCATAGACTGCTTAATCTACCAAAACTAATAGTATAATCTAGAAGTTATTATGATAATCCATATTCATTGAGGTCAAATAGATATTTGAAAATATCATAAAAAATATATATGCTTCCAAATTCAAAACCGCATAAAGTGAAACCATTCTAAACTGAAATGCTACCTCATAATATGATCATGACTAAAAAACATGATAATTGACCACAAATATTCACAATGATAAATATATATGTGAATTTTATTCATTTATCCATTATGATTTTTGAAATAACTTAAAATATAAACATGAATTCATCAACCAATCATCATCAATTCATAATTAAAAATATGCATCCAAATATACTACTAATTGACCAGGTCCACGACATAGTTTTAAATTTCATGACTGAGTCATCACTACGGTAAAAAAGTATTAGTTTATAAAAATTGAAGAGGTGTGAAAAATAGACATAATAGAGTGTATACACATAATATTTTTAAATTTTTATCGATTACTAACACTTTGTATCCTACAGGAACCCATCGAGTGCCAATCTCTCTGAGTGCTTTCCCTAAGGGGTGCACTAGGAAAGGGGTGGGCGAACCATTAGTGATTCATAGGATTGTTATCCCTTTTCCACCTTTTATCCACACACTTATCTCATAAAACCATTAATCATAATCTTTTTCTTCTTTGTTTTACCTATTCCAGTCATTTTCTACATTTTATCCTCCTATTCTTCACCGAAATTCCATTTTATTAGTCGACTGTACTAGGTCAACTAGGTCAACCCTATACATTTTTGGGTATTGTCGTGGCTTCTATCTCAACCTTTTGAGATATTTATTTAGGTTATATCCAATAAATCTACAATACTGGGACAACCCCATGCTGTGGGTCACCTATGATGGGGTTGAACCTTCAGAGAAGGTTGACTTCTTCTTGATGGATCACCTATACTAATGTATATACTGGGAAAAGGGTTAGAAATGGTAAATAGGGATCATACTAAGAATTTGATGCACCAAACTAAATGAGAACTCACACAAGCATTAAATATTCATTGAAGAAGCATAAGATAGTATTAACTCACAAAATCTCACAATTTAGCTAATTGCATAAGTATTTCATACATTATGTTCAGGAAACAATGAATGAATCCAAGAGGAATTATAAGACTCACATCAATATTAAATTAATGACATAAAGAAAACAAATGCATGCCTAAAATCAACTAGGAATACCCTAAAATAATCAAGAAAGGAGGACAATGGGCATGGAAGATTCTCTTTCACAATGTCATCATACACAAGCTTTGCTACACAGTTCAAAAGCAAGAGGCAGGTAAAGAAAGTCTTATTAGCTTCAAGATGTCTTTCATACAAGTCTTGATAGGGTCTAGCCTTATCAAACAAGATTCTCTACTCTTACAGAATAGAGAGAGAAATCTTTTCAAAAGTGAGAGAGTCTTCTAAAATTTGAGAGAGAACTTACAAGATGGAAAAGAATGGGTAATATAAAGAAAGGGAAAGAAAAATAAGACAGATTATGTTAACCAAGAACAACCAATGAGCTTCCACCTTTCAATTAATGCTGCACCATTTTTTATTCTAATCAGGTCTAATCCATCATCAACAAGCTAACCTTCATTCGATCGAATAGTCTTTAAGCTCTTCTCATTAGCTGAGAAATGCACTAGAAGACAAGGGTCTATTTTTTAGATGATGAATCATGATCCTTACTAGGGGGAAAGATATTAAAATCCTCTAAATAACATTAAATGCTCCATTTTACTACTCTAATCCCCATATCTATTTGTTATGATCTTCTACAACATCTCCCACTTGTTTCATTATGAAGGCAAGGTCCTTATATCCATGTAATTGATAGATCCATGCCTAAGTATGCTCTTAGTGATTGTTTGTTGGAGTTGTAGATTTTTCTAAAGATGAGACACTTCTCCATAACCATATATCTTCCCCATTTTAATATCCAAGCATAGATCTCTTCTATAGATTGAAAACCAATCTCCTTTATTGGTTTTACTATAGTCTATATATACCAATTCATACCTATAGATTATATTACCTCACTAATGATATTTATTAGATATAAATAGACCTATCCTACCTCTAAACCCTATATAAATCAAGAACTTATTATATACACAAATCCTTCTTTAAAGATAAAATATCATAGTCATGAAAAAATACTATAACCCCAAAGGATGGACCTTATATGTTAAAAATCTTTGAACCAAAGGTTTATGGAATCAAAATCTAGCAACCCCTGACTATATAATTATGTCTGCTTGTGACATTCAATCAAGATATAATGGTGATAGCATGATCCTTGTAGGATTTGACTCTATTTTGACCTAGGTCACAATTATTCTCCATTTGAAATCTCTAGTATTTTGAATTTTAATTTTGATTGTTGATCTACTTGGACGCAATTGAATGAGCATAATTGATCTATTTGGACCCACTATCTTTGAATTTTAATATCGATCATCGATCTTGATCCATGTTAGATGAACACCAACAAATCTTGACTGTCATGCATCATCAATATTGATCTATATGAATGAATGCAATCCTTAGATCTTCTACCAATTTAATAAACTTAAGACACTTGATAGCTTCTCATTTGTCTTTGAGATCCATTAACTTATTGAATCATCACTCATCATTGATCTAGAATATATGATCAAATAAATTTCATTGATTTGATTAAACCCATTAACATTTGTTAGATGTTGTGTACCATTATATATCTATTCAAGCACCCAATACTTAGCACTTGTCATTGATGTGTACATGCTAAATATTTGACTTGATGCTCACCGTTGATCTAGAATCTATGATCAAATGTGCACTTTTGATTTAATTTAACCCACTAACATTTTTTAGGTCACCACTCACCATTATATTTGATCTGATCTAATGCCAACCATTGATCTTGGATCATTTGAATCAAATGGTTAGTTCATAAGGCTTTAAATTTGACGTCCCCATGCATGTTTCACTCTGCAAGTCTAACTTTGAAGCTTTATATCTTGAGATAGAAGAGACACCAAGACATGAAATTTTTATAGGATGATCTTGTCACTAAAATCATTATGTTTATGTGGTCTTTTGGCCTTGAACGATTCCCTTAGTACATTTATTAAATGCATAATCAAGTTGATTTATTCATTTATGCATGATGTGTTTATGATGGTTTGACCCTTATAGGTTTATGATTGAACTTTCAAGTCTCAAAATGAGTCTATAAGACCTATTAAACCTAATTTAAATCCATGAAGGTCATGATCACCTTGAGAACCTGTTTATCTTTACACTTTGCAATCTTAGATCTGTTTCCAAGCTTACTTCACAAAGATCAACAAATTGAACTTTAATCTTGCTTAAAGTGTTTTAAAATCTTTGTAAGTAATATGATATCTTCTCTTACTTTAGGTCCCCTCATTCTATCTAAAAATCTACTCAGTTGATCAATCTATACCAAGACTTCTAGAAATTGATCCATCTAGTCAAATTTCTATATGTAGGCCAAAATTGGCCAACATTTCTAGTGACATCTTGGGGTTGCATGACTACCATGCAAGATTCTAGTGGCCTTAAATTAGTCCATGGGTATCTAGATTCATAGTATTTTCTCTCATCTTTCATGAAATTGACTCAAGGTTGACCCCTTTCTAGAAAACCTCCTCTTGAACCAATAAGGACCAAAAAGAAGCTAAACAACAAAAAATGTGACCAAGGTAGTTATTGAAATGGAAACACACAACTGAAATAGATGTGCTCAAAAAAATTAGAGAAAAGCATGAAATCTATTCTAATATGTTACAATATTATACAATAGATGTAAACTTTTCTAATAACAAGGCTTTAAAATGAATGCCATTGATTGAGATCGGTAATACCTCTCCATCAAGTTGGGAAAGATGAAAAGCATTATGTTATTTACATTCATGGATCAAGTAAGGACCACTCCAAAATTTGTCAAACTTGGTATGATTTCCTATTTTGGAATTATTTGAGTCCCATCTAAGGACTAGGTCCCTTTTCTTGAAGTACCTTGTTATGGCTTTCTTGTCAAAGGCTTTCTTGACATGAACATGATGTGACTCTAATGACTTCATTACAATGTCCCTAGTAATATCTATGATCTCTACCATCCTTATGCTCATAATCTCACTCTCCATCAACTCAAGATGATGGGCTAACTCCAATGTAGATAGTTTAAGATAAATGTGAAATTTAGCTTCCTTTCCATACACAAAGGCATGTGGAGAATTGTTAATGGTAGGTTTTGAAGTCACTCTATCATCTCATAATACTATCCTTAGATTTTTATGCCATACTATTTGATTTTATTCCATGGTCTTTTTGATAATCCTTATCAAGTTCTTATGGGTGGTCTCTACCAATCCATTACCTTGGGGGTAGTAGTTGGAGGATGTGTTGAGGTATATGCCCAACTTAAGTGCCCATTCACTTGTCTTCATGCTAATAAATTCTAAGGCATTATTTAAAATTATAGTGGCTAGGACACCAAATCTAGTCATTATATTATCATAGAAGTCCAACACTATTGTTTCATTAGATTATTTCAAGGTAATTACTTCCACCCAATGGTAAAGTAGTCAATTATAGTGAGCACCCATTTATGCCATATACTTGAATGTGGATTTGTCATCCCTATAAATTATAACCCATATTACATGAAGGTTTGCTCCATGTAGATTGGGTTGAGTGGAAGAGTTGTTAATCTTCACTTTCTTGAAAATAGAGCACACTTTTTCCATTTTTTGACCCATGCATAGGTATTCTTGAAGAGGCTAGGCAAGTAATAACCAAATATTATTACATTTGTTTCTATTATTTTTGGAGAAAAATGGCCTCTTATAGGTCCATCATGAAACTAATCTAAGAGCTTTGTCACTTAATTGTCATCAATGCACATAAGTAGTACCACATTGAGGTCCCTTTTGAAAAAAACCCATCAAGCAATGCATAAGGTATAGAATAAAATCTAAAATGCCTTATTTTTACTCTATCCAAACCCTAAGTGCATTCTCCTATTACTTAAATATGGGTCATATCCTGGAGCCAACTATTGTTAGGTGGAGGTGCATCTATCTATGAGTTATCTTGTGTCACCAAAATAACCTATTTATCTTCTTGGGGGTCATCTACCATATGCTCACACAAGCCTTTACCTCTTACCAACTTAGTGACTTTGATATCTACATCATACTCTATGACCATGGTAATCTAGCTAGCTTTTTTCTCATTCAAATCCTTGTTGAGGAGGAAGTCCCTCACTCTAGGATGAGACACCATAAGATGAACCTTAATGTTGGAAAGCATTTCCCTAAACTTTTTGAGGATTCTTAAAGCTATAAGAACCTGATTTTATATGAAATTATACCTTACCTCATATCCTTCTAGCCCTTGACTAAAAAAAGGCAACTAGTTGCTCAAGTCATTCACCATTATTCTACATCAACATAGTTGATATATTGTCAATATTGGTAAAGGTGTATAATATGAAATCCTTTGAGAAATTAGGATTCATGAGCTAGGGGCCTGGGTAATGGCTTGCTTGATGGCCTCAAATGTTAATTTACCTTCATTTGACTAAGTAAACACTTGGATCTTCTTTATCATGGTGATGATGGGTTTGACCAAGTTTTAAAAACTAGGTATAAACCTTCTCACAAAGTTTATCTTCCCAAGGAAGATTTGGATTCCTTTCTTATGTTTGGGTAGAGATAATGCTAAGAAAGCATTTATTCTATCAGGGTCAATATATAATCACTCCTTTGAGACAATGTGACCCAAAAGTTTGAATTTATAAATAATAAACACACATTTCTTGGGATTTAAAGAGATCCCATACTCACTGCATCTTTTAAATATCAACCTTAGATGATCCATGTGCTCACTAGCCTTCTTGGAGAGAACTATGATGTCATCCAAGTAGACTAGTACCATTTAATTCAACAACCCTTGGAAAGCCATGTATATTGCTCTAAAAAAGGCTTTTCCTAAATTTAACAACCTAAAAGGCATATTTTAGTAGTCATATGTTCCCCACTTGGTGGTAAATGTAGTCTTATATTGATCTTCTTCTCTTACCCACACCTAGTTGTATCCTGAATACCCATCCAAAAGGGTCAAGCATTCTAAACCAACAACTATCTAAAGTAGTTTCTCCATGGATGGTAAGGGGTAATGATCTTTCAAGGAGACCCTATTTAGATCCATAAATTCAATGCATAATGTGATCTCCCCACTCTTTTTCCTTAGAGGTACCAAATTGGCTACCCATGAGGAGTGCTTAATGGGAAAGATGATCTTGGATTCAATTAACTTGGTCAACTCTTTCCACATAAGCTCTTCTATTTAGGGTTTTAAAGGCCTTTGATTCTACATAATAGATTTGGCATTAGCCTCTAGTTCTATAGTGTGTTGGGTTAGCTTGGGATCAAAGCCTCTCAGGTCACTATATTCCCAAGGAAAGATGTCTGAATATTATTTACAAAGCTCTATGAAAGCATGTCTTTAAGCTTTAGTGTTTACGTTCCCAAGCTTGAGGAGATTATATTTAAAGATAAGGACTCTTTCATAGTTTTCTTCACTTTTTGAAATTATTTCCTTGTCCTTTTTCATATGATCTCCCTCATGGAAAATACCATCAAGGGTGACTAGTCCTTTAAGAATATTATTGGATCTCAATTAAACTATTTTCTCCTCATATGGATGTTGAAAATTTTCTTAGTTTATTAAAGAGAATTATGCTTCATATTAAAATAAATAGGTAATTTTCTTGCCATTCTTAAAGACCTATTAATGAGCTTCATTGTCTAGCACTGATGTTCTTACCACCACTTTGACATGTGGTTGCACCTTAGTCTTTTTTAACTCATTTGGGATGTCAGACTAAGCTCCCACAACTACCAACCTATCAACATATCCATTTTGGTTCCTTGGAACTATTTGTATGTTAAAAGCCTTAAAATCCTCAATTAGGTCCCAAACTCTATGCTTTTAAGACTTAATCAAGGGATTCTTGGTGATATTTTGGCTTCTAAACTGGTGCACTACTAATTCACTATCTTTATAGACTTACAACTGCTTGATCCCTCTCTTACTATCCTATTTAAGGCCATGAATAATACTCTCATAATCTACTACATTGCAAGAGAAAATTAAGTATAACCTATAAGAGGAGAAATACTTATCATTAGAAGGGGATACTATCATTACACCTGTACCCACTCCATGTTTGCTCCTTGAACCATCAATGAATAATTTCCATAGTCCACTGGGATCTTCTTGAGGTCCAATGAGGGATGACATGGAATAATTTTTTTCATGTAAGTAGTAGACACCCATTTCCCTCTCTTTAATACCTTCTAAGGGATTAACCAAATGATTTTCATTCCATAGTTCATCCAAGAACATGTTTGGTATCTCCTCAAGATGAGTGTTTAATTCTTGACCAACCATATGTTCATCTTCATCTAGGATGGTGAAATAGAGATTTATGTTGTCTAGACCATAAGGTTATATGTGGAATTATATATGGGCTAAACCTTAATAGACACTTTGGTCCCATATCTTATTTTTAATGCCATGTATGACCAATCTGATGTAAGATAACCTTCAATATTTGTAGTGAACTCCCTATATAGGCATAGGGAAAAATGAGGAGGTACATCCAGGATAAATAGATCTTGAATCACTGAGACACTATGACAAGCATATAGGGTCAATTTGAGGTCTCTAATTATGTGAGATGGCTTAGTGGAAGAACCATCAAGTTGCAACACTCCTTTAGACTAGGGATCATACTTTAGACCAAGCTGATCTACTATGGACTTTGGAATTACTAAGGTTCTATCCCCACTATCTACCAAGTAATTATATACTAAAGAGTCACCAATGATTACTAAAATGTATAAGGGAAGATTTTTGACCACCTTACCTAGTTTCCCTTCATTATGACCTTTGGTTGCATTGGTGAGAACCACACTCTTCTTGACTGGTGGTTTCTCAAAAACATTGATTCTTGACACCCCTTATTGAAATATGTCCACCTAAATAGGCATTGAGAGAATATACAAAATTAACATGCTCACATTATACCTTTTCATTTGCTTCATAATGTTGGTGAGTAAACCACCAACTTTTGGTTGTGCTTTAGGAGCCACAACTATACCTTGAGTTTATGAGCTTTTGAGAATAATGACATTCCCCTAATTTTGATTCCTCGGATCAATAAGAACCTTTGGAGTAGTAACAAATCCATTTTTCTTTGATATTGAAGGAGTAATGATAGGATGCTCTTTGACTACTTCTTGATTACCATCCATGTTCCTTATTTTAAACCTTATATTTATTGTCACTAAGATGTATGCCTAAATAGAACTAGCTTGTTGATTGAGTGTATAACAATCCTATTGATCATAATTCACCATTTTATCACCTAAATAGATTAGTCCTTGATCAATCCCTCAAATTTGTTGATACTTCTAGTTTTATCATCATGGGCACCTCTATGTTCTGAGCTGTGAGAGATTGATGGTGCACATAGTTGGCAACTTACTTCCATTGATCATTAAAATATTGGTGGAAGTCAATATTTGGGATAATGGATTGCCCAAATACTAATTCTAAGGCATGGTACACTTATCTTCTTGAAAAATATTGTTTTTAATAGAGACCAAGGTGTTAGAAGTGCTTTCAGCATTTGGATTATAGTTACTCTATCTATTATAACTAGGTTGCCCTTGTCCTTGGTTTTGACCTTGGCCTTTGAAGTTTCCTTTATAGGGTGGCTTTTTTTCTTGATAAGATTAATATTTAAGTTGATATGAGGCTTGATAAGGCTTATTGAAATATTTATACCTCTTAACATTCACTATCTCATTTCTTAAAGACTGAAACATGCTCTTAAGCTCTTGAAAGTTCTTATGTTCTTGGGAATCACTAGATTGACTAGTGGAAGCCTTTTCTTTCTTTGGTAAGGATATAGTAGAGATTGTAGGCATAGTAATAATGACATAAAGGGGAAGAATATAAATATGGGATGTTCTAATCTCAGGGAACAAAGGCATTGGTGGTCTAGGTATAAGCTTACCAACGTGCAACAAATAATTTTTTGCTCTGATTGCCATCTCATATGTATTAGGAAATGTGTTTCCTCCCATGGACTAGATAATTATTTAAATTTCAATATTAAAGGCTTTCAAATATTATATGAAGGAAAATTTAGTAGTAGGCCTAAAGAGACTAGTATTCTATCTCAATTTTTTTGGAACCTTGTATTGAAATCTTGCATGACTTAATGATGGGCTCTTTTTATTGTGGTCAACTACTTTGTAAGTGACAAATGATAAATTTTATCCTCAAATATTTTACAAAAATCCTCTCCTAATTGGTCCCACATTGTAATGGAACTATCAACAAGGCTTCTATACTAGTCTAAGGCCTTACCTTTGAAAGAGATGGCTAGTAACCCAATTTCTACATTTTCCTCATTGATATCATGAATGTTGAAAAAATTGGTTATATCCATGAGGTGTTTAGAAGTGGTTTTAGCTTGGTATCTAATAAAATAAGGGAAACTCTTAAAAGATGCTACTAGAATAGGATCACATTGAGGGATATCTAGAGGACTTTAACCATTAAAAGCCCAAAATATCTAGGGACTGTCATGGATATGAAAGGGTTTAACAAAGGTTTTATTATAAGGGTAGGCCTTAAAATTGACCTAGGAGAAAAGTTTCCATTATATGGTTGTGTATTAGTAAACCTTGACCTTTTGACTGAATTTAAAGGCAATTCAATAAAGCAAAGGGAATACCTCTAGAAGTTGACCTTGTAGTCACCTTTGGCATGAGATGTAGTCACTACTCTACTACCATAATGTTGGATCTTATTTTGGAGTCACCAAATGTTGTTGTTTGGAAGTTATAACTATTACAAATTGATCAAATAGGCATCAAACTTTGACCAATATTCTTTGAAATGTAGTCACATCAGGTGTGCCATAAAATGTTGTAGCTTCAATCTGAACCCTTGGAGAGGGTTCTTTAGGATCACTCCAATTGAGTTATAATATTGGGATAAACCCAAGATATGGGTCACCTATAATGGGGTTGAAACTCTAGATAAGGTTGGCTTCCTCTTGATGGATCAACTATATTAATGTTTATACTAGGAAAGGGGTTAGAAATGTAAATGTGGGCTCCTAATAAATATAACAAGGTGATGCACCAAATTAAATGATAACTCACATAATCATGAAATATACACTGAAGAAGTATAGGACAATACTAGCTCACACAATCTCAAAATCTAGCTAATTGCATTAGTATTTTATATATTAGGTTTAGGAAACAATGAATGAATCTAGAAGGAATTCTAAGAATCACATAAAGCTTACATTAATGGCATAAAGAACATAAATATAGACATAAAATAAACTAAGAACACCCTAAAATAGTCAATAAATGAGGACAATGGGCATGGAATATTCTCCTTCACAATGCCATGATGCACAAACTTTGCTACATAGTTCAAAATCAAGAGAGGTAAATAACATATTTATTATCTTTAAGAGGTCTTTCATAAAAAGTTTTGATAGGGTCTATCCTTATAAAATGAGATTATACTCTCTTACATAATTGAGAGAGAAATATTATCAAAAGTGAGAAAGTCTTCTCCTAGAATCCAATAGAGAGCTTGCAAGATGGAAAATAATGGGTATTATAAAGAAAAGGAAAGAAAAAGAAGAGGGAGCACATTAACCAAGAACAACCAATGAGCTTCCACCTTTCAATGAATGATATAACATATTTTGGTCCAATCAAGACTAATCCATCATCAACAAGCTAAAATTCATTCATTCTAATAGCCTTTAATCTCTTCTAATTAGCTAAGAAATGCACTAGAAGACAAGGGTCTATTTTGTAGATAATGAATCATGATCCTTACAAGGAGGAAAGATACTCAAAGCCTTTAAACAACATTAAATGCTCCACTATGCTACTCCAATCCCCAAATCTCTTTGTTATGATCTTCTATACCATCTCCTACTTGCTTCTTTATGAGTTTAAGGTCCTTATATCCATGTACTTGATAGAGCCATGCCCAAGTTTGCTCTTAGAAGCTATTTATCAGAGTTTTAGCATTGTCTAAAGATGAGACACTTTTTCTTAACCATATATCTACCCCATTTCAATATTAGAGCATAGGTATCTTCTATATATTAAAAACCAATCTCCTTTATTGGTTTTCCTATAGTCTATATATGTCAATGTAGACCTATAAACTACATTGAATTGTTCTTGATCTATATTAGGTCTAAATAAATTTATCTTACCTTTAGACCCTATATAAGTCAATAACTCATTGTATGCATGGATCCTTATTTAAGGAGAAAATATCACATTCGTAAAAGAATATTGCAACCCAAAAGGATGGACCTTATGTGTTATAAATCTTCAAACTAGAGGTTTATGACATTAAAATCTTATTATTTATAACCTATAACTATATAATTATGTCTACTTATGACATTTTATCAAGCTCTAATGGTGATGGGATGATCCTTGTAAGATTTGCCTCTATTTTGACCTAGTTCATAATTTTTCTCCACTTAAAATCTTTGGTCTTTTGACATTTAATTTTGACTGTTGATCTACTTAGATGTGAATGAATGAACACCATTGATTTTTATGGACTCACTATCTTCAAATTTTAATACTAATCATCGATCTTAATCTATTTTGGATGAGCAATATCATATCTTGGCTATCATTCACCATCTATTTTGCTCTATATTAATGAATGTGGGTTATAGATCTTCTGTCAATTTAAAATGCTTAAGCCATTTGAAATATTCTCATTTGTCTTTGAGATCCACTGACTTATTGACTCATCTCTTACCATTGATCTAAAATCTATGATCAAATGTATGTCATTGATTTTCTTAGACTCACTAACATATCTCAAACATTGCACACCATTATATCTCTATTCAATCACCTAAGATATTGACACTTGTCATTGATGCATTTATGTTAAACTTTTGACTTGATACTGACCATTGATCTAGAATCTACAATCAAATGCTTGATGTTTATTTTATTGGACCTACTAATATCTATCAGATCAATACTCACCATTATATTTGATTTGATCAAACTCCAACCATTGATCTTGGATCATTTTAATAAAAATGGATAGTTCATGAAGCTTTAAACTTGATGTCCCCTCACACATTTCACTCTATAAGTCTAGATTTTAAGCTTTATATCTTGATATAAAAGAGACATCAATACATGAAATTTATAGAGGATGATCTTGGCACTAAAATCATCATGTATATGATGTTCTTGTGATGGTCTAGTCCTTTTAGGCTTGTGTTTGAAATTTCAAGGCTCAAAATGAGTCTCTAAGACATATAAGACTTGATTTATGTCCATGAAGTTCATGATCACCATGAGAACCTACCAATATTTAAACTTTACAATCCTTGACCTATTTCCAAGTTTACTTCATAAAGATCAACAAATTGCACTTTAAACTTACTTAAAGTGTTTCAAAAGCTTTATAAGCAATATTAAATCTTCTCTTACTTTAGGTCCACCCATGCCATATAGAAATTTGCTTAGTTGATTAATCCATACCAAGACCTATATAAATTGATCCATCTAGACAAATTTCCATATGTAGGCTAAAATTGGCTAATGGGTATTTTTCACTTAGGAGCTAGTTTATCCTTTGGCCGACCTAGCTCATGACCTAGTGAATTATTGTCTAGAACTATACTAGTTAACTATTTCAACCCTATCAACTAGGATTTTTGGAAGAGATTAGGGTTAAATCTATATATATATACAAGTTCATTTCTCATCATTTATGAATGAGAAGTTAATGAAGAAGTAAGAGCAAATGAACATATACTTATTGACCTTTCTACTTGAGAAGTAAAGCTTAGGGTTCCATAATTTCTTTGGAGATATGTATCTTGTCTTATAGATAAGTATTTTGGATGCATTGATAGGTTATGTAGCCTAAAGTTAATTTTTCTTTATCATCCTTACATACCACAACAACCTCTTGGAAAGCACCTTGGCTAAGGGAGGGATTAAGGCTCAGTGGGTTCATCTTCAAAGGTAAGTATTCATAAATTTATTTCTCCTTTGTAAGAGTATATAGATATGCATTTGTGCTTCTATTCCATGAATTAAGATTTAATATACATTGATGTGAGTATATATCTTCTATGCATGTTTAGTTTTATTATTTCTAACCCCCACTTTGTGCCATAAGCTTTGGTGAGCACTAGATTAGATTTACTTTAATTGTTATTAGTTTAGGTGAGATATCAAAATCTAGGACCCCCTTAGGGTTATTATGTGATTGTGTTAGATTGGAGGATTTGGAACCCTCTTTATAATGGTGTATTATGGTAAGAGATACCTTAATTAGGTCTAGAACATCCCCATATTGGTCATGTTCCCACTTAACAAATGCATTGCCATTTAGAAGTGTAAGTATGTTCTATCTTATCTAAGCCATGATTATTTATAAACATGATGCATTTATGATTGCATACATTTTGGTGAACCCAATGTGAACTAACCCTTATAGGGTTTGTTCACTTATTTTTCATTATTTTATCATTATTTTTATCATATATTTTACATAATGGGATCGATTTTATTGACACACTTTTAAATTCTATGTGTAAGTTTAACACTAGTTGCATCCATACGAATCTATTCTTTATGTGTAAGATTTTTACTAGGTTTAGGTTAATAGGTTGACCTAGTCAACCCTGTACACTTTAAAATAATTAGTTCAACATACTAGTTCGACCCAATCGACCTTGTATATTTTAGGCACTCAGTAACAAGATTTTATAAAGCTAGGTCGACCTAGTCGACCCTATTAGAAAGATTTTAAAGCATTTATCAAGGTTCTTTGATAAAAATCTCATTTTTTTGCATCTTCAAACCCACCAAGGTTCCTTTCTATTCTTTCTCTCTTTCCTTATAATCTTTACTGTCATAGTTTGTAATATTTTAAACTGTCCCTCTATGGTCAACTAGGTTGACCCTATTATGCCTATTTTCTACACCCCCCAAACTTTTCAAAATTAAAAACTTACTACCATAGAGATGACCTTATCATAAAATCTAAAAATATGTTGGGGATCCTATTGATTGATATTATTTTAGATACATTTTTTATTATGAATGGATAATGATTGGTTGGTGACGTTATATTTATGTTTCTAAGTGGTTTCAAAAAGCATGGTGGATTAATGAATAAAATATGCATATATATTTCTTAATGAGATTAGTCACTTTGATTTTAGTGCAATTTAGTTTTGAGATAGTTTTAGTTAGGAGATGCACTTTCAGTCTAGACAAATTTATATTGGTTCTTTATTTTTCATTGATAATATTATTTGATTAGTGGTGTAGAATAGATTATGGTGATATGACCTTTAGAAAAACATTGCATAAAAAATAATGCATATACAAAAAATCTATTCCAAGGCATAAATTATATTTATAGCTTAGTTTCATTCATTATTAATGATATGATGAACATTTGGAGCTTTGATAGGTCTAAATTGGTTAATGATGTTTCCATTTTATTTGTCTAGTTCACAGTCCTTTTCATTTGATTCTACAACTTGATTGCCAATACATGGTTCAAAATCATGGTTATTTTGTTTCAAAAACTATAAAATCTAATCGACATCCTAAGTCTTAGCCATTATCAATTTGAAAATTATAGCTATTATAAATTATGATGCTTAAATGGCATTTGTTGTCTCCTAGATCATAGACATTCATGTGGTGAAAGGGGTTGGATCTTATATTTATTTCATGAAATAATTTTAATGGCATGTGGGTTTATTGAAACACTTACAAAATTCTAAAAAAAATTAAAATGGTTTGAATTAATACCTTTGAAATGATTTAAAAGGGGATTATTATAATAGATCACAACACTATGTGAATTGATAGAGTCTATCATGTTGGTTTGGCTAAAATGAACACCGTGACACAGTGAGTTGGCATAAATCATTTAAGTATAAAGGTATGGTTTCAATGATTCATGATTATCAAAAGATTTTGTGATATGAGGAGTTAATTTGAAATTATCATACCTTGAATGGTAGAAGTTAGTGAATAATTTGATATGAAGGGATAGTTATCACTAAGTTTCACTTTGTTGATAAATGTTTTGGTACGATCACTAATAACGTGTTGAGTAAATAAAAGCTAATAAAAAATGAACACATTGCTTAGTTAGTTACATACTAAAGTTGGTAGATATAACTTGTAAAATTATTGGTTTTTGGTTCATTTCCACAAGCTCATTTATGGAAGTAGAGCTTTGGTGCCTTGAGATTGTAGAGAGTTTTGGAAGTTGGCAGTTAGAAATTTTTTGGGTGCACCACCAAGTATGTTCTACAATGATTCATCATTTTTTTCTTTGGTGATTTATGAGAAAAGTTTATAGTTTTAGTGAAGAGATAATCCTATTTGAATTTGCATGAGCATTATTTAAAGTTCATAGTAATTTTGGTTTGGTTTTCTATGTCTATATATGAACTATGATTTGAAGTATGTGAGTTCAACTGCATGCAAACTATTTGAGGAAATATGGTAGTCATTTTTAAAAAAAAATGAGAATATATTGATGGGTTATGCATGATTGTAAGGATACAGGGATTTATTTGATGGTTTATATGCATGCAATAAAGTTTTTATTTGTTTAGTAAAAGTAACACTATGGCTTAGTTATTTTGTGATATAATTTCAAACCTTTTCTCAACATTCATATTTCAAATAAATAGATGATTTTTAGTCTTGAAAACCTTTATAAACTCTTGTTTGGCATTGTTTTGGATATTGAGAATATATGGTTGTCTAAAAATAAGATGTATGACTTTCAGATCATTTTTCAAACTAATGGATAATGTCATAGTCATGCATATGTATCTTTCCATCTTGTTAATGTAAGTCTCAATTAATTTGTAAATAATTTAATGGGTTATCTTAGTATCCATGAATATATTGATTTGATTATTCTTTTAGTCTTTGTAATTGGCTTAATTATTATTCTTTTGGGTTTCTCATTTTTTTGGTCAATAGTATTTTTTGGCATGAATGGTTGTTATTGAAGAGTTAGGGTTTTTGCATAAGTTAAAGATTTAAATTTTGTTTTAAAACATTAATCTATAAAATAGAATATATATTCCTTTTAAATGGTTTCATATCATTTTCTAAGGCTGTGTTGTTCAAATATATATTCAATGGACTCACTCAAAACAATTAGAATGATATATTTGAAACATTTGTATGAAAAACTAGTTGAACCTTAAAAATTCATTAATGAATCATGTATATCAAATAATTTTGAAAATTTAAAAAATAATAATAATGATTTATGCTTGGGTTTCTGTCAAAGAACTTTTGTTCATTCAAAAACTTTCATATGTTGATTTATAGGAAAAGTTCAAAATAAACTTAGTTGGATATCTTATGAAAGTATATAAAAGGATTTATAAATATATCTATTCATATAATCTATTTATAATGGTTGAAATCCCAAAAGAAGATTTACATTCGTACAATTTAATTGTATCAACATTTTGGACATAAAGTGGTATGACATTTATACTTGTACATTGAAAGTTTATGATGTTTATTTTAAAAGTAACAAAAATTTAGAACTTTAAGAGTTGATTTTAGTATAGTTATTATGGTATAATTATAATATGGGGATCATCTTTAAAAATTGAAGTATGTAGTTTTAGAACAAATGATTTTTGGGTTAATAGTTTTGGGACTTATAGTCATTATGTGGGATTTCAAATGGAATCAGTCAACCATGTTGCAAATGATATGGTATAAATCTCTCTCTCTCTCTCTCTCTCTCTCTCTATATATATATATATATATATATATATATATATATATATATATATATATATATATATATATAATCTCATATTTAAAATAGAGTCTTTAAAATCACCTCTGTCTCTATTCAAGATTTTATATATATATATATATATATATATATATATAATCTTGAATAGATACATAGGTGATTTTAAAGACACTATTTTAAATATGAGATTTTATTTGAAATTTGATCTCAATATTGAAGTCTTAGGTTTTAATATGAAAATGGACATAAAAGTTAGAATTATTTGATACTTCTCATTTGGAATGGCTCAGTTTTAGAATGTTTTGAAAATAATCAAGCCAGTTTAGATCATTTTGGTTTTAGAAATCAATCGTTTATTAATGGAATAGTAAGATACTTTTTACAAATACTTGGTTTGAATTTAGGATTATATTGAAATTTTTAGAAATAAAATTATGATAATAAATGAGGATTCAATGCAATTTTTGATATAGATAGATGATTTTCAATTTATAATATGGTTCAATTTTAGTTTGTTACGATATGTATTTAGTCTTGCTTCTTTGATTGTCTTGATGATTCTCAGTTTAAGTTTAAATTTATTTTAGATTTGTTCATGATGTATGGGTGGGACCAATTAGATTTAGCAAGAAGTAATGACAATAGGGGATGGGGATAAAATTCTAATAGTAATGTTAATCATCCTAATCCTAACAGAGGATTTCATAAAGGTGGTTTTCATGCAAGAAATTTTGGACCTAGATTCTATAGGGAAACCAAAATATCCATACACTTTAATGCTTATGATCCTAAATTTTGAGACATTCTATGTAATTTTCCTGCTAATCTAGTTAATAGGGTTTATAGAGGTAATATGAGTTTCTTTGGTGATAGGTTTGGAGCTTGAACCGCTTCCTAAAGTAGCTCATCACATCATTTGGACAATAATCCATAGCATTTGCCACTCCAACTTCCTAATGTTGATAAAGTTGAGCATGTTGTTGAATCTCAACCTAGAAATTAGACTACATAGTTATAAGTTGAGATTTTTCATGATAAATATCTTAGGAACATGGCCATTACTTATAATACACCTTCCCCTTCCCATAAAGAACCTGTCATGAAGTGTGAGAATTTGAATATAGTTTCTTCCCATAGTGAGCCTATTCTAAGGTTTAAAAGATTGAATTTTGGAGTCCAAGGGTATGCTAGTAGAAGGAAGATAATTGATATTCCAACTTCCACTGTGGAAAAGAGGATTTTTTTAAGTTAATATGATCTAGATACACCAAGAAAAGTTAGGATGTTGAAGAAAATTAACTTGGAGATTGATGATAGCACAACTGATTCAAGAACTAGATTGGTACCATTTCCTAATATAGAGATGGAATATAATGTTTTTAGTCATGAATAGGACAAAAATGTATTGAAGTGTTATTAGATTCAGATGAATATTGGTTATGTAGGGGATAGACTTTATTTATGCTAAAATTTTCATGATATAACTTGATATTTTAGTTTGATAGTTTAGTTTCAGACTTTGATATATTTTGATAAATTTTAGAAAATGTAGTAATTTTGGGCTTTAACATAATATATATGCTTAATTTATTTTAATATGCATTATGGATAAACATAAATATAATTTATTAAACAATGAGTTATTTATTTTATGGTTAAATATGTATTCTATTATATTATTAATTGGTATGGGTCTCCACCCATTAAGATTAGTACCCACAGTCTATATTTGAATAAAATTGATCAATTAGGGATTTTAGTCTTAGCTAAACATGTCCTTAACTGATAGTTGTTAATATTAATTGACTTTTTAAAGTCAATTAGTTAATATAAACTAATAACTAACTAAAGTTAGTTATAACTTATTTGAAACTAAGTTTGAAGGTATAAGAAGAGATCAAAGACTCATTTGAAGACATAAGAAAAATGGGTGTTAAGGACTTAGACATTTTATGAAGTCAATCATTCATCTCTCTTCTTTCTATGCAACTTCTCTGAGATAGTACAACTTTTGTAGATAGACCTAATGGTACTTTATATGATGGTTGAGTAATTATTTATGCAACACAAGTATATCCAACTTTCTTTATCATTTAATATTGATTATATAAAGATTTCTAATCTTAACATCTTTTGATGATTACCATTTGTAGTTATATGCATAGATTCCAAGTATTCAACTAGAATAATGATGAATATTTCAATATTTTGTGACACTTCATTGATCTATTTTGATTGTAAAGTTTTCATTCAAGTTTCTTTAAAGGAAGAATGTTGTTTTTCTCAATAAAGTTATCATTTTTTGCTAAGACAACTCTCCTTTGAGACTCTCATGTTTCATTGTAATCTATTTTACTCAAACTTTAATATATTTTGATCTTGTAGTCATTTAAAACATATTTCATCTCTGTACCTAGTTTTTCTTTATCTTTACTTTAATTTAGATCATTTCTGTTTTAGATTCTAATTAGTTTCTTAGTTGAAAATCTATTCTTTTCCTTGTCTAGATAATAGTAAGTCCTTCTTAGATCATTATTTTATTTAGATCTGTTTATAGATTAATTTATTTCAAATATTTACATTTAATCTTATTTAGTTTATAAGTAGTTTGTGTTTCCATTTAATGATATTTTTGGTTTCTTTAAATTAGTCACTTAGCAGTTATTTTATAGCCTAGTTCCTTTAGATTACTTTATTTCTGACTTAGTTTAAATAGGTTTTAGATCTTCTTAATTCTTCAGATTATTAGACTTTTGTTTGGTTTAGGTTTAATTTTGACTTTTTTTAATATTTTAGTTTATTGTCTTCTTTTTTAGTTTGATTTGATTAGATTTTTTGTTTTAATTAGTTTTATAGTTTAGTTCTTTCCATTTTCTTAGTTTTTTATTTTATTGTTTGTTGTCTCACTTTATTTGTCTATATGTTTGAATCTTTTTCTCTTATTCTTACTCTGACTATTTCTACTTCTGGTTTCTTTTCAATAAACTTGGAGAAATTACAACAAAAAGCAAGATATTATTGGATATATGAATATTTATTGAATCAAATTTCTATTCTTCAAAAGATTATCTAACTCATTAATTTTTTTGTTAGATAGAATAAATTACATATTCTTATCTTGACTAATTCATGATTTGATAAATAGATTTTTGATTGTTAAAATGGAACAAGTTGCATTTGATAGCTTATTGATTATTTCACAGAACTTATCTTATAAAAAAACCATCGCATATTTAAGATCATAAGCAAACCTTTAGAACCCCAAGATTAGACTAGTATGATTTTAACTTAACCTTCATGATAGGTGAAAGGGTTGATTTATTGATAACACAATTTACATCATCAACAGACCCTATCGACATAGTTTTGTATTATGTGTGTTGTATAGATAACTAAGTAAACTCTATTGATATAGTTCATTTCTAAACCTTTTTCTTCCACAACACAAATTTAACACTATCAACCCTATTCTATATTATGTCCATACAATGTCAACTACATCAACACTATATTATGTCTCAAAATTAGAATTAACCCTTATATTCTAGTAATTATCTCACACTTTAATTTATTATTGTTTGCATGCTTAGAATAGATCACATAGCATAATTACGTGGTCTTAAATACACCATTTAGTTTCACTATATTCTATTTTATGCATACACTACTAAATCATAAAATCTTAACAATCATTTTAACAATTTTCTACCCAAGGCTAACCTACTTGGATTTCATCACCAAGGGGGAAGTCGACTTGGTTTTTTGGCCATGTATAAATACATGATTAACGGTATATTTTGGATAATAACCCAAAACCCTTATCAATGTAGTGTGTGAAGTGAGGGGTAGGCCCTAATACCAAACTTGTACCATTGCCAATATGTAGAAACCCTTGTTTCCTTGATCTCTGAAATTGAATATTTTTTTGGACTGTTTTGTGTATTTTGATTTTTTTGATGTTTTTGCATGAATAAAAAATGTGAATTTGCAAGATAAATTCAAATAACTAAATAAATAGTAGTATAATATCTTAACTGGCTAATCTATGATCTTATTATTCATCCCAGATGATTACAATAGAAGTCCTCTATCATGCATATAAAAAGAATATTAAATATCATTAAAAAAACTTGGTTTTAGCTACAAATCTGAAAAAAAAACCCTAGATCTGGTACAGCTTAGATTGCTATGTGAAAACACACAATTGCTGACGTCAATTATTCTACTATGGTCAGTTGATATACTGCTAATGTCAATCTTTGTCAGTTAGTCTACTTTTCCAACGTCGATATTCAGTCAGCTGATGTCAGTCACTAGACTGATGATGTTAGTCTCTATGCTCCCTGCGGTGCTGTTTGGCCTACTGCAAAATGGTATAGATTCCATACAATAATAAAATAACAGTATGGCCTGGTATGGATGTACTCTAGATCTCAAGAAATATGATGCTAATACAAAAGATCTTTATTCGAATAATTCTAAATCAAACCCTATTGAAATAAATACCTGTAAATCTCTGTGATAACCTCTGTGTGAAGTTATCTCCCAACCTGGCAATAGATCAGCTGATATTTCACAACATCTAAATTGCACACACTGAAGAGTGCATGTTTTTCAATGCAAATGGAATTCTGGAAACCCTTGGCTTAGTCTTCTCAGAAAAACCCTTAGCAAAAATTGTCTTCAAAATCATTAATCAATAATCAATAATCAATAATCAATAATCAATAATCAATAATCAATAATCAATAATCAATAATCAATAATCAATAATCAATAATCAATAATCAATAATGGTACTCTTTCCAATAAGAAACCCTTATATCCTCAAAAAGGTGTGCTTTCCCTAATTAGGGTTTCATAATTAAGAATTAGGGTTTCATAAATAAAAAATAGGCCAAATAATTAATATTTAATTAAATCAATCAAATATTAATATCTCCCTCAATACATGTCCGAAAGAGCCCAAACGAAAGCCAACTGGAACAATTCTGCTAGTCAAAGCCAAGCCAAGCTCCATCAAGACCCTCTATCCATCCTATCAGCCTACGAGGGTTACATAATAGGCTAATCATCAACTCTAAAAGATGTCAATTAGAAGGGGACATGATAGTTTTCCCCTCCTAAAATTGCTTGTCCTCAACCAATCTCAACTCTGGATGCTGCAGAATATCCTCACTCTCCCATGTCGCATCCTCCACTGGCAAATCTCTCCATTTTACCAAATATTCCCTGATAGTCCTCCTATGCAACTGTCTCTCTCTATACTCTAGGATAAACTCAGGTACTAAAATCAACTTTCCCTCATCTTCTAAGGGAGGTAAAACTATAGAAGGTATCACACGGTGTCCCAACACCTTCTTGAGGCATGATACATGAAAAACATTGTGTACCTTGCTCTCAGTGGGAAGCTCTAGCTCATAAGCCACCTCTCCAACACACCTCAAGATCCTAAAAGGATTTTAATAACATGGCTTTAGCTTCTTTGCTCCACTCTTCCTAAGAGTAGACTGACAGTAAGGCTGCAGCATACGATAGACCATGTCACCCACATCAAAAAATCTCTCTGTCCTCCGCTGATCTACATACTGCTTGTGCTAATTCCATGCCTTAGCAATATTCTCCTTGAGAGTCCTCATAGTATCCTAACTCTCCTACAATAAGTCTCCAACACTTAGCACTCTACTATCACACAGTAGCAAATCTAGAAAACTCAGCGCCTCATACCCGTATAATGCCATAAAAGGGGACATCTGAATGGTCATGTAGAAAGTCATGCTATAGCAATACTCACACAAATGAATCCACTTGACCCATGCTTTTTGCTGCCCTATGATATAGTTCATGAGGTAACCTTCCACCCATTTATTCACAATCTTTGTCTATCTATCAGTCTGTGGGTGGTAACTGGTGCTCAGCATAAGTTTGGTCCCACAAACTCTAAATACCTCCTGCCAGAAGTGACTCAAGAACCAACTATCCCTGTCACTCACAATGCTCCAAGGCAACCCATGTAGTCTGAACACCTCTCAGAAGAAGACCTCTGCTACCTGTGTAGCTGTGTAAGTGGTGGTAATCTGAAAGAAGTGGGCATACTTCGTTAACCAATCCATGACTACATATATGTAATCCCATCCTTGGGCTTTAGGCAAGCCCGTAATGAAATCCATCGATAGGAATTCCCCCTACACTGATAATATGACCCAAGTATAATAATTTGGTCATCCCCAAATCACATTTGGACTCCTTGGCATACAAGGACTCCCTCTATAAAATGCTGAGTATGGTCTCCAGATGAGCCAAATGCTCCTGCCAAGTCCTGCTGTATATAAGAATGTCATCAAAAAAACAAGTACAAACCTCCTCAATAGTGAATGGAAGACTCTATTTATAGTGGACTAAAATGTCCCTGGTGCATTAGTGAGCCCAAATGGCATCACCACAAACTCATAGTGTCCATAATGGCAACGAAAAGCTATCTTCTCAAATGTCGTGCTCACGAACCCTGATTTGATGATATCCTGACCTTAAGTCTATCTTTATGAAGTAGTGTGCACCATGGAGCTCATCAATAAGCTCATCGAATGAGGTACTGGATACATATTCTTAATATTTCTCTTATTTAGGACTCTGTAGTCAATGCACATGCGTAGGGTGCCATCCTTCTTCTTCACCAGAACAACTAAATAAGTGAATGGTGATTTGCTAGGCCAAATGTGACCCATAGCAAGTAACTCCTTAATGGTTTTTTTGATCTCATCCTTCAACTACTTAGGGTGTCGATAAGGAGTAATCATAATGGGCTTAGTGCCCTCCTCAAGCTTAATAATGTGCTCAACACCCCTGTCTGGAGGTCTCCTTGGTGGAATATCACTGAATACCCTATCATGCTTGACTCTCAACTACTGAATGTCAAGATGATACTCAGTCTTCCATTGTCCCTCCTATATTGGTGCCAATGTGCACTTGGCATCCCACTCTACCATGTCATGTTGCATGAGCCTCTCTATCCAATGAAAAGAAATAGTTTTGATGTTGCTGTCCCATATTGCCTTAAGAATGTGCGTCTTCCCATCAACATCAAAATGGATCTCCATGTCCTTGAGAAGAAGAGTGACTACCTCAAGAGAATAAATCCACTTCATGCCCAAGACCAAATCTATATCCCCCATGTTCACCACATAATAATCAGCCTTGAACTCATAGTTGTTCAAGTGCAATGGGAGATCTCTAATCATCCACTCACACCTAAGAGTATAACCATCAACTACCTTAACTCTAATGCCCTCAAAATCCTCAATGGTGAGTCCACGCTTCTCCACAAATCTAGCATCAATAAAAGTATGTGTGGCTCCTATGTCAAGAAGGGTGATGACCCTCTGTCTTGCCAAAACTCCATAGAGTCTGAATGAACCCTTCTGCTAGATGCTAGATAGGCATGCCTCTTGAATCTAAAGCTCTGACTCTGCCTCTACCTTAGGCTTTGAAGCCTCAGCCTCTAACTCCTCAGAACTCTCCTGGTGTTTGGAATCTTTTGATTTTGAATCCTCATAATAAGCCCACATCACATGATTTGCCTTGCCCTTAGGCCTCAAAGGACAATCGTGATTGGCATCATAGGAACCTTTGTAGTAGAAATAAAGCTTCTTCCTGCGTAGATCATTAAGAGCATCTTGATCCAAAGGTGGTTTTGATAGATTGGCCTTTGAATCATTCTTAACACTTGATTTATCTTTGTTAAAATATGATTTTTCTCTATTCCTATTGAAGCCCTTATTGTCCTTGAATGAAGAAGTACCTCTGGAGTTAAATTTACTAGATGGGGCTGCCATCTCCATAATACGCACCTTCTTCATAGATATTTGTAACAAAGGAGGATAAAAGGCTTTGATCCAACCTCTCAATGGTTCAGATAGGCCCTCGATGAAGAGAACTACCAATCTACGCTCTAAAATGTTTGGCACCATGACTGCCAACCGCTGAAACTCCCCAATGAAGGACTCTAAGTTGCTTGTTTATTTCAACTATGCTAGATCTCAAAAGTAAACCTTAGGATATTTCCTGTCAAACCTCTCAACCAACCTATCCACAAAGTCCTAGTACTCTGTCACTTGGTTATGCTAAAGTGTTACCATACCATGGTACCACCAATCATGTGCTACTCCCTCCAAGTGCAAAGTGGTGTATTTGATGGCCTCCATCTTTGTCATTGGCCTCAATGCCAAGAATGTGTCAAGCTTATGAACCCAAGCTTGAGCTATCATCTTTCTGTTGTCATCAAAATTATTCAAAGAAAGCTTGCCAGTAGCCTTCTTTAGCTCACTAAGTTGACCTCTAGGCCTCCTGTCCTATCTAACTGATCTATAGTACTATCTCCTCTAATTAACAAAATGATCAAAGGACATCCTCTCCCGAACCTGAGGAGCTAATAAGTCCCATTCATCATTTTCAGCCATGAGAGCATCTGTAAATAGGGAATCTCCTACCTCCTCCTCTGTTAGAGCCTCTGGTTCCTCCTAAACAAACGTAGCATGTGTAGGCCTATCAACTGTTCTAGAATGGGTTAGCTGTGGTCTCTGATTAACAATAGCACTCCTGTTATCTCCTTGTTCCCCATTCTATCTAACAGGTGGGTTAATCATCTCTACCATAGTAGTGAGTGCCTATAGTGCCTATGTCATCTGCTGCTAGCCTGTAACCATAACACAAAAGAATTCTCTGGTGTCTTGATCATCATTATGCCTATGGCCCCTGGGTGGGCTGCCCTCATGCCTGTCACTCATGGTGATCTGTGGCTGCTCTAACACCTGATCACTTTCAAGCAAGGCTCTACTGTGTGTAAAGTACATGTGTGGTCCTAACTCTTGTGGCTGCATAAGATCTCTAAACCCTCAGGATGGTAGGATTTAGCTCTGATACCACTATAGAAACTGTTGTTTCCCTAATCTCTAAAATTGAATATTTTTTTGGACTATTTTGTGTATTTTCATTTTTTTTATGTTTTTGCATGAATAAAAATTGTGAATTTGCAAGATAAATTCAAATAACTAAATAAATAGTAGTATAATATCTTAACTAGCTAATCTATGATCTTATTATTCATCCCAGATGATTACAATAGAAGTCATCTGTCATGCATATAAAAATAATATTAAATATCATTCAAAAAAACTTGGTTTTAGCTACAAATCTAACAGAAACCCTAGATCTGGTATGGCTCATATTGCTGTGTGAAAACACATAGTCACCAACATCAGTTATTCTACCATGGTCAGTCAATATACTGCTGACATCAATCTCTATCAGTTGGTCTACTCTATCAATGTCGATATTCAGTCTGCCGATGTCGGTCACTGGACTGCCAATGTCGATCTTTGTGCTCCCTAAGGTGTTGTCTAACCTACTACAAAATAGTACGGATTCTGTATAGTAATAGAATAATAGTATGAGTTGGTATGACTGTACTCTAGATCTCAAGAAATATGATGCTAATACTGAAGATCTTTATCTGGATAATTCTAAATCAAACCCTATTGAAATAAATACCTGTAAATCTCTGTGATAGCCTCTATGTGAAGTTATCTCCCAAACTGGCAATAGATCAGCTGATATTTCACAACCTCTAAATTACACACACTAAAGAGTGCATGTTCTTCAATGTAAATGGAATTTTGGAAACCCTTGGCTCAGTCTTCTCAAAAAAACCCTTAGCAAAAATTGTCTTCAAAATCAATAATGGTACTCTTTCCAATAAGAAACCCTTATATCCTCAAAAAGGTGTACTTGCCCTAATTAGGGTTTCATAATTAAGAATTAGGGTTTCATAAATAAAAAATAGGCCAAATAATTAATATTTAATCAAATCAATCAAATATTAATATCTCCCTCAATACATGTCCGAAAGAGCCCGAACGAAAGCCAACTGAAACAATTCTGCTAGTCAAATCCAAGCCAAGCTCCATCAGGACCATCTATCCATCCTATCAACCTATGAGGGTTACATAATAGGCTAATCATCAACTCTGAAAGATGTCAACTAGAAGGGGACATGACACAATATAGATCCTTTTCATCCCAAACATCCTGAAACCATTCTTAGATTGCTTTCTAGTTCCTTAATTATAGTTAATTTTCTATCACATATAAAATTATATTTTAATAATCTAATAACATTTAGGTTGACCACTTATTTATCTTTTACTTTCCAAGTTGATTTCTTAATCCTTACTCAAATTATGTGTTGTATTGCAAAAACTAGCATTAGCCAGTGTTGGTGCAAGGTTTTGTGCTTCAATTGGATCAACCTCATTGATCCAATTGATTGTGTGTTTCATTTAATATCTTGATTTCTTAAATAATTGAAAAAGATTTATTATTTTAGTGTATATTTATTTCAATCGACATAGTTTGATATAGGCTATCTAATTTTCTCTATTTGTTATACTAGGTCGACCTAGTCAACCCTGTATGCTTTTATAAGCCTCTATATATTGTGCTAGGTTGACCTAGTTGACTCTATATAGTTTTTAAGACCAAATTCCTATGCTAGGTCAACACAAATGACCCTATACTATTTATATCACTTCTAATATCCTTGATTTCTCATCTCTTTTACCTAGTTTAGTCTATTTCCTTCATCATGAGCTTTTTATTTAAAAATGATACTGAATTGAATTCAATAGACATGATGATTATTACCCATCCTCATAGGGTCTCCCACACACATAGTAGGGATCCTCTCTTAGATGAGATTAATGTTCACATTGCCACTCACATAATGAACTATGAGACCCCTTCTAATACCTATTCATACTTTAATCATCTCTTCCCCCTAGAAGATCAATATGAATTAGAGTATACCCCTAAATAATCTTGTTTATCTAAAAAATTCCTCAACATCAAGGAAAGGATCCCTCTACCATTTACCATCTTATGATTAGTGGTCAATCCAAAGATCCTCATTCACTTACTCCTATATTCTCAAATGGATTTGGAGGTACCATTTTCTTTGATTCTCAACTTCTTCCATCAATTATGACCCCTTCTCATATTATGACCTCTTCTTCTTTAACCTCTTCCATCTCCATGCCTAATATATTCACTAACATGGCATGTTCTACATCTAGTCAATCTCTTATAAGTTCCATTATCTTTAATCCTTCTACTAGTGCATCATTTTCTACCCAAGGTAATCATACTTCTAATGCTTCCTCTTCTCATCCATTCACTATTCCATCTTTTGCTTCACAAGAATTTTTTTCCACTAGTGCCTCTCATTCCAATAGTTCCTATTAAGATCTTACCAATACCAATAGTGGTACCCAAGCCACTAATACCAACTCTAATGCTTCAAATAATGCTAATAATACCAATCAAACCCACCAAATCTTGTTAAAAACACTCAATCAAATGAATACATTTCAAGCTCATAATATAAATCAAATGATGAGAATGCAAAATCACCTTCCCCATCTTCAAACTCATCCTCAACTAATGCCTTTGGGCATGCATAATCAAAATGTTCCCCCACCTCCTCTTTAATATTCCCAAGGAAATCTCATCCCTCAATCTCATTTGGTCAACAAAACCATTAAACATATTCAAAATGAGCCTCTTACCACTCAAATTTCTAATATTGATATAAGAGGTATCACCCCTATAATTTTCTATAATGGATCAACTGACCCTACCCTTCATCTCAAAACATTCAAAAATATTTATAAGGATTGGGTTAAACTGAATACCTTTTCCACTACCAATCTCTTATCTAAAACCCTTATGGGTGATGCCTTAGATTGGTAAAACTAACTTAGATTTCATTCTATTACTAGTTTGGAAGAACTAGTGAATGCTTTAGTTCAATAATTCCAAACCAGTGATCTTCCCAAAAATACTTTGGTCCATTTCATAAATTTTAAACAAATTGAAAATGAAACTTCCCAATCTTTTGTTAAAAGGTGGGAAAAAATATCCAATAAGTATGAACATAACATGGCTGATGATAATCTTTTCCATCTCTTTGCTAATGCTTTTTTCCCCAAGTTTCAATATCAGGTCCACACTCTCTCTCTCTCCATGTACTTTGGAGGAGGCTATTGATGAATAAAACATCAATATTTTCTTATGCATCAATTCAAGCCACCTCAACCTTCTATGGGTCCTCACATCTTACTTAAAAACAAAAATCATAATGCTACCACTAATGGTGCCATGGATCTTATGACTCCATTCACACTATTCAAGTTATCATTCCTAACCAATCCATGGAACCAACTCCCCCTTCTCAAAAATATACCAATCCTTACTTATCTTCACCTAACACCATCAATGTTAATAAAACTTTATCCTAGATTGAGTTATTTAAGCATCTACCTAGGCCTCTACCATAAGAACTTATTTTCACTCATCTTATGAAATCTTGGTATGATCTTAATAAGTTTTATTAGTTTTACACTAGTTGGGGTCATTCTCATGAGACCTGTAGGAAAATTCATAATTTAGAAATGGATTGTTCTTCTTGGTCCTAATTTTTATCATGATTCAATCATTAGAAACTATAAACAAGCCTATGACATTGATTTTAAGGCTCATGAATCACATATGAAATCTCAAGCCTTTAATCAAACTAATATTCATTTGGTTATCTATAAAGACCCTCTTCCTAATCATGAACCTAACCAAGATACCCAAGATAAACCCACCCCTTCCACCAATAATCTAAAAAGTATTGTTAGCCTCACTTCTAAATATAATGTGGTTAACATGACTAAAATATGAAGGGCGGTTACTTTTATTGATCCTCAACTTATATATAACCCTCCATTATCTCTCACATTTTGTGTTATCTAGGATTCTTCTCCAATTCACTTAAATGTGTTGGGGCAATATGACCTTATAAACTTTGATGATATGATTCCAAATCCTCCTTTGGATAACACTTCCCATTTTATTTATACCATTCTTCCATATTCTTTACCTAACACCAATCATAATCAAGCTTTTATCAACATTTCTTCTAACAATGCTCAAAACCAACTTGAACCAACTATTTTACCTTCTCAACATAATTTAAAACCCTATTCCAAACCTTTTCCTTCTTACTAAAATAAATTTTAATGCACTTTGGTTCCTCCTTCTGAGGACCTAATTAATCATTATGCACCTATTTCTAACAACCTTCTTGTGGGTTATGATGAGTGGGATCCCATCATAAAACTCACTAATCTCCCATCCCAAATTAAATTTATTGAGATTATGAGTACCTCTCTACATAATCAAAACCATCTCATGCAACTCTTATTCAAAATAAACATCCTTCATTCTCCCCAAGTAAGATACAAAACATCCTTATCTAGATCTGAAGATAGCATATTACAACAATGTGAAGAGATGTCCATCCATGTTGATGAAATAGTGGACACTTCTATTTCTTTAAATTTTCCTAAGATTATATTATTCCCAATAAGATTCTATTTCATACAGATGATCCTCCTGTATTCATTAGTTTTTAGATTAGTGATATCTAATTCAAGCGTGACTTGATTGATGAGGGTTTTGTCACCTGCATTGCCTCTCTCAATTTTATCAAAACCATTAGATATTATAAATACAATCTTAAATCCACATGTATTACATGAAAAGGATATGATTGAAGGAAAATTATTCCTTTATGTTATGTGTGGCTTCCCATTACTGTCCCACCTGTCACCATTTGTGTGAAGGTGATGATATTTAATTTTCCTCTTTCTTATAAAAAACTGCTTGGTAGGCTATGGACTCATCATATGAGAGTAGTTACTTCTTTTACCTACCAATGCATTAAATTCCTTCATAATGGAGCTATTTATAGGATTCAAGGTGACATTAACCCTTGAAATTTCAAATAATTCCAAGACCATGGTGTCTTAAATATTCCTACTCTTGAACCTTTGCCCAATGTTTCATTTCATGAGTCTTAACACTTCAATTTTATTTCCAACTCCACTCGAGGTTATAACAGTCATCCTGAACTCATTAGGAATATTAACTCTAACCTCTTATATTCTAATGATGATGAGCTTGATGAGATCAACCTAAATATTATAACTTCTAATCTCTCACCTCATCTTATATCTTAGCTTCCTACTTGTTTGTAGCCTCATTCTTACAAACCACCCTATGATGATATCCCCATTATCTTGACTAAGACTCAACATTCTATTCATCACACCTTATAATATAACAATTTCATCTCTCTTTTCATCACGAATATTCACACACTTGACTATGATGATGGTTATTCTTTAGATGATCCATTCCTAAGTGGTCTTGTTTAGGCCTGTGATGCTGAGATTATCCATTATGATTCCTTTTTGTTTTATTATTTTCATGTATCTTTTCATATTCCATCAATTATAGTTCCTAATGTTAGCTATTTTCCTCTTTATCATAAGGTAGAGATGGCACCAATACCTCCAATTTATAAATAACCTTGTAAGAGTATGCTTATAGATCGTGCTATGACTAGGCCTTACCATTTTGATAGGTACCCTGACCCATATAGCATGCTTATCCATGAGATACATGTTACCCTTATTTGAGATTCTATAACCCTCCCTTCTCTTAATATATCTCACATTGAAGCCCATTCATACTCTTACTATAGCTAAGTCCATTCTTGCTCCCTCTATAGTTGATTACATGCCTTCTCCTACTATTACTAAGTCTATCCCTACTTCTGATCCCATTGCTCCTTCCATCAAGCCTAGTCCTATCCCTTCGTTACCACCACCTCATTCTCTTGGTGATGGTTTACTTCCTTTGCCTCTAATGGCTCCATTTCCCACCAAATGGGCCAATGAGCCTTACCAATCTCCTTTAGCTTCCGTTACACCTCCTCCTATGAGTACCTCTACCAAGACTACTCATAGGCTATATGTTGCTTCCACAACATGGATAACCATTCTTCCAAATATTGTCATAAGCTATGATAATATATTGATACTTTGAATCCTTCTTCCCCTCAGTCCTTAGACAAATCCATACCTCACCTAAAGGTACTTCCTAGATATATTCCTATGTATGGATAGGTTTATTATCTTTGGCACTAATGTAACACCCATCACACCAATCTTTGCCACATCCTTCAACAACACCTTAAGGATCACCTTATATCTATTTTCATACCTTATATCATTATTCCTATAGGTTGTTATCATAATAAGGCTCCTTCTTATCCTATGGTCTCACTTCTTGTGGTTTCATCCCCTCTTATGGTCCCTTCATCATCTTTTGTGCCTCCACCCATGGACCTTCCCTCACCTATGAATCCTTCTCCACCTATGAGTCCCTCACCAGTGGATCCTTCCCTATCAGTTATCCCTTCTTCTCCCATGCATTCCCTTGAGCATCCTTTACTTGATTTCCCTCCTTAGTATGATTCACTGAGTATTCATACTTTTTTTGTTGAGGATATTAGATGATAGTATTTAAGTATTTGGTCTTAAATTTATCTTCTTACTTTTTATGTTTTATGATAAGTATTTTCATACTTCCCAACTTAAATTAGTGTGATAAATTTAAGACCAAATTTTTCCAATTTTTTTTCTCACATACTTCCTAATATGATTTAGTATGATTGATTTACTTAATTGATTTGTTTATATACCACTTGTCCTTTTTCATGACTTATATTTTATGGCATTATTTTCACACTTCCCAATGTGATTTAGTGTGATTTTACTTATCTTAATTTGGTGCCAAATCTTTTTCTTGGTTTAATAACAAATTCATTTTTTACAATCTTGTTTTACCACCCCTTTGGTTTTTTATACTTAGTCATTTTATTGTTATTACACATTTCCCAACTTGAAATAGTGTGTAATACATTTTCAATTGATTATATTTTACCAAATCCTTTTTGCCTATTTATTTTTAACCATGCATGTGTTTTATATAATATAATAAAAGAAACCATACCTAATATATTTCCCATAGAATATACAACAAATATATAAACACATGTGCTAGAAATAAAAATCTTTAAGCATCAAAATCCACAACTGTAATGACAATATATACAATCAACATCCAAAAGCCAAAATGATATAGATACATACATACATACATATCTCATGAATTTTAAATAAAATAATACAAGAATATAAAATGCTCTAACTTTATGTTTGGTCCCCATCCTACCTATCTTGTAGCCTATCCTTTACTACCTATAGATGCCTCGATCTAACTCCTCCAAATAGAACATTGTAAAGACGCTGATATCTTAGTCCTACTACCTACCCTTGTAAATGAGCTACCTGAGCCTACACCTATACCAACTAGGATAAGGTTACCAAATTTGTCTCTCTCTCCTACTCCTTTACTTGTGTCATATGGGTTAGGGATCCAACATGTGTCAGTCTCTCCTGGACATGTACCTATGTCATCTATGTCATTATATCTAGATGCACAACTATCTCTTTAGCTATGGTTTACCATTCCCATGTCTCTTATGCACTCATATTTTATAGTTGTTTCATCCCCTCTTTATGAGATTTAAACTACCTTATGCCCTCTAAAACCAATCTAAACTAGCTTACTTGAGTTGGGGTAAATGGTACCATGGGATCCATTAGTGTGGTGGGGTCGTACAAAATTAATAACTCATCTAGGACATCATGGAGTTTCTCCCTCATTAGGTACCCCCATATGATCTCCTCATCCTTTTCCACACTTTAAAAAATCAAACTAGATAGATATTAGATTACTGATATATCTCAAAATCTATCTCTAGTCTATCTCAAGTAAGAACTAAGTAACATTTAACCATATTTTATTGCATGTGTTTGTGTCGATCACTAATGTCTCATCATATGCATGATTATTGAGCATGATCTCCCCATTCATGTGGTCTATGATAACCTCCTCTATCAATCTCCTCTTAAATATAAATCTTGGATTCACGAATCATACTCATCTTAGGCTACCCTTGAGTGACCTCTCTATAGTTTAGCTCTACTTTGGCTTGCCTATTGGGTTATGTGAGACATCTATGATCTCTTTTATCTCCTGATACCTCCATTAATTTCATGTCCATGATGTTCACTACTCCTCCTAATATGGATTTGGTGGTGGTACTTATGGTTCTCCTACCTATACATATATCTCCTCTAGCTTTGCTTCTTATCATGCTCAACTATTCCATGGTCTTTCATGATAAGGCTTGAGAATCAACCTCAAAACTGTAACCCTAGTCATCCTCTCCCTCATGGATCTCTCACATGCCAAGCCCAAAACATGGGCACCATTATCAATGCTAATGGATGAGGTAAACCCATCTACCTTGGTACTTATGCCATCAAATGTGGCTCTATCCACTAGGTGTAGTGCCTTATCACCTCTATTTGTGTCAAAGTTGGTGCAAATATCTCCCAACTAGGGAATATCATAGAGATGTAACTATATGGATGCCATACTATATACACTCATCTCATAATCCAAAAATATGTCACATGGGGCATGGCCCATACTACCTTGTCCTATCTCCATCTCTATACTTATGGTGACCTATCATCGATTGTATGGGGTAGCCCAACTGACTGATCTATGAGGAACCTCTTGTAGATATATGTTAGCAATAATATGATCTATCTCACTAAACTTTACCTTTTTAATAGTACTCCATATATATCATATACAAGTTATACTTAGATGATAGACCCCAGGTCATATACACCCTCTCCTTCAATATCATCGATCTTAAGGCTATCATAAAGAGTGGTACTTTACTATCTAAATTATGGCACAACACTCATTCTATCATAAGTCCTATCATAGCCTTTTGGATTTTTAAAATTTGTGAGGTATATACATCAAACATACTCACCCTTTATCCTACATATATCCTCTCCAAGCTTGTAGCCCATAAAGCTAAGGCTCTCCTATCCTCATCACTATCATCTATCCCTGTGACCATAGGCATACCTATTATGGGCATTCCTAGGATGACAAGAACATATTCCAGGGTAATATCCACCTCTATAGTGTCCTCCTCCACCTCCCACCTAAAGGTGTTAGTCAATCATTCTTAGCATCTTAAGACCATGACTATCAAATCTGAGTTGAGGAGTATCCTACATATATTAGCTATGCCATTTAGACCTAAAGAAATTAATCACACTCTATCTTGTATCGATAGGTTCTCCAATAGATCTGAGAGAAATGATACATCCACCAAATGCTAAAATATTGAACATCCCTATGATTAAGAAACAACAAAAGATGTATTAGATTCTCCATGTCATGTATAGTCAAAATACATTATTTTTTAAATTTTAATTTAAAATAATCCTAATCACTTTAATTGATTCATTTTTAATCAATTCAATCTATTTCTAGCCTACTCAGCCCTTTTTCCCCTTAGTCAGCGATTCTGGGTAATTCTAACACTCTTTTGGCCACTTGCATGCATTTTTGTACTCTTTTAGTCTTTTTTTCAAACATTAGTTTGACCAAAATTTCCCTTTTTTTACCTAATTGACTTAAAAATCTAAGTTAACACTCTTATTTTTTCCCCTTAGTACTATGTTATCATACTAGACTTCTCTGCTCAATAAAAAAACATGTAATAGATTGGTAGTCTACAAAATGTACTGGGTCAACACATACCTACTGGGTCAATGGTATGGGTTTTGTCATTTTTTAGCCTACTAGGTCAACTATGTTAACCTAGTTATTTTTCCCTATTGACCCCTTACATTTTGTGAAATATGTGCTTTCTAGCAATTATTTCCCCAAACCCTTCAAACCCATTTTCCTAATTAATTTTTCCAACTCTTATAATCAAATTTGGTTTCATTTTGATGTCTAGAAATGATTAAAAACACAAATTTCTAAAAATATAATTAAATCACTAAAATATTCAAAAAATGGCTTAAGATTCTTAGTTGCCTACTTATCCTACACTTGTTGTTGCCTTTGGGGGTCCATCTCAACTAGCCTATTATCTCCAGCTCATTTTGTCTCTCAAAGATATGTTTTTCTCTTTCACAAGTGAAAAAAACAAATGACTTCCCTTTGACTTTATTTAAAAACCACTTTTCAAAATCTAAATATTTCAATTATTTTCCAATAGATTCCTTTTTTTTACCTATATCTTTCTTTTTATTCATCCATTTTTTTAACCATAAAATGTTATGGAATCATGATGATGTAGAGAATATTTTCCACTACCATATGCCTATCTTCCAATTTTTTTTATTTTTGGTTATTTTTTGCACTAAATTTGAAGGTTTGCCTAATTTTTTTCACATTTGGATGCCTTAACTTCTCTTGTAGTCTACTTATTTATCTATAGAACTAAGGTAAATAAAGGTATGTGTTTTTTTAAAATTATATCCTTTCATTTATCTTATTTAATTCTTACTAAACTTTAATTATAATCAACATTATTTGTTATCATGTTCTATTCTTGAAACACCATCCCATGTTGCACTCATGTGACACATGATGAGATTTGAGTGGGGCAAATGTATACACATAATATTTTCAAACTTTATTGATTACTTACACTTTGTATCTTACAAGAACATGTCAAGTCTTAATCACCCTAAGTGCACACCTTAAAGGGTGCACTAGGAAAGGGGTGGGTAGACCATTAGTGCTTTGTAGGATTGTTGTCCCCTTTTCCACTTGTTATCCACACACTTATCTCTTAAAACCATTAAACATAAGCTTATTCTTCTTTGTTATATCCATTTTGGTTATTTATTACATTTTATCCTCTTATTCCTCACCTAAATCCCATTTTATCAATTGATTATACTAGGTTGACTAAGTCAACCTTATACAATTTTAGGTATTTTTCACTTAAGATCTAGTTTGTCCTTTGGTCAACCTAGCTCATAACCTAATGAATTATTATCCAAAACTATACTAGGTCAACTAGGTCTACCCTATAAATTGAGATTTTTGGAAGGGATTAGGGTCAAATCCACATATATATAGAAGCTCATTTCCTATAATTTATGAATGAGAAGTGAAATAATAAGTAAGAGAAAAAGAACTTATGATTATTGATCAATCTACTTGAGAAGCAAAGCTTAGGGTTCCATACTTTGTTTGGAGATATGAATCTTGTGTTTTGAAGAAGTCTTTTGGATGTATTGATAGGTTGTGTATCCTAGATCTGATTTGTCTTTATCATCTTTAAATACCATAACAACCTCTTGTGAATCACCTTGACCAAGGAAGAGATTGAAGCTCGATGGGTTTGTCTTCAAAGGTAAGTATTCCTAACTTTATTCTCCTTTATAAGAGTAGATAGATATGAATTTTTGATTCTCATCCATGCATTAGGATTATGTATACATTGACATGATTATATGTCTTATATGCATGTTTAATTTTATTTTTTCTAACCCTGACTTTGTGCCCACAAGCTTTGGTGAGCACTAGATTAGATTTACTTTTCTTGTTATTAGTATAGGTGAAATTTCAAAATCTAGGACCCCCTTAGGATTATTGCATGATTGTGTTAGACTGGAGGCTTTGGAACCCTCCTTATAATGATGTATTGTGATAAATGATCCCCTAATTGGGTCTAATAGATCCTCATATTGGTTATGCTCCCACTTAAAAAATATGTTCCCAATTAGAAGTGTAGGTATGCTCTATCTTATTTAAGCTATGATTGATTTATATACATGATGAATTTATAATTAAATACATTCTAGTGAACTCAATGTTAACTAACCCTTTCAGGATTTGTTCACTTATTTTTCATTATTTTTATCATATATTTGTCATACTAGGTCAATTGTATCAACATAGTACTAACTTATGTGTGTAGGTTTAACACACAGTCACATCTATATGACTCTATTTTTTTGTGTAGGATTTTTACCAAGTTCAGGCCACTAGGTCAACCTAGTTGACCCTATCATTTTATAAAACTTAGTTCAGCATATTAGGTTGACCCAGTCGACTCTATACATTTCAAGCACTTAGCAATAGGCTTTTGCAAGGCTAGGTCAACCAAATAAACATAGTTAGCAAAATTTATAAGAATTTAGTAGGGTTATTTAATAGTAATCTCACTTATCTACATCTTTAAACCCACCAAGGTTATTTTATATATTTTCTCTCTTTCCTTACAGTATTTATTTTCACAATTTGTAGTCTTTAAAACTTCCCCTATATAGTCAACTAGGTCAACTTTATCGACGTAGTTCTATATTTTGTATGTTGTCTAGATAACTAAGTCAACTTTTTTGACATATTTTGTTTTCAAACCTTTGATTTTTTAGGATAGAAGTGATAATTTCAACCCTATTTTATATTTTATGCATACATTATCAACTGAATTGATGTTATACTATGTTTTAAAGTTGAAATTAACCCTTATAGGTTAGTAATTACCTCACACTTTCATTTCTTGTTTTTTACGTGCTTAGAATATATCACATAGTTTAATTAGTTGGTTTTCAATATACCATTTAGTTTCACTATTTTCTATTTTATACACACATGACCAAATCATAAAATTTTAATAAGCATTTTAATAATTGTCTACCCAAGGCCTACCTAATTAGATTTCATCACCAAGTGGGAACCTGACTTGGTTTTATGGCTAATTATAACCATGTGGTTAATGGTATATTTTTTATATGAACCTAATAACCTTATCACTATGGTGTGTGAAGTGAGGGGGTAAGCCCCAATACTAAGCTTGTATAATTACCAATATATATTCCTTTCAACTGAAATGTCTTGAAACTATCCTTAGATTGATTTTTAGTTCCTTTCTTATAACCAACTTCCTATCACATCTAAAATCATATTTTAATAATCTAACAACATTCAGGTTGACCACTTAGTTAGATTTTAATTTCCAAGTTTGATTGCTTCTTCTTTATTCAATTATGTCTTGTATTGTAAAAACTTATATTAGATAGCATTGGTGCAAGATTTTGTGCTATGTGACTCAAATGGAGCAACCTCATTGATCTAATTTATTATGTGTTCCATTTCATTTATTATTTTTATAAATATTTGAAAAAATTATTCTTGTTTTAGTTTACAATCATTTCAATCAACATAGTTTGTTATAGGCTATCTAATTTTCTATGCCTGATATACCAAGTTGACCTAGTTGATCTTGTACACTTTTTTAGCCTCTATTTTCTATACTAGGTCAACCCAGTCAACCCTATACAGTTTATAGGCCCTATTTTCTATGCTAGGTTGACCCAATAAAATTTTTACTATTTATATAACTTCTTATTTATTTATTTTCTCATCTCTTTTGCCTAGTTTAGTATTTATCCTTCATCATTAACTTTCTATTTGAAGACATTACTGAATTGAATTCAATAGACATGATGAGTCTCACCCATATTCATAGGGTCTCCC
Organism: Torreya grandis; assembly: GCA_037957365.1. Classification (NCBI taxonomy): domain Eukaryota; kingdom Viridiplantae; phylum Streptophyta; class Pinopsida; order Cupressales; family Taxaceae; genus Torreya; species Torreya grandis. Next base: position 709,099 of record JARHVA010002386.1, on the reverse strand, counting down.
ATACACAAAGTAGGGCTCCTATATTAGATGAGATTAATGTTCACATAGCCACTCACATAATGAACTATGGGACCTCTCCTAATACCTCTTCACAACATAATCCTCTTTTCTCCCTAAAAGATCAACTTGAATTAGAGTATAACCTTGAAATTCTCTTATTTATTTGTGAATTTCCTTAACATCAAGGAAATGATTCCTCTACCATTTACCATCTCATGATTAGTGGTAATTATAAACAACCTCATTCACGTACTCTTACATTCTAAAATGGATTTTGAAGTACCACTTTCTTTGATTCTCAACCTCTTCCCTTGATTATGGCCCCTTCTTATACCATGACCTCTTCTTCTTTAACCTCTTCTACCTCCATGCCTAGTATATCCACTACCATGGCAAGTTCTATTCTATTGTTTCTAATATAATATCTACTATTTTTAATCATTCTACTAATGCATCATTTTATACCTAAGGTAATCATGCTTCTAGTGCTTCCTATTCTCATCCATTCACTAGTCCATCTTTTACCACATAAGCAAATTTTGCCACTAGTGCGTCTCATTATCATAGTTCCTATCAAGCTCTTATTAACACCAATAGTGGTACCCAAGCCACTCACACCAACTTTAATGCTTCCAATAATGCTAATAATACCAATCAAACCCACCAAATTTTATTACAAATACCCAATTAAATGAATACATTTAAATCTCATAATATAAATCAAATGATGAGATTACAAAATCACCTCCTCCATCTTCAAACTCATCCTCAAATAATAACTTGGGGAATGTATAATCAAAATGTTCCCCTTCCTCCTCTTCAAGATTCCCAAGGAAATATCATCCCTTAAGCTCCTTTTGTCAACAAAACCATTAAGCATATTCAAAATGAGCCTCTTACAACTTAAATTGATAATATTGATATAGGAGGTATCACCCCTATAATTTCTTATAATGGATAAAATAATCCTACCCTTCATCTCAAAAAATTTAGAAATCTTTATAAGGTTGGGTCAAATTAAACACCTTTGTTGCTACCAAGCTCTTAGCCAAAACCCCCATGGGTAATGCCTTAGATTGGTACAACCAACTTAGAACTCATTCCATTGCTAACACTGCGATGATATCCCTATTATTGTAAACCACCTTGCAATGATATCCCTATTATCTTGACCAAGACTCAACATTCTATTCATTACACTTCATCAGATGAGAAAGTCATCCCTACTTGCATCATTGATCTTCACACACCTAACTATGATGATGGTTACTCCTTAGATGATCTATTCTTAGGATATCTTGTTCAGGCTTGTGATGTTGAGATTATCTATTTTCATTCTTCTTTACTTCAATATTTTTATGTATCTTACCTATTCCATTGTTTATAGTTCTTAATTTTAATATTTTTCCTCTTTATCATAGGGTAGAGATGGTGCTGACACCTCAATTTTTTGAATAACCTCATAGGATTATACTCATAGATCATGCTATGACTAGGACTTCCAACTTTATTAAGTACCCTAACCCATATAGCCTAATTATCCTTGAGATGCATGCAATCATTCTCAGAATTTTTGTATAACCTGCCCCTTCCTTAATAGAGCCCACTATAGTTGAGCCCATTCCTACTTATGCTTTAGTTAAGTCTATCCCTAATTTTGATCCCATTACTCTTTTCATTGAGCCTAGTCCTATTCTTTCTTCACCATCACCTCATTCTCTTGGTGATGGTTTACTTCCTTTGCCTCTGATGGATCTATTTCCCACCAAATGGGTTTATGAGACTTCAAATTCTCATTCCATTCCTATTACACCTCCTCCTAGAAGTACCTCTACCAAGACTACTCATAGGCATATACTGTAGAGAAGTAGGCTATTAAGTCATCTACCTTGTCAGTTGCTTATCTAGATATCCAAGTAAAATATAGACTTGTTACAACTTGGCATAATCCTTGATTAATATTTTAACACTCAACATTTGTCACTAGATTTCACTAGTATCACTTCACATAAGTCACAAGTCTTATGTGCTCACCTAAAGTGCAATAGAGAAATGAGTGGGACCCATGTTGGGCTAGTTGTGCCATGGTGCAATTCTATCTTCCAAGTACTTTGGTTATTGTAATGGTGTTGATAATATCATTGGCTCAAGACATTCTATAGGGGGTTCATACTATCTATTAGGTTCAAGCCTATATGAAATGATTATATAGCTTCATGGGTGCAAGCCTTTAGTTTCCTTGACTTAACATCATCCAAATATTTGGAGGGTTCAATGGAGTACTTAGATGAATAACTTAGGCTCAAGATTTTGCTTTAGCACATATATCATCACAAAGCATGGAGTCATTCCTATACTTAGAGATATGGAGTGATGACATCATCATAAAATATAAAAATTCCATGAATAGGTGAGGCCTAAATCTTGTTGGAACTCAATATTCATAATATAAAGATAAGCATTAAAACTATTGTAACCATTATGTAAACCATTATAATTATAAGACTATTACCATAAACATGTAAACCAGACTAACACTCATTAGATGTAACACCATCCATAATTAAATAGAGTTTAAATACATAGTATATACCAATATAAATTGAGCAAATACTCATCTTAAAGTTGCTAAAGGTCCATAGGCTCATAGGTAAGTTGAGGAACTATAAGGAGGATCCCTAAGGGTATCCATGCTAAAACTTAAGCTAAATGGTGACTATAACATTCATAAAAAATATTTTAGATCTTTACTACTCCAACTCTCCTCTTTTTACTAACAGGGTTATGCTCAACTTTATAGCATCTTAAGGTAGTTTGAAGGGAGCACATCATGTGTTGAGTTGGTGCTTAACGTAATCATTCTACCATCTCCACTACCTTTCTTCTATTAATCTATGATTATCCTATTTTCCTACTTCTCAATTATCTTGAGTCAATAGGGATTTGGTTAGCCTCCTACTAGCTAGTACAAAAAAATGATAAAACAAAAATCATACCAAGTGATTACATCATGCCTAAGTGTCTGCTATGTTGGCATAGATATTATACTTAGATGGAAGTAGGGCCAAACATTACCCCATAAAAAATTACTAGTCCACCCTCAAACTAGTCTTTCAACACCTTAGGCATGCAGAACTTTGATGCATTCTACTTTATCTCTACACTGAAGTCTCAAAGCCCTTGATGGGGAGCTTGAGTATTTTAATGGCACTATCAATATTTGTGGAGGTGGATCTTAGTGTGATAATATCCATATTGTCTAACTCCCTCCTAAATTACTTTATCCTTTATTTTTCCTTCATCACCCCTCTATCTAGGATCACTCCTTGATCATAGGCCTTCATTTGTAAAGAATACAAGAGTTCTTCCAAGACCTACTCTTGGGTATTTATTTGGGCACTCAAGGTATTGACCTATACCATAATATGTACATGCTTGGCTCTGATAGTAGTGTATATCTTCACCATCAATTCATCATTCTCCCCCTTTTCCTTTTTAAGGCACACATCTATGATTGATGCCTAGTTGGAGAAGTTACAAAAGATGGAATCGACTGTATCTGCACCCTCTTGAATTTGAATGAAGAGGTATTCTACCTCTTCAATCTTCATAACTAGCTTTTGTTTAATTATAATTCAAGGGTCCTTCTCTTATAATGTTGACCTTGCCTTCAACTTTGGTAGCATCTACTCCACTAACACACATACCTTATCAACCTTTGAGAAATTCAAATGTCAACACCATTTAAGAGGGATGGATCAACTTACTTAATGCACTTTACTAGTTGTTTCAATTTGAGTTTCATTTCCTTTACCTCTTATTCTACTTCTATAATGCTATTTTCCCACTTTGAAGCTCAAAAATCATTGATGATGTTCTTTCATGCTATTTCAAAGACCATATGGATGAGTGCATTAGCTAACTTGACTAGATTTATTACATGAGGTTTTATTAGAAGGTAATCATGCCCTTATTTTGGTTGATCTATGCCTATTATGGCCTTTGGAAACACCTTAAAATGATTGAATGTAAAATAAAACTACTAGCACATCCTTGTTGTGGTCATTTTGGGGGCCATGTATTCTAACATGTAATAGTCCTCATCAACCCACCCCTTTTATGTCTTTTCCCTTAAGCTTGGCTCAGTACCTTATTTTTAAGTGATGATGAGCTTCATCTATTCTTCTTCTTTGGTTTTATTACTTTCTTCATTATCCTCCTCTCAGGTCTCTCCTCCTTTCTCCAATGGGGGTTCGTTATAATCATCTTCTTCATTTGCTTCTTCTTCTTCTTCCTTAGTAGAAACTTCACCCTCCTATGTTTGTTGGGTTTCTTTAATTTTCTCTATTTTCTCTTTTAAGGTATCAAGATCACCTTTCTTATCTATATGCACCCCTTTACTACTTGGACATGCTTGTGGTATGGCTTCCTCCACTATACTGATGGGGGTGCTAGACACCTCTACTATTTTTTCCCTTATAGGTTCCACAATTTTAGCAAACCTCTTTTCTTCATTTTCTCTCTTGGCCCTTTCCTCTTAGGCCTTATTTTTCTCTACTTTCCTCTTCTTTACTATTGATGTTAGGTTTTCCTCCTTGGCCTTAGCCTTATCAATCTCTACTTGGGTCATGTCATCTACTCTCATGGCCTCTCTCTCTTCAAATCTAGCTCTAGCACCACTTCTATATGTTCTTCTTTGAGGCATATTTCCTTCTATCAATTCCTCTTTTCTTCCTTCATACATAGAGACTATGTGGAGGGATCTTTCAATGAGTCACTAAGCTCACCTCCTATTTCTTCTTCTCAGATGGTGTATACTTTCATCCCTTCATCTTATTCCTCTTCTTCATCTTCTATCTATTCATGTGCCTTCTTTGCTTCTGCTTCCTCATGCACCTCTTCCACCTCTATCTCTACTAAGGTTATTATGGGTATTGCCACTAGCCCCTTGGACTTCTTCTTTTTCTTATCCCTTGGCTTGCATGATGAAATCCTTGGCATGAATTCCATGTTATTCTTCTTAGGTATAGATGGATTGGATTCATCACAAGAGGAAATATTTAATCTAATGCTCTCTTACATCTCCTCAAGTTTCTCCCCCTTCTTCTTTTGGGTAGACTTATTCACTACTATCATTACTAGCTTCCCTTCATCACAAATCTAGAGGGGGAGGTCATCATCCTTTTTGGGGATGCACCCTTCTTCCTCAGCTTCATCTTATACTAAAGCATGTGGATGTGCTTGAGTATGACCTCTTTTTGGAAGGGATGGACGATAGTACAATTTGAGTCATTTTACTCATCCTTGGTTTTTTTCCCCTAGGTGCATGTATTTTTTCCATAGCTTAATTTGTTCCAAATCCATGGTCTTGACTAGGATGTCTAACTATTGTGTGTTGGGTATTATCTGATGTGCATCCTTAAAGTATTTAACTGAGAAGGCATAGAGGATCTTTAGTTAACTAGATTTAATTCCATATGTGAGCACCAATCATACTACATAGAAGTGTTTCATTATGGTAAATGTTACCATCCCAAACATATATTGAGGGAGCTCCTCAGGAATGTACCATTCCTATGTGAATTCCTGGATGTAATGGGTACACTACCCCATCATGTCAGTCTTATATTTCTAGGATAAGGATAGGGGGTAGGTAAATATCTAATATTTTAGTGTCATAGAATCCTTATATGTTGAGAATACCTAAAGGTTATCCTCATCACCATCTGGTAATATTATCTCTTCCATGACAATTAGGATAAGAATTAACCCCCACTAAAAGGTCTCCCACACTGTATGACATTCCATCATGTTCTTCACTATCTCATTTTATATGAACTTGGTGATGTTAAATTTAACCCCCTACGCTATATGATAGGTGATGTATAGGTAGGCCTTGGTAATGTCTACCCATTGACCATCAAACCAAATTTTTGAGCTCATGATGAATGTAATTACCCTCATTTAAAGTTCCTTGATGTCTTTGATTAGGAATGTGAAACCTCCATTGTAGTAACCTAATATTTTTTTGACCCTTTCTAATTTAGCATTATCTACCATCATCTAGTAGATGTCTATGGTAGATTTTGGGAGCTTGATAATTCTTCCTGTTAGGCATGTTTATATCTACATATGCCTTCCCACAAAAATAGATGCAATCTCCATGGATGTACGAGAGGAACAAATGTATGAGTTATTATAGATTTTCAAAACATGACAAATCATAGAGTTGAGTTTCACTAGCAACTACAAGTTTGTCTAAGATGGAGATATCGAACAATGCCATGCCTAATTCAGTTTTGGCCCCTATGTCCACCATCCACTATTATACTAGACCTTATGCATTATTTGAAGTGAAGTGGTTATATTCTTTGAGTTGGTAGGTGTGCATAAAAGATGTTAGGAATATAGAACATAAATAAATATTAATGAATTAAAGATGGAAATAAAATGTAGAAAACGCAACATAATAGAGACACAAATTTAATATGGTTCACCTAATATGGGCTATGTCCACACAAAAATAACCAATCCTTCTTATTATTCAGTCCAACAATTGAAAGGAAAAAATTAAAATACATCCACTGCAATATCCTCTTCAATCACAAACTAAATGACACCATTATTACAATACCCTCATATCAAAGGAGGATTACATATTAAGGGAAAAAATGCACAAACATAATTTATACCATTAAATATTCAACTAATAGTGAATGGTCCATATTTACTATGAAATTACAATATTTTAGATGGTGACCATAGTGGGGGAAATTACCCACCCATACCCCCTATCAAGAATGAATAATTATAATAAGATCAAGATCCACCATCCAACAAATGCCCAACTTTCTCTTACTAAGACCTCTTTCAAGAACTACGTCTCCTGGTATGACATTTTTGAAAGCACCTCTGGATCAACCTCGATTCTGCGCACTCCTTCCACTAACTACACTTTATTCTTTATCAAGGTTGATTATTCTATCACTCATGACCTATTGGAATCCTTATATGACTATTGCATGATATAACTCATGTGTTTCTTTCGTATCCTAAACTAGCTGGTGTTGAAGCATGGTTTATTCAGATTATTGAATCTTATAATTTTTAATGGTGCACCTCATAGTCATGAAATTTATGATTGTGACCTCAGATCTTGAGTTTTAATTACCATTAATGGTGGCCTTGGCATAAATCCTATTTTCCAATACCTATTTATTACATGTTCCATGCCTTATAATATTTTGTGCCAATCTCAAAGAGAGCGCAATTTCTCTCTCTATTCACTCATTCACTTTTGGCATTTGCAGGTGCTCAATTTCTCACTATAGTAACATTTTATTGCTTTGACTATAGTTCATTGATTTGTATCTAATTTTATGCTCTAAGTTTAAATTAATTTTGAGTTTATAAACCTAACCAATTGTCTTTCTACCTATTTATACCCTTAATTGGGCTACTGAATTAATTACATATGTTTAATGGCATAACTATGCCTAAAATTATTGGGATTCACCAAAACCCATTGAAATTTGCAAAAATGTATTGCCATACTTGCATTTAATGTGGATATTTATGCCTCCACCATCACCTTAATTAATTATTATAATGGTATTTTGGTGAAGTGATTTGTAGTTCAAATGATCACTTCCTACCTTGCTTTGGGTGGATGCCAGCTTATATTGATGATGTTTTTCTTGTAATTTTTTAAATTGACGTGACCTTCAACTTCCTTGTGGTAACCTTAGATTAGTTCCTCACATACACATGATTTATCCTCCATGGTACCATTTCTTCTTCTTTATACACTTCTATTTTAAGCATGTTTTCCTATCTCAGTTGATTTTTCCATGTTTTCATCTCTTGACTTGGCCTATCCTACCCCATAGAAATCCCTTGTGCTAGTCCTCTAGTAAGTAAATCTCTAGGTGTTTTGCATGAATAGAAACTTATGTAACTTTATTTTATCTTATACACATGATCATATTATATATCTTTCTTTTTAACTTGGTATTCCTATTTTATAAGTACAATGAGTTATATGTGCCCAAGGTCTTAGGTGCCTAGTCATAGGTTCTTAGGAAGAAACCTCACTCAATTCACCTAAATAGTATTCTACATGGAATTTTCAAAAAAATCCTCCTATAGCTCTCAAGGTGCCTCACTTTATGAATCTTGCACATGAAGATTTGATACACCTTATGTCTAAATTTGGAAAACTTCACATGCCTATAACTTAGGGGTCTGGCCTTAGGCACTTAGAAAGCATCCATGCTCAACTCACCTAGCTATAATTATGCATGATGACACTCAAATATATTTATTGATAGGCCATAAAGTTTATTTTATTTATTCATTAATATAACATAATAAAACTCAATTCATTAGGAATGATTTGGATTATGCCAAAATTTATTTTGGTCACATAATACCACTGAATCATGATTAGGAAGCTAGTGTCTAATGGAGCAAGTGTCATCTTAGTACATATAAGGATTTAATTAGTTGTCATTGAAATGTTTAAGGAGCATCTTACCTGATAATATGCACAACTTGTATGTACTAGTCTCTAATATGTTGTCTATAGCATATGGACCCATCTACCTTAAATTGTAACTTGCCTAGGTGATTGAGGTACTTAGAATCATAGAGAAAGATTATTTCTCCCTTAATTAGTAATTTTTTATTGATATGCTTGTCATGCCACATCTTATAGCATGCCTTCACTATCTACTAGCTCCATGTTTCTTGGGTGTGTACCTCATCTAAGCACTCTAAGTCCTCCAACCTTGTACTCAATGATTCTTGGTCATCCAATTAAATCATTTTCATGATGCATAATGATGGCACCAAGAAATCCATTGGTAAATTTATCTTAACACCAAACACTAGCTAAAATGGCATAGCTGTATTTAGGCACTTGTAGGTTGTACAATATGCCCATAGCACTGTTGACACTTGATCATCCTAATATTTGTGACCAATGTCACATATCTTCATGAGACATGTATCTAGTATCTTATTGAATGCCTCAGCTATGCCATTCACCTAGGGATGGTAAGGAATCAACTTATGGTGCATCACCATGTATTCTATCATTAGGATTTGCATAGTTTCATTAATGAAGTGTGTGTCTCTGTCACTAGCTAATTTGAGTGGGCAACCATAGTGGCTTATGATGTTATCCTATATGAACATTGAAATTATGGTAGCTATGTAGTTTTTGGTTGGTGAAACCTTGGCTCAATTCATTAAATAGTTAGTGTCTATTAGAATGTATCTAACATCTATTCACCTTACCATGGGAGTAATTAGTCTAAAAAAATCAATGGCCCATTTCTAGAATGGCACCTAGGAAAGAATGGGGATGAGAGGAATTTCATCCCAGTGGTTGGGATTCTCTATCCACTAAAATATATCACATATCTTGGTACAATATTTCACATCCTAAAATAGACTTAGCCACCATATACCTGATTGTAATACCTTGCATGCCATTACATCTCTTGTGTAATGGCCTCATGCTATCCCCTCATGAACCTCATGTAGAATGGAGTCCCTTTCATGTTCTAAGACACATCCATGTAGGAATTCATCTCATGAGGCCTATTTTGTATAGTTCTTTACTAATGAGTTGAAAAGGGGTGATGCAAACCATGAGCTATTTATTTTCTTTGGTTGTCATTATTTGGGGTGTAGATCTATATGTTAGAAACATGGATATCTCTACTAAGTGCTCAGGGGAATGATAGACTCTATAGAGATATTCATCTAGGATATCATCCTTAATAGGTATTATCACATCACCAGAGTTGATATAATATAAATGGTCTAGGCCTCAATTTTATTTTCTAGGCTTGATGATAACGAAGAACTGGAATTATTAAAACATAACTATCCATCTACAAATGTGTCCATGGAGAATAGGATTATTCATGAGGTACTTAGGTGACTTATGGTCTATGAAGAAGATTAATGGGGTTACCAAAAAATATTGTCTAAATTTTTATAGGGAATAAACCATGGTGAGTGTCTCACACTCAGTTGTGCTATAATTTTGCTTCACCTTTGTCAATTTTCTTCTATCAAATGAGATGGAGTGATCCATTTTGCCTTCATTAGGTTATGTTAGAATAGTGCCAATTATATATCTAGATGCATCAACATGGACATGGAATGGGGTCATCTAGTCAAGAAATTATAGAATAAGTACACTAGAAAACTTGATCTTTAAATTTTTTAAGTCATCCTCTTATATTGTGCCCTAATAGAATGGGTCATCCTTGTACAAGAGATCCTCTAACGGTACCAAAATATTTATATAAATTCTTATGAACTTTATATAATATCTATAGTGGCCAAGAAAGGCATGAACATATTTCTATGTGGAAGGAGTTTGGAACTAAATGATTATCATAATATTCATGGAATCAATGAGCAGACCATCTTTATAGATGATGTGCTTGAGTAGGGTTCTAAAGGGTGTCATGAAGATGCACTTCATCAGGTTCAAGGATATATGAAGCTATCTACACCTTTCAAACATTAGGTATAGGTTATCACAATGCTCTTTCTCAAAGTCATACATCATCCAGTCATCTAGGTATACTTGGAGGAATTGATGGATGAAGTATTTAAATATAGTGATCACCACTCTAGATAACATGGCTAGCATGTTCTTGAGTCCAAAAGGCATCATGTTATAAGAAAAATAGCCTCATTAATTCTCTACTTGGTATGAGTCCTTAACTTGTTGAATTCCCTCAGTTATCTCTCTATGAGGATGAGTTGGGTCTTCTTCACTAGGAGTGTTATTATCTATTTGGTGTACAGGCTTCCTTTTCCTTATCAAGGTTTACTAGTAGCATTCCTTCCAAGTTTCATCATATTCTTCACTTGATTTTTTGTTGAATATTTGGTCCTAAAATAAAGTTAAGAGTGTTTTCCCTCTTTCTTCAAACATGTCTTTTAGGTTCTCCTCAAGGATTATGGTGTCCTCAAACACTTCCCTCCAAATTATTTGTAGTGGCTTGATCAACTTGAATTTTTGTGAGGAAAAGTATAAGGTGTGCACAAAATTCTCCTTGGGGGCATCCCAGTTGGTTATCTCATAACGCATTTTGCTGACCACATACCAGGATCATGCCCATGTCTTTAGAGTTATATAATAAGTCATGCACCCATAATTTTTTTGGGATAGTCATGTTGCAGTTAGTCCATGTATCTTTACATAAGTGTACATGCAATAAGGGATTAGAGTCATCATAGTATGCTGATATATCCAAGTCCTCATTCCTTCTCCTAAATCTATTAAAAATGGCTTCTTCCCAATCTTTCTAGGTTGGCAAGTTAGACTTTTACACTACCCACCAATGAGTGGTAATGATTCTCAGTGTATACAATAATGTGCCCATTCTATTTGTCTCTTTGGGGATGCATGATTTGAGGTCACAAAAATACTTTTTGATTTATTATTTTTATGAAATTAAGTGTTTAATTCATCAATAATAAAAGGTCTATATTATGATAAAATTAGTAAATAATATCCATAATTAAGCCACTAATTTATGTGATTTAATGGTTTTTTTGCTTTTTCTTAAAATAGTAAATAGAGAGAGAGAGAATTAAACTTATCTTATTTTATGCTAGTTTGACTGAGATAGCATTTGTAAATTTGTGTGCAAGCTTGGAAGACTATCAAAGATAGGAATTTGGAGTTCATTTCTTGAATGGATAAGATTGTAAAAAATAGGACACCCTACTATTTGGTGTTATAGTACTGGTCTTGTTGCTATTGTCTAAACTACTCATAGAGATCTAATTTTTTTAGGTTTTGTTTATAGCATCTATGTGAGCTTGTGTACCAAATTTTAGCTCTTTGATATCAATGGAACTCTCTATAGAGATGATTATTCATGTGATTATGTCTTCTATGTAATCAAATAAAACTTTGGCAAATAGGGAAAAGGGGTTAGTGTGTAAAATATATGTTGGATGCACTTCACACCCTATGTGTGGACATGTTGCCTACATAATAATAATAATTTATGAAGGGATCAAGCTATATATATTTCTCCCATTGAAGTTCTTGGTGTAATAGTGTGATGAAAATGCAAGTAAATGTGAAATTTGGTGTACTTAGAATGACCAGGGATTGGTGTAAGGGTTTAAATAAGCTTGAAATATTGTTGGATGGTTGTATGTAGAGAATAGATATAAGTGATTGAGTTATCTTACTTGTATTCTTACTTCTCTCTTGTAAATGAGTATTAACCCTTATAAATGGACTTTGAATGTCTTTTTATAGGAGATTTAATGATCATGGATTAAATTAATTCACATTAAGCCAACATGAATCAAGATAAGGATCCAAAGGAAAATGACCATTACAACCAAATTTTGACTTGAACAATAATGCTAGAAACTGGACACCCTAGGTTTTAGCATTGTAGTCTTATTTAGGCACTATTATTTAGAGGATTTGGAACCTAGGGGGATGAATTTGTCATGAAAATATTAGCCTGATTCAACAAGGTTTTAATATAGAAGGCTATAAATGATTGGGAAACTAAGAAAACATGCCTAAGAGGATCAAGAGAGCAAGAAAATTGGACCTATAGATTGGGTGTCATTATCCATACTCAATTTACCAAATTTTGCATTTTATATGACTACATTTACCCCCTTTATTCTATTGATGTAGCAAAGTGAAATACTAGGATAAAGGAAAAATAAAAGGCATACTTGAACTTACCTATGAAGGATAATATCATAAAGATATGTGATGCTAGATGTATATAGAGAGAGCACGGCATGAAGTAAAAATCTATAATAACGAAACATAGAGTAGATTAGTCCATACTAGATACACTATATCTAAAATAAGAACATACAAAATCTAGGTAAGAGAGAGAAAAAGAGAAATGAATGAATACACCTCACCAATTATGTAAATTAATATGAAACCTATTATGATGCTAGATTATGCTGAGTGTGTGTTGTACCAAAAGTAATATCATGAACAGAGTTGATTGCTCAATTCCCTAAAAGTGGCTCAAGAATGTAAAGGTTGTCCCTTTGGCTCCAGCATTTCCTATTAAGTGAAGCTAATGAATCATGCATGTGTCAATCGATGTTTGGAATATGTGTCTAATACATTTGAATAGGTGGCTCAAGAATACAAATTTTGGCCCTTTGGCTCCATCATTGCCTACTAAGTGAAGCTAATAAATCATGTGTGTGTCAATCAATGTTTGAACTATGTGTCTAATCCCTTTGAATATATGGCTGAAGAATACAAAGTCTAGACCTTTGGATCCACCATTTCCCACTAAGTAAATCTAATTAATCATGCATGTGTCAATTAATGTTTGGATTGTTTGTCCAATCCCTCTAAATAGATGGATCAAGAATACAAAGGTTAGACCTTTGGCTCCATCGTTGCCCTGTGAAGTGAAGTTATGAAGTGATACACATATGGAATATATGTCACATGAGATGGATCTTAAAGATCATGAATGTAATATTATCTAATAATATTGGCATGGAGAGCTGAATGTCTATTAGAAACTTAGGCCACTCTTGGCCACTTTAAAAGATGGATATTAGGATTATATGAAAGCCACTCTAAAATTGGTAAAATAGGCTTATATGAAAGCTAAATCAAGAACTTAGGTACTTGAGAAGTTAAGATTGTATGAAATATAAACTTTGAAAAGGATGCCAACCACCTACAGATGGAGTAAGGCACACAACTACTAAGAAATGTTTGGAAAATAAATTGAAATTAGAAAAAAAGGGAGGATCAATGTGACATACCTATTTCTCCCAATCACTGGTGTTTGGAACATGGATTTTGATCTATAAGTTATATCAACTACCTAACTTGAAAATGGAAGTGAGAGTCATCATGTTGTGTATGATTCCCCCTATATCTAGATTCTTTGAGAAAAAACTATACTAAAACACGCTGAATTTGGACTGTACTAAACTAAAAAACCTATGACTAAACTCACCTTTCTAACTATTTCTAGAAAAAACTAATTTTTATACGACTTGGACAAAAGCATCAAAAATAGGACACCCTACTATTTAGCATTGTATTCCAACATTGGTGTCATTTTTTAGGGCTAAATCTAGTAACTATTCTAAATTATCTGCTATTTAATTATTCTATTCTGCTTGGTCTAATGTCTAGATTCTATTTCGAGTGTTCTAAAACCTACTATTTTGACCAGTTATGAACTCTAATCTCTATGAAAAAACCCTTGTATGTTTCTCCCTCTTCTAAGGAGAGGAATGAAGACCCTAAAATGACTACCCTTATAACAAAGAGCCCTACAAGTATGTTATGTTGTAAGGATATATGATATAGCAATGATATTTTGACAAGATATCTTGAGATATAGAAATATTTATATTGAGAGATTGTTAAATTGATAGGGGTATGCCTAGATAGATATAACATGTAAAAGCATGTGCAATGCACTGAACTAAAATTGAAAGTGTTATTTGTTAGTTATTAGTTTTCAAGGAGGGATGGAACATGATGTCCATCATGGCATCCAATAAATCAAGATAAATGCATGATATGGATCATAGCATTTGAAAATAAGGACAAACAATCAATAAACAAGCATACAAGGGTGGCTAAGGGGCCAAGAAAACAAGGGACATGGGCAAATGTCACTCAAACTAGAAAGAAAACATACAAGGCATGTTTAAATACCACACACAATTGAGACAAACAATGTTTTCATAGGGGACACAAGCACATAACAAAGTAAAAATAAAGTCCATTGGAAAATTTCCTAGGGTACACACATGAATAGAAGCAAATGACATTGGAAAATATCCTAAAACACATACAAGGTATGGAACAAGAACTAAGAAAATGTAAAATCATTAAGCTATGATAAGTAAGAAAGAAAAGCATGTATTTACTAGAAATATAGAATCACATCTAACTAATCAAAACAAGAGTGAAAGTATGCAAGACATGTTTAATACAAGACTAGGTATATGCTAAGAGATACATAAGTGCTAGATACTAGTGAAATGTCAATATAGTAATCAGTGTAAGCTAGTAAGTAAAGTACATCAACATGATAAAATGGAGTGTGTAGTGTGGGAATGACATAGCCTAGATGGTGTAGTTATGTATAATATGCCCCTAGTGGATATGTATATAGATGTATGTCTCGAATGCAAAAGTAGGATGCCCCTTCAATGGGTAAAGTGAAGTAATCAAGGATCTATATGTTACTTCACACGCTCAAAGAAGATCAAGTGAAGCATGGTAATGTAGATAAATTGACATGAAATAGCATGAAATAGCAAAACTAAGTCCTAACATAGTAGTAACAATGTAAAACATGTATGATGCATACAATCAAAATGTCTTTATGTATTTTTGACATTTTGTAATGTTTTTGGATTTTGAAATTTTATATTGTTTTGTATTTTTGGAATTTTTGAACCATGTATAATAAATCAAAAGAGATTATGTACAAGAAAGGCTGAGAAAGAATGATACTAACTGATAAGTCTCATGGGAGACTCCCTATCATGGTGTCCTATATCAAATAAAGGAATCTTGCATGATTGTAAAACATGAGTGAATGGTTGTGAATATGAATTTGAATATTCAAATTCATTATTGGTATCTTGGAAATCATAATAATTGATATTTTTCCACTCATCATTATCATCTTTATCTTGAACCAATGCAATTCTAGTGCTGACTTTTGTTGTATCTAGATCTTTTACTTTGATAAATTATGTTTGTGAATGATTGCCTTAGGATGTTCAATAAATCCCAAACCATGATGATAAACATTATAAATTACTATAATAGGAGTAGTGATGCCTTGAGCATGCTTTCCTAACCCTTGACCTTGATAATCAAATTATTGTAGATATTTTTGACCAAAACTATACTACTTTAAAATTTGAGCCTCATTTTAGAGAGGTAGATTTTCATCTTTTTCATGCTTTAACTATGCTTGTGGTATTGTTCCTTGTTCTAATTTTGCTTTTTGATCCTTTTTTTGTTTTGAGTTATGATTTGGTAACCACTTTTGTATTGTTTCTAAATTTGACCCTTTGTGAATGTGTTCCTATGTCACTATGGATTGCTTGACTAATTTCCCTTGTATATGGTCCTTATTAGTAATTATATGTTGTATATGTGTTTTCAATGTCAAACATGAATATGTATGATACCCATACATTCTATGATATGCACAATAATATATGGATCTTCTTACTAGAAATAGAGGAGGTAGTTTGATCAAATTAGATTTAATCATTTCCCATAGTACCTCACTTGGAATCTTATATGATCTTTGAATTCTTTAAGAATCAGTAGTTGTAAAGTTAATTTGTTTTGATTTCTTGTTTTTATATGTAACATTTCTTATAATCAATTGATTGGGTGAAGGTGCATATACATGATTGACATTAGGGTGCCTTTAAGGTTTTTGCATTATAATCTAATTTTTTAACGTTATGATATTTTCATGTAATAACCAAATCTACATTTGTAAATCTGAAATTAAATTTCTCATATGGGTGATTTGATCCCTTAGAGTCCCACAAGTGCAAACTTTAGTTACTTCCAATTAAACATGAAAGCACATATGCTTAAGAGGGTTGGAAGAAGTTATAGGTGTTTGATTAAATTTTGTCTATCTTGAATTTAAAGGAAAATAGAGAGAAAGATGGTGATAAGTGATTAGAATAAACTTGGATTTGATATACACACTGTATCCAAACATTATGAGCACTCCTCTTTATCTAGGGAGGGCTACCTACATATAAGAAAACACTACCACAAGATGTTTTTAGCAGATAAATGAGTGGGCTACCAAGCTATGCACTTGTTCTAGGAAGTGTAAAACTTACCTAGAGATGATATTCTACTTTTGAGAGATAAAAAAATAATAAATAACTAAAAGATACATAAATATAGAGTAATAGAGAGATAAGATTACCATTTTTAACATGTACATAGCATAGAGTGACAGGGTGTAGGTGAGATGCTTTGTTAGTGTTTTAGAAGTTATCTAGGTAGGTTTTGAAGAGGCTAAATAATTAACAGTATTTGACCTCGGTAGGTATGTGACTGATATTAGTTAGGTTTTCAAGTTTGGAAATGAGGTGATTGATGTCAGTTAGGCTACCGAGATCAGTAGTGGTAATATTTCTCCAAGAGGTTGCATAAAGCTTTTCTAGGTCTGAGAAATAGTTTGGATCAAGTCAGAGAGGTTGAGAGAGTTAGGATAATGAGTTTATGGCTTGGTTAAGTCTAGTTAGAGGTTTGGTATGCATGTAAGGGGAAATAATAAAGGAATATTTTTAACTCCCTCAAAAGCTTTGGTTGAAAGAAAATTCAAGAAACAAGAACAACATAATTATAATAATGTTATCTCTGAGAAGAGATGTCTAATTTCCATCTTAGGTTACATCTTAATTTATACAAATTTTGAAGGTAGGAGGAGGATTTTTAAGGTCACCAATATTGAGGGAGATTAAGTGGTTTGACTTCCATGATTTACAATAATATAGCATTTAAGGAATTACTATTTTTAGAAACTTACTATTTTTAGACTGCACCACTAAAAAAAATTAGGGCACTTCCATTTGGTTTTTTGAGATCAAAACCCATTTAACATAAATTATTTCCATCTCATAGTTTTCCCCTCATTTTTATATTTCCAACAGTTTAAATGGGGAGTTAAACAGAGTTATGGTGCAAAAGTTATGGCTCTCAAAAGTTATACCACCAATTGGGGTAGACCTGTTACCTGAACTGTCACCTAAAATATTGCTCAGATCATTCCTCCCTCTTTGAGAATTAATGGTCCCCATTATATCAATATTTTTCATCAAGTGGGGTATTTTTATTTTTATTTTATTCCTGATGCATACTTGGAATGGACTGTGCTTCATGGAGCTATGCAGGGCCTAATTGTTTACCATGATATTTGAGAACCTTGTGTTTCTCACTTTCCTAGATGCCCAATATCATAGGTAGAGAATGAAAAATGTCAATGTAATATTGAAAAAACTATTCCTTACCTTGGTGAAGTTATTACCACTCTATAGACAAATCATCATATGCTCCAATGGGGTAGTATTCTTCCTTTACAGCTTCTATGAAATCATCTTAGATGTCTGATTTCCATCATAGTTTACATCTTCACTTATACATATTTTGAAGGTAGGATTAAGATGTGGAAGGTCACCAATCTTGAGGGATATTAAGTGGTTTGACTTCCATGATTTAACACAATACAGAATTTGAAGAATTATTATTTTTAAGAACTTACTATTTTTAGACTACACTACTAAAATATAAATTTGGGGCACTAATATTTGGTTTTATGTGGTAAAAACTCACTAATAAAATATTTTTTCCATCTCACGGTGTTCCCCTCATTCTTATATTTCCAATGATTTAAATGGGGAGTCAAACAGAGCTATGGTGAAAAAGTTATGGCTTCTAGAAGTTCTACCACCAATTGGGGTAGAACCATCACCTAAATTGTCACCTAAAATATTTCTCATATCATTACTAATTTAAAACTCAAAAGCTTTGGTTGAAAGAAAATTCAAGAAAAAAGAATAACATAATTATAATAATGCTATCTCTGAGAAGAGATGTTTTATTGTTTAAATTTGTAGACTCAAACATATGTCTATCTCTAAGAAGAGATGTTTGATTTCTATCTTAGGCTACATATTCATTTATACACATTTTGAAGGTAGGAGGAGGATGTGTAAGGTCACCAATCTCAAGGGATATTAATTGGTTTAACTTCCATGATTTAGAATAATATAGAATTCAAAGAATTACTATTTTTAGAAACTTACTATTTTTATATTACACAACTAAAATTGAAATTTAGGTCACTCCTATTTGATTTTTAGGGGTCAAAACCCCTCAATAAAATATTGGTGTCATATCATGGTTTTTCCCTCATTCTTATATTTCCAATGGTTCAAATGGGGAGTCAAACAGAGCTATGGTGCAAAAGTTATGGCTCCTAGAAGTTCTACCATCAATTGGGTTAGAACCATCCCCTGAATTGTCACCTAAAAATTGCTCAAATCATTACTAATCCAAAACTCAAAATATTTGGTTGAAATAAAATTCAACAAACAAGAACAACAAAATTATAATAATGTTATCTCTGAGAAGATATTTTTTATTGATCAAATTTGTAGACCCAAACATATGCCTATCTCTAAAAAGAGATGCTTGATTTCCATCTCAGGTTACATCTTCATTTATACACATTTTGAAGTTAAGAATAGGATGTGGAAGGTCACCAATCTCAAGGAATATTAATTGGTTTAACTTCCATGATTTACAATAATACATAATTCAAGGAATTACAATTTTTAAAAACTTACTATTTTTAGACTCCACTACTAAAATTGAAATTTGGGGCACTTCTATTTGGTTTTGGGGGTCAAAACCCATCGATCAGATCTCAATGCCATCTCACGGTGTTCCCCTAATTTTTATTTTTCCAATGGTTCAAATAGGGAGTCAAATGGAGCTATATTGTCATGTCCCCTTTTTTAGTGGACATTGACAGATTTGATGATTAGCCTATTATGCGACCTTCGTAGGCTAATAGGATGGATAGAGGGTCATAATGGAGCTTGGCTTGCCTTTGATTCACAGAATTTCTACATTTGGTTTTCATTTAGGTTATTTTAAACACATTCGGCCTGAGCTCCTATTATTTAGGGATATTTGACATGCAATAGAGCACCCTTATTTTGGTATGGACATGTGCAAAATTACTTCCTGATTCTCTAGCTTCAGACGGTTCGAGGATCTGACATGTATTGAGGGAGATTAATATTTGATTGATTTAATCAAATATTAATTATTTGGTCTAATTTTAAATTAGAAACCCTAATTCTAATTTAAGAAACCCTAATTAGGGAAAGCACATCTTTTTGATGGTATAAGGGTTTCTCATGGAGGCCATTATTGATTATGCATATGATTATTGATTTTGATATTGAAGAATTATTCTGTGAAGACTGAGCCAAGGGTTCTAGGATTCCATTGCAGTGGAGAATGTCAACTCTTCATTGTGTGTGATTTAGAGGCTATGAAATATCAGTTGATTTATTGACAAATTGAGAGATAGCTTCATACAGAAGTTATCACAGAGGTATACAGATTTGAGAGATAGCTTCACACAGAAGTTATCACAGTATTTCAGGTATTTCTTTATTTAGTTTTGATCCACTAAGTTATACAGATATAGATCTTCTGTATTAGAATCATATATTCTTGAGATCAGGTTGTTCAGCTATCAGGGGTTGAAAACAGACAGGTTGTGTTTAATTGGTGGCCGTATAGAGTCCGTACAGATCCGTATAAATTCACATAGAAACTGACATTGGTAGGTACAGATCTATGTAGATACTGACATTGGCAGGAAGAGATCCCTAGTGACCGAAATCGGCCAAGTGAAGATCGACATCGGCAGATAAGGACCGATAGAGACCGACGTTGGAAGTATATCGACCGACGCCAGTGACTGTGTGTTCGACACAACAGGCCGAGACAAGAATTTCTAGACTCAAGCTTAACTTCTAGATTTGTAGATGATCAAGGTTTTAAGACCATATTTTAATATTCTTTATATGTATGAGAGAAGACTGTAATTTTAATTATCTGAACAAGTGATAAGATATTTGATTGGTAGATAAGATATTTACTGTGGTTTATTGTTTATCTGAAATTTATTCTGCAAGATTGTATCCTTGTTCAGAGCTTTATTTTTTCTATATTCCCTATTTGAAGGGGATATCACAGTGGTATCAGAGCCAAATTCCTGCCATCTTGTTGGGTAGATCAGAGCTAATGTCTTGCCATCTTGTTGGGTAGTTTGGGTATCAGTATGGCTTTAATAGGTGTCAAAGATTTGAAAGAAAGAATGCACAATGCAAAGAAGAAGTTAGATAATCCATTCTAGCAAGCAGATGACACTCTAAAAACTTTGGAGGAGTTAGAAACTTGTTTAGGCAAGGTTGATCAATCAAACTCTTATGATATGCAAACAGTGTTATCTCCAACGTTTGATTCATTGGTGAAGCCCCGATTATTGAGACATCATGATGAGGTGGTAAGACTTACAACTCTCTCTTGCATTAGTGAAATCATGAGGATAATAGCTGGCTTTAATTTTTATGATGATTGGATTATGAGAGAGGTACTTAACGCCATGGTAAAAATCTTCGAAAAGTTGGATGACATTAGAGACCCTCATTTCTCAAAGAGGGAAAGATTACTTGACACATTTGCAAGGTATGGATTTGAAAAAATTATGATGATAGTAGGTTGTATTGGTGGCATTCATATGATGTTTAACATATTTTGGAGTATTTTAGATGAGTTTCATTCCAGTGATATATTAGCATCAATGCACTCTATCATGTTCACAATCTTGTTTGAGGAGGAGGATAAAATTTCTAAACTTCTGGCAGAAGATTTATGGTATGTCTGGACTAAAGAGAAAAATGTCTCACCTAGAGCCAGTATGTGGTTAAAGAGTTTAATTGATAGGCCTAAGGATCGTAGTACTTTCCCTATGACATGCAAAATTTTGAATGATGAGTTTGACAGACATGATGATCCAGTACAGGGAGACATTAACACATCTTCAGGTAATGATTTATCTGCATTATCTTCACAGGTAGGAGTAGTTGAGGATGTTGTGGATGAGCTTTGTCTTAAGGTGAGTTCAGCTCAGGTGTTAGACAGTGAGGATGAACTTGATGCTTGCATTCAGAGTGTGGAGGTATACTCAGAGGTTAGTACATTGAGTATTGGTGATGAGTATGTTTTTGTAGCTATTGATGAGGAGCATGTTGTTGTGGCTGACACACATATTCAAGATTTGGGAGTACCTGGTCCTGATGAGTTTGGGATACCAGTGGAGTCAAGTCTCCATATTGATTTTTCTCATACAGATGACAATGTGGTATAGTTGGTTGTGCTACCTTTATAGAGGGATCAGTTATGGGATGGATGGGCACCATATTTTGTAGATGGGATTGACAGTTTGTCGGTGCATGACTTAGAGCAGGAGTTGATCAGATATGCTGACCATAGTAGAGGTACAGTGTGTGGATTCTCCATACTTGGCATAGTTTCATTTGGGAGTTGTTGTAGAGTTGGAGCGTGCCTTCTGCATAGCATGGTGGAAGGTGTATATGATATTTGTGATCTTAGAGTTTGGTTGAGTTGCATTCACTAATTTGATTATGGGTTCCTCTTTGTTCTACTTCTAATGATGTTGCAGGTACTTGCATTGATTAACAATAGTGCAGAGCATAACTACATATGGGATCCAGGTGGATTGATTGGTTTGTTATTCTGAGATTTCTTGGGGTCAAGCAATTTCAGGAGGGGTGGATTGTCATGTCCCCTTTTTTAGTGGACATCAACAGATTTGATGATTAGCCTATTATGCGACCTTCGTAGGCTAATAGGATGGATAGAGGGTCATAATGGAGCTTGGCTTGCCTTTGATTCACAAAATTTCTACATTTGGTTTTCATTCAGGTTATTTCAAACACATTGGGCCTGAGCTCCTATTATTTATGGATATTTGACATGCAACAGAGCACCCTTATTTTGGTATGGACATGTGCAGAATTACTTCCTGATTCTCCAGCTTCAGACGGTTCGAGGATCCGACTGTATTGAGGGAGATATTAATATTTGATTGATTTAATCAAATATTAATTATTTGGTCTAATTTTAAATTAGAAACCCTAATTCTAATTTAAGAAACCCTAATTAGGGCAAGCACATCTTTTTTAGGGTATAAGGGTTTCTCATGGAGGCCATTATTGATTATGCATATGATTATTGATTTTGATATTGAAGAATTCTTCTGTGAAGACTGAGCCAAGGGTTTTAGGATTCCATTGCAGTGGAGAACGTCAAATCTTCATTGTGTGTGATTTAGAGGCTATGAGATATCAGTTAATTTATTGCCAAATTGAGAGATAACTTCATACAAAAGTTATCACAGAGGTATACAGATTTGAGAGATAGCTTCACACAGAAGTTATCACAGTATTTCAGGTATTTCTTTATTTAGTTTTGATCCACTAAGTTATACAGATATAGATCTTCTATATTAGAATCATATATTCTTGAGATCAGGTTGTTCAGCTATCAGGGGTTGAAAATAGATAGGTTGTGTTTAATTGGCGGCTGTATGGAGTCTGTACAGATCTGTATAGATTCACACAGAAACTGACATCGATAGGTACAGATCCACATAGATACCGACATTGGTAGGAAGAGATCCCTAGTGACTGACATCAGCCGACTAAAGACCAACGTCGGCAGATAAGGACCGACAGAGACCAACATCGGCAGTATATCGACCGACACTGATGACTGTGTGTTCGACACAACAGGCTGAGATAGAATTTCCAGACTCAAGCTTAACTTCCAAATTTTCAGATGATTAGGGTTTTAAGACCATATTTTAATATTATTTATATGTATGAGAGAAGACTGTAATTGTAATTATCTAAACAAGTGATAAGATATTTGATTGGCAGATAAGATATTTATTGTGGTTTATTGTTTATCTAAAATTTATTCTGCAAGATTGTATCCTTGTTCAGAGCTTTATTTTTTCTATATTCCCTATTTGAAGGGGATATCACATATATGGTGTAAAATTTATGGCTCTTAGAAATTCTACCACCAATTAGGGTAGAACAATTGCCTAAATTTTCACCTAAAATATGCTTGGATTAGTTAGGCTATCAAGGTTGGAAATGAGGTGATTGATGTCAGTTAGGCTAACAAGGTTGGTAGGGGAAATATTTTTTCAAGAGGTTGTAGAAAGCTCTTTTGAGTCCAAGAAATGGTTTGGATCAGGTCAAAGAGGTTGAGAGAGTTAGGACAAGGAAATTATGGCTTGGTTAAGTCTAGTCAGAGGTTTGGTATGCATGTAAGGGGAAACAAGCAAGGAAGCTTTGTAACTCCCTCATGGGGGTATGGTAAAAAGTGTGTAAAGTAGTGCAGGGTAGATATAAATAAATAGAAGAATAAATATTTAAACAACCTACAGTATCAATGATATACTTAGTTGTGATTGATAAGTGTCGGGTTAATAATCCCTATCAGGGAATCTGAACTTACATCCCTGAATAGAGAGAACAAGTGGATGTTGTTGGTCCTCAAGAGCTCAATTGTTGATGGTGATTTACTTATGTAGGGTGATTGTAAGCCTAGATATTAAAAATAAAATGTTGAGAGCCTGAACGAGAGTAAGAATCAATTTTCTTAATTTTTGTTGACCTGAACTATAGGTTGGAGATTGGCTTATATTGACAATGTTAAAGATCCCACTGATGTCTATGAGGATATCACCAATGTCAGTTGTGAGTTGACTGACATCAATGGCCCTAGAATAGGTAAACTTTTCTATTCTTGGCCTATTTTCAATTGTTGTGTATGTCAAGTGTGACACCCATTATAAAATGGTAAAAATAGGAGGTTAGGAAGGAAGTAGTTGTTTAGGAATTTAGTTTGGAAGTGGGAGTAAATCTTAAGTAGTTAGGATGAAAGGAATAACTTTTAAGGTGACTCACTAGAGGATAATTAGTTATAAGGTGAGGTGGCCATGTAAGGTGGCAATAGCGGTTTTTAATTAATTTAATTAAGTATTTTAAATTAATTAAATATGTGAGGGAGATTAATTGTCATTATTAAAAATGGGATTTGGGGGGTTTTGACATAGGGAGTTATGCACGTGTGTGACATAATTTTTGTGTCTACATTTTCCCCTTTTTGTCTTGTAATTTGTATCGACATGTTGTAAGAAAAAAATAGGAGTTAGATGCTCCAAGTATTAGATGAGCTATCCCCCCTCAAAATGGGAATCAATGGAGGAAAAATTAGGATTAGGTACCAGTTTGATAGGAATTTAATTGGGTGACTGGTGGAGAATTGAACATTACTATGTATAATGAGCTATAGTTGACAATGTTAAAAATAGGCAAGGTTAAGGAGGACTCAAATAGAAGTAACCAAAGCATAGCTTGTAAGTTATAGATGACAAGTCAAATCAATCAAGTTATAGCTCCAATGTCAATGTGTCCTAGGTATCCAAGGTAGGAAGTGCCCTTAGGAAACACAAAAGGATTGAAGGTGACAAGATGGGCTTGGTTACCATCCATGACACCTAAAGTACATGTGTATGCATAATAAACAACTACAGTCAAGACAAGCAATGTACTCCTAGTGTAAAATGGGTCAATGAGTGAGGAAATATTCATGATCTCCAAGCACATTCATCAAGGGTGAATATTTGGGTGATATTCAATGTCACTTTGTCATGGTTGGGGGAGATATATGTGATCTCTAGTTGTCCCAATGTATGGGTAAGGTTATGCAAAGTTGGTTGTTTTTTGTACTAGAAAACATGGTTGGGAAGGTGCCAACATCAATAATACATACTGATATCAGTAAGATAAAGTTTCAATATCAGTAAAAATAGGGAAACATTGTTGATATTGATAAGCGTAAGTACTGACATCAACACATTAGGACAAGATTGCCAACTTTAGTGATGGACCAAACCTAAAAAAAGGGGGTTTGGTGGCTGACCAAACTCATTTGAAACTTGTTGATTCAAGAGAAGAAATAGGGATTTGAGAGTGATTTGAGATGGTGACATAAGAAGGGGACCTATTAGGAGGCACAAGACCATAGGTGCTAGTAGTGCCAGCCAAGAGTAGACGGTGAGACGAGGTAAGAGTCCAAACTACTTTGATTTTGTTTTTGCAAGTTTGAGGTTAAATGAGAGGTGGATATGTATAAAATAAGATTGGGGGGTAAAAAAACATGTTAGGGTAGGTGTAGGAGAAGTTAGGGGGATTTGGGTGTAGTTTTCTAGGGGAAATGGGTAGGTTAGATTTAGGTAGTTTGACCCTAGGGCTGAACCAATCACTGACATCAATGAGATAGACTGACATTGACTAATAGTCAATTGACATTGGTTGATAGTTGACTGACATCAACTGACATGATGTTAAGGTTGATCAACATTAATTGACCTAACATTGAGGTTGGCAATGTGATACTAACATTAGCTATTACATAAGGTGATAAAGCACTGATGTCAACATTGATGTCGATGTCAGTTACTATTGAAAAGTAACAAATAAGATAAAGGGTGAGTTTTTTAATCTCTAGTGGGATTATTCAACTTTCCTAATGGTTGAAATAGCCTTCAAAGACCCCATGTCAACTGAGTGATACCTACATAGCCTAGTTTAGGGCCTCAAGCTAATGTAGTTCTCCTAAAACTAAGGAAAAAGAACTAAAAGGTTAGTTACAGGGAAAAAAGGTAAAATAAGGATAGTTGAGAGGTCTAGTTTTTTTTAAAAGTCAATTTATAGGGTCAAGAGTCAAGAATATAAGAAGTGAGGCCTACAGTTAAAATAGGTGGGTAGGCCTAGGGTAGAGAGAGAGGCAGTGAAGCCTAGAGTTGGAATAGGTGGGTAAGCCTAGGGTAACTAGTAAGGTGGGTTTATGGCCAAGCTAACCTTAGAATACCCCATGTCATTTGAGTGCTACCTACATAGCCCATTTTAGGGCCTCAATATGATGTAGTTTTCCCAATAATAAGGGAAAAAGGTGATGGAGTAGATTAAAAGGGATGTGAACTGATTCATTTGTGTATGAATGTAGGTGAAGATGGAGCTTACACTATGAGACCATCTGCTAAGGTTATTGATGTACATGAGGAGAGATGTTGCTCTAGATAAGTGGGATCATATGGTAATCATCAGTTTATGAGGAGTGTGATGATACTATCATGCTACATGAGATGTGTCATTGATCATCACATTGATTGAGAGGTGGGATCATACCACCAACACCTTCCATCTATTGATCAAAGAGTTGACAGTGACACAAGAGGATGTTTACAGGATTCTGTGACTACCACTCCAAGGTGAGGATCTTTTCACATGCTTGAGAGAGGAGCATGATATACATATGGTTAGTTTATATGGGGATCATGTCAGTGAGGTGACCTATCACTCTATGAGCTTTGCATATGAGCCACTTTATATGGCTAATGAGGAGAAACATCATCTAAGCATCTTGATGGTGATCGAGATCATGATTTATGCCCTACCCAATGTGGATGGAGGGATATTTTTAATTGCTTTGATCAGTGTGCTTATGTAAATGATAGAGTAGTGGACCATTTTTGCCTAGGGTCTAGTATTTTTGGCATAGTTATATAGAGGAATATGGGGTTTGAGGTTGCATCAATGATACAGTTTATGTGTCAGCCATCTCTTGTATTGTTGGGCATACGAGCACATCATGGTGACCTGACCATTAGGGCTACCTACCACTATTATGGCCAAATTCAGGGTTAGATTTAGATGGTGGAGAGATGGGATGGCATAGATTCAAATGGATGGGATCATATGAGACATCACCTACTATATGTGCATGATTGAGGGTCTAATCCCTATAGATATCATGTGGAGACCATATCTTACATATCCAATTTTTAAAGGGTAGGTAGAGTATCTTATTGGGTTGTAGAGCTCATTATGGGTGAGGGGGAGATGAGTTAATGAGCTAGAGATGGTACTCATGCCATGGGTTAAGAGATAGTTTGGGCTTTTGTAGGATAATCTACCTACCTTCCCTTGATATAGGAGGGATGACATAGGCACCTTTACCATTACTTGAAGAGACTGATGGGCTAGATTTTGAGGAGCTACCAACAAGTCTAGATGTTGGGGATCCATGGTGTATAGTTGTCTATATATCTTGGTGGGTAATGTTGCATCCAATAGTGGAGTTTAGGAGGCTACCAATAGACTTACAAGGGCTAGTCAGGGAGAGAAATGCAATGCTACAAGTGTGAGATATAGTAGTATAGGCTCGAGATGTAGTGGTGTAGGCTCAAGAGATGGCCCAAGTAGAGGTTTTAGATTTATAGGGGTATATGGTGACATTTTAGGGTTAGATTGGGGCTCTATAGGGTTATGTCACATCACTACAGGGATAGATGACCATTTTATAGGGTTAAGTGACTATAGTGATGGTAGAGAGAGATATTCTAAGAGCAGGAATAGGCCAGGCCACTCCTCCTCCACCACCACCATAGGGACTAGTATAGTTTGGGCCATCATCAGGTGTTATGGGTCCTCCTCAGACTATATCAATGGTGAGGTATTTGACTTCCCTAAATAAGATTTCTTATTATGAGAGGGAAATTAGAGATTTCCTATAGATACAATGATAATCAAAGTTTAGAAAGCAGGAGAGGTTGATGTCATGTGTGACATCTTCTAGCTCACATTGATGTAGACAGATAGAGAGTGGTTATGATATTGCATCTTCATGAACTCAAAGAGAGCCTCAAGGACCTTGAGTATTTGTGTTTTTCCATTTTTTGTGTATATATGTTATATGTATATCGGCCTACGAGCCGAAGATGTGATATGTATATTTTGAGAGAGATTTATGATGTTTTGATGATGTAGATGATAAACATGTATCTGATCACATATTTATATATGACATGTTCATTTACTACCATGTGTTTATTTGAGATGCATTACTTATGTTTATGATTTTGATATGGATGATGTTTATTTATTGCTATGTTAATTTGGATCTTAATGTTGATGATATTATTTGATGTTACACTAGCCTTTCACATTTATGTGATGAAATATGCATAGTTGATTAGTTAGATTTATCTTATCATTTTAAAATATTTGTAATGGTGTATGCGTAAAATAAATAAGTTGATTATGTTAGTTTTAGTATGACATTGTTTCTACATCTCAAATAGAGATAATGACATGTGATGTGGATGGAAAAATAAAAGGTAGAATGTTCATGCATTGGAAAAGACCATATTTTAGCACATAAATAGGCTAAAAGAAATGAGCTTCTTTCATGCCTTATATCTTTGAACCATTGTGTTTGTTAGAGAAGTGTCATGTTTACCTCATGTTAAGTGAGCTTCATAGTCCCTTGAAAGAGTATGAGGGGAAAATAGGTAGAATGATGGAAAATGTGTAGATAACATGACCTAACAAGTAGAAATGATATGTCCCTTTTTTGGGTAACCTGAGAGCTAATATAGGCAATTCCATGATCTGGGAAACAATAGGCGACAATTTGGGTGACGGTTCTACCCAAATTGATGATGGAATTTTTGGGAGCCATAAATTTTGCACTGTAGCTCCAATTGACTCACCGTTTGAACTGTTGGAAATATAAGAACAAGGAGAATGTGGTGAGATGGAATTGAGATCCTTTTGATGGATTTTAACCCCTAAAAACCCAATGGAAGTGCCCAAAATTTCAATTTTAGTAGTGTAATCTAAAAATAGTAAGTTTCTAAAAATAGTAATTCCTCAAATTATGTATTGTTTTAAATCATGGAAGTTAAACCACTTAATCTCCCTCAATATTGGTGACCTTACACATCCTCCTCCATCTTTAAAAATGTGTATAAATGAAGATGTAACCCAAAATGGAAATTAGACATCTCTTCCCAGAGATAAACATATAGTGGTATTGAAATTTTGAGTAATAAAACATCTCTTCTTAGAGAATTCATTGTTAATGTGTTATTTTCATGTTCTTGAAATATATATCAATAAAAACTTCTAATTTTTGGATAAGTCCATAACTTAAAGTTCTTTTTTGTTTTTTTTGTGTGTAAGTTGATCAATGTAGGAAGCCTATAATGGGATTGTTTATAGGTTAATGTCATGCAAAGAGGTGAAGATCCCCTTTGTATTTATTTTTTCCTTTGAGAACAAATTATGGCTTATCCATCCTTTGAGGGAGTGGTCTAAGCATTTGTTTTAATTTTTAATAGCTATCCTTCAAGGGAGTAGTCTATTGATAATAGCAGAGGGAAGTTATGTAGCTATCCTTCAAGGGAGCAGTCTATGTAAAAAAATATGACTTGAGATTTTAGAAAATTTTCAAATATCCCATTTTTTTTTGGTTTTTCAACTTTTAGTCATAGACAAGACTATATAGGCTTAGGAGTTTTCCACTGTGAGGATAAAAATATACCACTATGTAATATATCTAAGTGTATAGGAGTAAGGGTGAAGAGGAAAGGAAATGAATGTAATAGGGATGATCAAGGGATGAACTCAAGTTAAATATTAAGTAAAGCGATGCTAGTTTAACAAAATAATGGTCATATGTTCAAAGCATTTAAAGGCTCAGGTTCTAGCCTTCCTTCAAGAGAAGACAAGCGATAAATTCCTAAGCCATACTTGTGAGTTATGATATAAGGTCTAAGCCAATTAGGAGAAAATTTGCCCCATTTTCTTTTCTCCATGTTCATCACATGTTGATTTTATTTCAAGACAAGATCTCTTATATTGAAATCTTGTTATTTGAGGTTTTTGTTGTAAGCACATTTGATATGTTGTTGATAGACTTGGAGGTGGTTGAGGGCCATGAGAAGACGCTCATCAAGAAATTTAAGTTGGTCTAAATGTTCTTGATGAAAGTCATCATTATTAAGTATATCATGTAGAGAAATGTGAAGAGAAGGAATTTGGACTTCAAAAGGTAAAACAACCTCCATCCCAATACCAAGGAAAAAGGTATAGCACCCATAGGAGTCTAAATGCTAGTGCGGTAAGCCCATAAAGCAAAAGAAATGTGTGTGTGCCAATCCTTTCCCGTATCATGAATTACCTTCATGATAAACTTGGTTAAAGTTTTGTTAGAAGCTTCTACCTATCCATTATCTTGGGGATAGTATGGTGATGAGAAGCTTAATTTGATTCCAAATGCATCACAAAGACCTTAAATAGTCTTATTTTTAAAAGACTTACCATTATCTATTATAATCTTGTGAGGTACACCAAAATGATAGATGATGTGATGGTTAATGAAATCAACAATTTTGTCAACTTTTGTGGAAATGAGAGGGATGGCCTCAACCTATTGGGTGAAGTATTTAGTGGTAGTAATGATAGAGTGATGACAAAGTGATGAATGTGGTTTAATCTCTCTGATTAGATCGAAGCCCCATTGAGAGAAGGGTCAAAAGTCTTTGACAACTTGTAATGCATGACTAGGAACATGGAAAAGGTTAGCATGTTGTTGAAACTTGAAACAATGATGGATGTAGTTAACACAGTCTCGATGAAGTGTGGGCCCATAACAACTAATTTAAAGAATATGTTTAGCAATTGTGTGATCATTGAAATTCCCACCATAAAACCCATCATGGACTTTCTTAATAGCAAAGGAAATCTCAGTACTAGTTAGGCATCTAAGGAGAAGACCATCAAAAGTTCACTTATAGAGAAGCCCCCCTAGTATAGTGTAACAAATGGCACATTTTATGAAGGCCCATTTCCCATTATTATAAAGATTAGGAGGGGTAATAGATAAGGAAAGATAATCTATGAGTTTATTGTACCATAAGTCTTATGGGTTGGTTGTTACATTTTTGACAAAGAGGATGTTAGCTGAGACATAGGAGGGTAATGTTAAGTGATACACAGTGACATAGATTCTTAAAGAGGAGGATGAAGAGGGTATGTGTGAGGCAAGTGAAGCCATTATGTCAACAAACTTATTTGTAGATCAAGGAATAGTTTGTAGGAGATAAGAGTCAAATGATCCCAAGAGTGTATCTACATGATGTTTATACCACTGTAGAATTTCATTTTTACATAGGTAAGAACCATTAACTTAGTTAACCACTAGCTAAGAATCACTAAAAATGGTTATAGATTTGAAACCCAAGAAGAGAGCTATTTGAAGTCCTAGAATCAAAGCCTCATATTTGGCCACATTGTTATTGCATTTAAAATCTAGTTTGAATGACAAAGGCATATGCATGATCACCATTTAGAGGAATAAGAATGACCCCTACACCCCCACCATGTTAGCATTTAGATCCATCAAATAACATCATAATTTGATAGGAGACGTCATCAGTGGAGAGTGTTATAATAGATTCATTAGGGAATTCAAGGTTTGAAGGTTGGTTGTCAGGTAAAGGGGAAACATCTAACTATTCCATTATTTTTTTCCCTTTATTTGAATGAACTCTAAATAAAATTCAGCAAGAAGCATTAGCCACCAACCTAGACGTTAGTTGTGATAAGGTTTGGAATGTATATATTTGAGAGGATCAATATGGGTGAACACATAATTTTTATGATTTAGGAGATAATGGTGAAGCTTAGAGGTGGAAAATACCAATGCAAGGCAAAGTGTTTCAATATAGGTATATCGAGTCTCATAATTGATAAGTGTGTGGCTTATATAATAAACTGCCTGCTCTCAATTTTGGTCATCTCAATGTGAAATCATAGCACCTAGAGAATGGTCTGTTGTGGGGATGTATAGGTAAAAGGGATAATTTTCCTTAGGTGGAATAATAACTAGTAAGGAAAGGAGGTATTGTTTAAGTAATTCAAAGGATTCTTAGCATTTTGTATTCTATTGGAAGGAGACATCACTTTTAAGGAGATGGTGAAAGGGTTGGTAGTGATCAGACAACTGGGAAATGAAGCATCGAATTGACTAAAGTTTGTCTTGTAAGCTATGGAGTTGTTTGATATTAATAGGTGGAAGCATCTCTAAGATTTATCTAACCTTAGCAAGATTGACTTTGATACCATGGAGAGAAAGGATAAAACCTAAGAGTTCACTAGAAAGAACACTAAAGACACATGTATTTGGGTTTAGTTGAATGTTATATTGGAGAAGATGAGTAAATATGGTTTTGAGAATTGTCAAGTGTTCTTGGTGAATTTTAGACTTACCAAGTTAGTCATGCATGTAATCTTCCATAATTTTGTGTAGGAGATCATGGAAAATGTAGGTCATGACACATTGGTAAGTTATACCATCATTTTTTAGGCCAAAAGGCATGACCCAATAACAAAAAGTCCCCCATGGGGTAATAAAGGTGGTCTTATGTTAATCTTCAAGAGAAACTAGGATTTGGTTATATTTAGAGAATCCATCTATAAGTGATAACATCTCATGGTTGATTGTTAGATCAACAAGTTGGTCAATACTAGGCAACGAAAAATTGTCTTTTGGATAAGCAAGGTTTAAATCATGATAGTCAGTGTAAATATGGATTCCCTCGATTAATTTTGTGATAGGAACAGTATTGGAAATTCATTGTGGGTAGTTGATGGGTTGGATAAAGTTAATAGAAATGAGGCATTAGAGTTCTTTGACAAGGAGAAAGATATAAGGATGCATTTTGCAAAGATTATATTTAATGGGTTTAGCATCTTGATTGGTGATAATATTATGGGTGATGATGGAGGGGTAAATACTAGGCATGTGATTGTAAGACCAAGTGAAGGCTTTGCTATGGTCATTAAGAAATGTGCCATAATCAACTTGCTCAGAGGATTCTAAATATTGGCCCATCTTGAGGATGCAAGCGTTGGGAGGGCAAGTTGATGTCAATGGTTGATTCATTTAACATAGCTTGAGTTTTAGATGGGAGTGATCATTGGATATAAGAATCATCTACACCTATGTAGGTAATAATTGCATCATCATCTTGACATTAGATAGTATTAATAGTGGGAGAATCTTCATCAATTATTTTAAGATGAACAAGAGGAAGGGACCTTGTTTCCTTACCCTGATGATAGGTGAGAGGCCCCAAATGGATGGCATTTATTGAAAAAAAATAGGAGGTATAGATAACTCTAATTCTATAGGTGATTATGGAGAAGAAGGTGGAAAAGGAGAGATTGGTTCTTTGATAATTGGTTCATGGGAGGTTTTGGTGAGTTTATTTGGTTTATCATATCCCACCCCATTCCTCTTTTTGGCATTTTCAATTATGTTTCTAATAGAATATTCAATAGACGTATGGACACCTTATTTGTAATGACCCAAACCAAATCCTTTCTAGGCACACTTATATAGGTAGGTGTGAGAGAATATAGGGTTACTTAGGAAAGAGAAGTCACAGGTAAATGGTTGTGGTGAAGAAGATGGATTGATGTCAGTAGGAGCTTGATCAATTCCCCCATATGTAAAAATAGTTCAAAGGTTATGGGGGCTATAAGGGATGACCATCCCAATATGGGGATTATAATTTGGGTGCATATGAATCCTTTCATAATATTGTGGAGTATAGAACATGTTGAGTGTCAAAAAATGATATTCACCAAGTGATAAACATTGAAAGGTCTCCTCCATGGGATCTTTGTTAGGGATTTGTGTTGTCAGTAACTGTGTAACTATAGGACTGGAACTTGTGGAAGCTTTAGAAGAATCATGCAAGGAAGATGTTGTTTTCAATGGGATGAGAAAATCATTGGGGCTATATGTCATATTACATGTTTTAAATGAAGGTGGGTCAATAGGTATAACATGAACTTGTCCATCATGCTCAAACTTGACACAATGATGCAAAGTCTAGGGTGCACACACCATAACACGTATCCAAGGTCATCCAAGAAATATGTTATATTATAACTCTCCTTACATAACATAAAAGAGCTCAAGAATTATGTGGGGACCTACATGAATATGTAAGATAATAGTGCCCATCATAGTAGCTATGGTGTTGTTAAAGGAATGGAGTACCACATCAGTTTGAGACATGCAGTTGTCAAGAAGGGATAATTATTTATAGGCATGGGTGGAAATAATATTAATATTGGCTCCCCCATTGATCATAACTCTCTTGATATGAGTTTGATCGATATATGTGGTAATAAAAGGGCAGAATATTGATCTTCAGGGTGTTGAAGTGGAATTTTTGAATTACTAAAAGAAATTAGGGAGATAGAATTAAGGGTACTGATCAAAGCTATAAGAGGCTAGGGATCATTTGATTGTACCTCAATTTATTGCAAAAAACTAGTCAAATATTGATGGTGTTGGGATGAGCTTTGGATTAACTCATATAAAGACATCTCCATAGGAGTTTGGTGAAGTTTTTTCACCATTGAGCTTTGAATAGCATCTGAAGATGTTATTTTTAAGAACACCCAAGATGGAAATATTAGGATTAGTAGGGGGAGTGTCTTTGGTGAAGGGATGGGTCCAAGGTGTAGTGATCTTTTCTTAGATTTATCTTTTTGGTTTTATGACCATGTGGCCACATTAACTATGTTGATTTGAAAATTTGGTGATGGGGGTGGGAAAGGGGTGACAATAATAGTTTTGGGTTTGAATTTTGGAGGAATGGTAGGATCCATTGTAGATGCCAAAGGTGGAATAAAAATAAGGTTAATGGTAGTGTTATAAAAGAGTGTCAACATTGAAGTGTTGTTAAATAACCACTATGAGGGATTTATAATTCTTAGTATCATGTCCAGGTGAATGATGACATAAATAAACTTGTGTATCATCAAACCAAGATGGCTTAGATCCAAGAGGATTATAAGGCTTAATGAGAGGAAGAGTTATTATCGAATCTTGAAATAACTAATGTAAGAATTAGCTTTAGGAGCTCACAAGTGGGCTCATACTTATTGTACTACTAGAAGTGGACACCTTTTTTTATTTCAATGTTGGAAGAGTAATTTTACGTGGTATCCTATTTGGTGACAATGAAGTTATGTGTTTTTATATCACTTTATTAGTGTCAAATTTGAGAGGCATACCAGATGGTAAAGGTAGGAGTGGTGGTAGCTTAACCTTTTGTTTGGCTTGGCTAGATGATATTCTAATTAAAGTAGAAGGGTGAAACCCAAAAATGGATAGTAAAGTTGAGGGTTGAAGAAGGGATTAGCGAGGTCTAGAAGGCTTAACATTATTTTTTGTTTTAGGGAAAGAAACTCCAACTTCTAGTTGAGGAGTCAAATATAATTTTACCTATGGATGAATTAAATTAGAAATGGGGTGTACACCTAAAGGTCTGGTCTACTTTAATGTAATAGATTCCTATAAGGGTGAGGGTTCTATCATAAAAGGCTAAACTTCCATTTCTTGTGGTGAAGAAACTTTAGCTTTGTCAAATACCTTAGGGTAAAGTGTAGTAAGGTGATTGGCAGCAAAGGTTGACATTCATTGTTTTAGATATGGAGTCTTAAACCTATCCCAAAATGCCACATGGTCAAGTTTCATGGAGTCAAGAAACTATATACTTTTCACAAAATGGGAGAATGGTTTTGACAGAGTTAACGTAGGCCTTACGGTTGCATCTTTAGAAAGCTATAGTGTTTGGGAAAGAGGGAAATTGTTGGTTTCTGCTACTTTGGGCCAAAGATGGGAAAGAACTGCAACAGGTCTTCTTTGATAGAGATGGGAGAAGAGACTTTATCTTCCATGGGCAGAGGGAAGGTAGGTGAAGTAGGTTCCTTAAGAGGATAAAGCATAGGTATTATGGTTCCCTCAACATGTGGGTGAGGCATGGGTAAAGTCTGATCCTCCATAGGTAAAAGGAGTAAGGGTGGTGCAATTGGAGTAAGCAAAATAGGTCTCTCATCTATTATGGAAGTAAATGACATGGACTCTTCTAGGTGCAAAGGTGAAATGGGTAGGGTACCACTCTCTATAGGTGGAGGATAGGTCAGTGAATAAGGTTCCTCAAGAGGGTATAATGTATGAATGATGTTCCCTTTGACATGTGGTTGAAGAATTGGTAGAGTGTGTTCTTCAAGTGGTAAGAAGATAAGTAATAGAGGTACAAATGAAATTGGGATTATAGGGTCCTTAAGTGGCAAAAGGAGTGGTAAAGGAGGCTCTTTCTCTCAAGGGGGTGGAATGGGTGAAACAGGCTCTTCTACTTGAGGAGGAAGAATGGGCAAAATAGGTGCTATTGAATGTGGGGGAAGAGTCGATGAAATAGGTGTCCCCTATTGAGGGGCCGATTAAACTAAAGATAAAGGAAATACCGTATTAACCATATGGATATTATGATCTCCTGAGCTAGTTGTGGACTGGATAATATTTTTATTTGGTGAATGGTTAGGAAAAGGGTACTTGAACACATCCATACTTTGATTGGGTGGTGCATTAGGATTATCCAAGATAAGATCACCTATATCAAACATATCTTGAACAATGTTCTTGAGCATCTTGCAATTATTAGAGTTGTGACCTTAACTTGATGGTAACCATAAAACTCATCTTCCTTGTACTAGGTTGGGATAGGATGGGAAGGGTTGAACTATATAGGAGGTTTAATCTAAGGAAGGGTTATGACACCTTGTTGTAATAGTTTCTACAAAATGGATGTATATGATTCCCTAATAGGAGTATATTGTCTTTGTTCATACCATTATTGGAATTACTTGGTCAAATTTTGAGAAGTCAAAGTATTTGATTGGTTTATGGTGGTGGAAGAGGCTGACTTAACAACCACCATGTTAGTAGAGCCTTTATCCTTTTGGTTAGAGGGATCAATTTTAGAGGAGGAGTCATTTGTCTTGGTATTGGGATTTTACTATGCAAATTGACTTTGCCTTCATCAATAATGTGAACCTCAAGTTTTTTTTCATGGTAAAAGCTTCATCAAATGTGTAAAAAGTTTGTACACAGAATGTGGATGAGATATGCTTAGCACATGCCCTTGAAAAGAGCTCAATAATCTTAGGTTGAGGTAAGGATAAGGAGAGTTTATTGATTAAGCTTCTCTAACAAGCGACAAAATTATCAATAGACTCATCATCAAATTGTCTAATAGAATAAAGGTCTATTATGGAAACCTTCATAGAAATGGTCTAGGAATATTTGTGTAAGTTGGGTAAGCAATAAAAGAGAGTGTCAAGGTATAGAGCTATACCAATCCAAGGTAACACCTAAAAGAGACATAGGGAAAGTGTGAAGTAGTAATGCATCATCATGTCCTATTAAATAACATGCATGTCTAAATGCTCATAAGTATTATTGTGGGTCCTCTTTACTCTAAAAATGAGTAAATTTAGGGAGTTCCCATTGGATTAGAAAGGGTGAATGAGTATAGAAGGGTGGATTGCTTCATTGCATATATGATCATAAGATAATACATTTTTTGAACCACAAATAGATGTCTCTAATTTAGACATCTTATCCATTAGCATCTTAATGAGGTCTGGAGGGGGATTAGTTTGGTGGATTCCTCCTAAGTTATAGGGAAGATGATAGGAAGCAGAGGGAGCATATAAAATAGCTTGATGAGGTTGTGTTAGGGAAACAAAATGATAATGACTCATAAGTTGAGGTGCGGAAAGAAAAGGGGCTTATCCCATTGGGTTAGAGAATATGCCTTGGTTAGTTATTGCTATTGTAGTTTGAATTATTGGTAGGTTAGGCTAGATGAAGGGTGAGTTGTAAATTAGGTAATTATAGGCATGATGGTGGATGGAATAGGTACCACTAAATTCTAGAATGGGGTGTGACTTGGTTGAACTGGTTGTGGTTGTGAAAGTAGGGAAATTACACTAGTGTTTAGGTGGGATTGGGTAGTTGGAGATGCCATATTTTGGACATTGATTATATTTGGGTTATTTTATGAAGTGGTGGTTTGGGTAACTACAAGAAAAATAGTAGAGGCAATTGAAACTGAGGTTATGTACATAAAAGAGGTTAGCATACCATAGATTGGGTCACCCAAAAAATTATGGTTTTGACTCATAGAAATGTAATGTTGAAGGGCTACCACATTGTGATCAAGAAATTTAACAAAATCTTGATCTCCCTCAGGCACAATGGGAATTTGGTTAGGGTTGGGAGTATGTTCTATATCTAAAATATGCTCCATGATAGAATCAAAAGTAAGAGGGGAAGGTGGAAGTGGTTGTCAGCTTGCATAATCAGTAAGAATTCTGGCTTGAGCTCATGTCAATACCATGTTAGAGGTGGTTTAAATAGTATTACTACTCTGTATT
This sequence comes from Torreya grandis, assembly GCA_037957365.1. Classification (NCBI taxonomy): domain Eukaryota; kingdom Viridiplantae; phylum Streptophyta; class Pinopsida; order Cupressales; family Taxaceae; genus Torreya; species Torreya grandis. The sequence continues at coordinate 670,195 of JARHVA010002386.1, read as the reverse complement.
TAAAATAGAATAAAGAAAAACTAGTTTTGAGTAGAGGAAAATGGGTTATTTTAGCTTCCTATTTTGAGCAAACAAAACTAAATAGTCACTGAGGTCGGTAGGTATGACCGATATTAGTAGGAAAAGTTTATCGACATTAGTAGAACAACCGATGTCGATAGGTAAAGTCTACCAATACCGGTAATGATATCCAATGTTAATCACTATAAAATCCTAGGAAATGAAAGATCTGATGTTTTAAGAAACCAAAATCTGAAAATAGGTAAAATAATAGATGTAAAAGGTATATGTAAAAGGGAGTAACACTCAAAAAACCTAAGATAATAGGTTATACAAATTGATTTTTAGAAATAGTATTGATTTTATGAATCAATAGAAAAGTGTCCTTACCAACTCAAAAATATAGAGGGAAATTGAAAAGGAGAAAAAGAACATGCAACCAATAACTATTAAGTACTAGAGATTAATTTTAGTCTCATGTTGGCTTATGCCTTAATCAGATAGTGAGAAGAGAATTTGGCTATATAAGGTACTAGAAATAAATCTAGAGCTAGTTTTCAAGTTTGTTTTGGTGCTCAAGAGGGAATCTGTGTTAGACCAATTATGTGGCTTATTATAGGAGCTTAATCTCTACACTTCATGAACCTAGATCAGAGCCAATTTGATTAGCCAAAACATACCTTCTATCTAGAGATTATACTCTGCTAGAGAATGGAGTGGGCTCTCCCCTTGGTGGTGAAATCCAAGTTAGATAACCAGGTAGGGTAAGGTGATCCACCAAGTGATAAAATCTTGATGGGCCTTTTCTCAAGTGAGTTTTGATGCTTTTTTATGTGAATGTGATTTGGTTGTGTAACATAGGTGTACTAAAATTTATTCAAAATGTTTATAATTACCTAGGTGAGTTAATATGCAACAAGCAAACTATGAAATGAAATAAATTTTTAAACCCAAATCTTGAAATGTTGAGATTCAAATGAAAATAGAAATAGAGTATGAATTTCACTATCCTAATGTGCATGAAAGAAGAAGTAAAGAAGGGATTCTCTTTTTGTTTTTTTTGTAGAAGAAATTAACAAATTGTTTTTTAGAGGCAAAGGGAAAAGAAAGAAAATTTTAATTTTAATGCCTTTTAAACAGAGAAATAAAATACTAGAATTTTCATTTTTAAGAAAATAACAAGAAAAAGTGCAAGAAATGACACTTTCACTATAAAGTGCCTATATGAATGCTTAAAACAAGAAATGAACCCAAGGAAAACTCCAGGGTCCCACTGGGCATGCCAAAAATGTTTGATTAATTTTTTTCTATTTTGAATGTAAATGAAAATAGAGAGAAAGATGGAGATAAGTGATTAGAATAAACCTAGAGTTTGTTTATGTACCGTATCCAGATGTTGTGAGCACTCCTCTTTGGCTAGGGAAGAATACCTATAGATAAGAAAACACTACCACAAGATTTTTGTTAGCAGATAAATAAGTGGGTTGTCAAGCTACGTGCTTTTTCTAAGAAGTGTAAAAATTCCTTAGAGATGATAGTCCACTTTTGAGAGATAAAATAATAATAAATAATTGAAAGAGAGATAAATATAGAGTAAAAGAGAGATAAGATTACCATTTTTAACAAATTGTACATAGTAGAGAGTGATAAGGTGCAGGTGAGATGCTTTGTTGGTGTTTTAGAAGTTGTCTGGGTAGGTTTTGAAGAGGCTAAAGAATTAAAAAGAATTGACATTGATAGTTATGTGACCAATATTGGTTAGGCTACTAAGGTCATTAGTGAGGTGACCGATGTCAGTTAGGTTGTTGAGGTTGGTAGGGGTAATATTTATCTGGGAAGTTTCAAAAAGCTTTTCTAAGTCTGAGAAATGGTTTGGATCAGGTCAGAGAGATTGAGAGAGTTAAGACAAAGATTTTATGGCTTAGCTAAGTCTGGTTAGAGGTTTGGTATGCATGTAAGGGGAAAAAATCAAGGAAGCTTTGTAACTCCCTCACGGGGGTATAGTCAAAAGTGCATAAAGTAGTACATGGTAGATATAAAGAAATAGAAGAATAAATATTTAAATGGCCTATATTATTAGTGATATATTTAGATATAAATGATAAGTGCCAAGTTTATAATCCCTATTAGGGAGTTTGAACCTGAGTACCTAAATAGAGAGAATAAGAAGATGCTATTGGTCCTCAAGAGCTCAGTTGTTGATGGTGATTGACTTATGCAAGGTGATTGTAAGCCTAGATATCAAAAATAGAATGTTGAGAGCCTAAACGAGAGTACGAATCAATTTTCTTAATTTTTACTAGCCTGAACTATAGGTTGGAGTTTGGCTTATATTGCTAATGTTGGAGATCCCACTAATGTTGATGAGGATATCACCGATGTCAGCCATGGGTTGATTGACATTAATGGCCCTAGAATAGGTAAACCTTTCTATTCTCGGCCTATTTTCTATTGTTGTGTGTGCCAAGTGTGATACCCATTATAAAATGGTAAAAATAAGAGGTTAGGAAGGAATTAGTTGTTTAGAAATTTAGTTTGGAAGTGGGAATAAGTATTAAGTAGTTAGGATGAGGGGACCAAGTCTTGAGGTCACTCACCAGAGGAGAATTAGTCATAGGGCGAGGTGGCTAAGTAAGGTGGAAATAGGGGTTTTTAATTAGCTTAATTAAGTATTTTAAATTAATTAAATGTGTGAGGGAGATTAATTATCATTATTAAAAATGGTCTTAGGGAGGTTTTGACACAGGGAGTTACACAAATGTGTGTTACATAATTTTGGTGTCTACAATAGGCTGAATGTATACATTAAGAATAATAGTATAGACTACCTCACCTTTTGGAGGGGTGATAGCATGTACCTAGTTAGAGGGAAATTAGCTATCACCCTCTTAAGGGAGAGGATGCAAACAGATTTATTATCTCTGTATGAAATATGAAATTGAAACAAGAGTATCCAAAGAGGCATATGCATCTAGGTATAAACCATGTATATGGGCTAAAATGCATTTAAGTGGAGTTATCAAGTTTATAGTAATATGATTATAGAGAACATGCCACATGAGAGATAGAAAACAAGGGATAGAGAGTATAGAACTATGCATTGATGCATAAATAACGACATGTGATATGATATGTCTAATATTTGTAGCAAGATAAACTTGAAAATTTTGCCATATGAGAGATAGAGAGTGAAGGGTAGAGAGCCTGAAATTGTGCATGAATGTATAGAAAATTTTGACATGAATCATAACATTTATAACATGTTTAGCATGATAAACTTGAAATATTTTCCACAAGAGAAATAGAAAGTAAAGGACAAAGATCATGAATTTTTACATGAAGGCATATAAGCTTTTGACATGTAATATAAAATTTTGAATGCATTTAGCAAAATGGAATTGGTAATTATTTCGTATGAGGAAAAGAGAATATGCAAAAAGAATTTTGAAATTTTGGGTATTTTTGGCAATGAATTTCGTAATATCATCCCATATAATGAAACATAAGAATGAAATGCAAAGGATGAAGCTTTGTACTAACATATGATAGACTTCATCATTCATGTACATGATAGGGCCCATTATGGTTTCCTTGTTATTTGTAATAAATGTAAGAAAATTTTGTACATAAGTGAGAATCATTTTTTTAGTTTGATTATAGATGTAAGGTGATACCTCAAGAAGTAAATATGTGATAGTACATGTAACTAGGGATTTAACATTGATAATTTTGTAAAATACTATATATTTTTGAAATTGAAATTGAAATTATATTTTAAGTATGCACGTAAAAATTCAAAAATTTATGGGAAAATGTTTGATTTAATGGGACCTAGTAGATACAAATAGGGTTTTGAGAAAAATAAATTTTGGAAAATTACTATGAATTTTTAAAATTTGAAGTAATTTTCTGATTTTAATATGCAACTAAAAATTCAAAAAATGATTGAAAAATTACTGAAAATTTATTGGGATCTAGTTGATGCAACTAGGGTTTGAAATAAATTTATTTTAAAATTTACTACAGAATTTTAAAATTTGAGATAAATTTTTGATTATATGTGCAAGTAAAAAATAAATAAATTATTAGATTAATGCTAGAAAATTACTAGGACCTAGTGTATGCAACTAGGGTTTGAAATAAATTTATCTTAAAATTTATTACAAAATTTTAAAATATGAGAGGAATTTTTTATTTTAATATTTAGGAAAAAAATACAAATTAATGGGAAAAATTAGCTAGGAATTTACCCTAGGGTTTTTATGCAAATTTTAAAGTAAGTCAAGTTAACCAAATGTTTTATTATTTTTGAGAAATTAAGTGTTTAATTACTTAATAATAAAGGGTCTAGAGTATGATAAAATTAGTAAATAATATGCATAATTAAGCTAATATTTTATGTGATTTAAAGGTATTTTTTCTTTTTCTTAAAATAGTAAATAGAGAGAGAGGATTAAACTTATTTGATTCTATGCTATTCTAACTGAGATAGGGTCTAGAAATTTATGTGCAAGCTTGGGAAATTATTTCAAATAGGAATTTGGATTTTATTTCTTGATTAGATAGGACTATAAAAAATAAGATACCTTACTATCTGGTGCTATAGTCTTGGTCTTGCCACTATTATCCAAACTTCTCACAGAGATCTTATTTTATTGGGTTTTATTCATAGTGTTTGTGTGAGCTTGTGTACCAAATTTTAGATCTTTGTTATTAATGGAACTCCCTATATATCTCATTATTCATGTTCTTGTGTCTTTTATGAAATAAAATATAACTTTGAAAAATAGGGAAAAGGGGTTAGTGTGTAAAAGATATGCTAGACGCACTTCACACCTCATGTGTGGGCACACTACCTACATACCAATACTCTGAGGAGGGATCGAGCTATATGTATTTATCCCATTGAAGTGTTTAGTGAAATAATGTGATGAAAATTCAAGTAAATGTGAAATTGGGTGTAATTGGAATGACTAGGGACTGATGTAAGGGTTTAAATAAGCTTCAAATACTATTGGATGGTTGTATGAAAAGAATAGGGATAAGTACTTGAGTGATCTTGCGTGTATTCTTACTTCTCTCTTGTAAATGAGTGCCAAACCTTATAAATAGACTTTGAATGATAGTTTATAGGATATTTAATGGTCATGGGTTAAATTAATTTTCATTAGGCCTTTAGACACCAAAATTACATCACACACGTGTGTAACTCCCTATGTTAAAACCCCTTTTAGCCTATTTTTAAATAACAATAAAACTCCCTAACCCATGCTTTTACCCCTCACACATTTAATTAATTTTAAATAATTAATTATATTAATTAAAAATTCCTTTTTGTCTCCTTACCTAGCCACCTTGCCCTATGACTGATTCTCACTTGATGAGTCACCTCAAGACCTGATCCCCTCCTCCTAACTACCCAAGACTTATTCTCACTTCAAAACTAAATTCCTAATCAACTACCTCCTTCTTAACCTCTTATTTTTACCATTTTTTAATGGGTGACACACTTGGCATGAAGAGCAATAGAAAATAGGCTAAAAATAGTAAGCTTTAACTATTATAAGGCCATCGATGTCGGTCAACCCATGACTGACATCGATGGGGTCATCGACGTCAATGATATAAGCCAAACTTCAACTTGAAGTTTAGGTCAAAAAAATCAAGAAAAATCATTCTTACTTGCATTCAAGCTCTTGGTATTCAATTTTTGACATCCTGGATTACTATCATTTTGCATAAGTCAATCATAATCAAGAACTAAGCTCTTAAGGACCAACAACACCTGCTTGTTCTCTCTATTCAGGCCATTAGTTTGGACTACCTGATAGGGACCATCAATCTAACACTTATCATTTAGTGAACACTAATCCTAAGTACATCACTTATTCTATAGGTCTTTTAAGCATTTATTTTACTATCACTTTATATCTAATATGCATTGCTTTACACACTCCTGACCGAACCCCCATGAGGGAGTTATAAAGCTTCCTTGCTTGTTTCCCCTTGACTTGATACACCAAAAATATAACTAGATATATGCAAACCATACTCTCTCTCTCTCTCTCATAACTCTCTCCAACCTCCCAGACCTAATCAAAACCATTTCCTAGACCCAAAAAAACCTTTTGCAATCTCCTAGGCAATTATTACCCCTACCAACCTCAGTAGCCTAACCGACATCAGTCACCTTTACCACCAACCTCGGTAGTATAACTAATATCAATCACTCCCATACTAAATTTAGTGACTATGGATTCCCTAACCTTTCCAAAACTTACCCAAAAAACTTCCAAAACATAAAAAAGATATACCACCTATAGTCTGTTACTCTCTAATGCATTCAGGTTGCTAATGATGGTAATACTATCTCTCTTTACCTCTATTTTAGTTATTTATTATTATTTTTTCTATCAAAAGTGGAATTCCATCTCTAAGTGAGTTTCACACTTCCTAGAATAAACACGTAGCTTGGTAGCCCACTCATTTATCTACTAACAAACATATTGTGGTAGTGCTTTCTTACTTGCAAGTAGTCCTCCCCAACCAAGAAAGAGTGCTCACAACATTTGGATATGGTATGTAAACCAAGATGGGTTCATTCTAATCACTTATCCATATCATTATTTTCTATTTTTCCTTTAGACTTGAAATAGACAAAATTTAGTGAAACACCTAACTCTTCATCTTTTCTATTTCTCTCTCTCTTTGAATGTAAAATAAGCTCAAAACATAGTGAAACATGTCCTTCAAGGGAATAGTTTATAAATTCTAGGAATGACCCATGATTGATAATGATAGGAATTTTTTTATTTTTCTTTGATTTTGCTTGACATATACTTGTTGTGATGGCTTACTAGTTCACCTTCATGGTAGAAAAACTAGGAGTACAATAGGGTTAGTTAGGTATAAAGAGGTTTAGGTGAAAATGATCATGGGGATCCATCCTGAAAGGGGGTAGAAATAAACATGAAAACCATGCCATGGGTAGATACATGGTACCCATTGTTCAAGATTAGGATATTTTGGTGATAGATAATCACATGATTCATTATTAATTGATTGACCCTAAAAGAGGTAGATGAATGTGGGTGGATAACAAGGGATGAGCTTAAGTTAAACAAAAGGTGAACTTGATCCTTACTAATAAAAGAATAGGCATAGGTGTCAATAATTGAGGAGCTAAGTCTCTGGGTGTCTTTTGAGAGAAGACAACTAGTAAGCTCCTGATCTATACTTATGGGTTATGATATAAGGTCCAAGCTAATTAAAAGTAAACTTTCCCCACTTACTTTTCTCTATATTAGTGACATGTTGATTATCATTTAATATGAGGTCTTAGATATTAAATTATTGCACTTTAAGGTGTTTGTTATAGGCATGTTTGATATGCTCTTGGTAGACATGTAGATGGGTGAGGGCTACTAGGTGACACTTGACGAGTAGCTCAAACTGGGATAAATAGTAATAATGATAATCGCTCTAAAAAATAAAATCTTGTAAGGATATACAAAGAGAAGGGATTTGGAATTCAAGAGGCAAGACAATCTATACTCCAAACACAATAGAAAATGGGGTAACACCTATAGGGGTTCTAATGCTAGTATGATATGCCCATAAGGTTAAGGGGATGTTAAAATGCCAATCTTGACTAGATGCACTAATCATTTTAGTTAGCATGTTATTAAGAGTTTTATTAGAGGATTTTTCCTATCCATTACCTTGGGGGTGATAGGGTGAGGAGAATCTTAACTTAATGTCATATTCATCACATAAACCCTAAACTTACTTATTTTTAAAGGACTTACCATTTTTAGTGATATGTTTATGGGGAACACCAAAGTGGCACATGATATGATGGTTGATAAAGTCAATAATATTTTCTACTTTGGTTGAGACTAAAGGAATAGCCTCTACCCACTTGGTAAAGTACTCAGTTGTAGTAATGATTGAATGGTTTTATTACAAGGAATGAGGGTTGATTTCACTAATAAGGTCTAGACCCCATTGTGAAAAGGGCCAAAAATTGATAGAAACATGAAGGCTATGGATAGGTGCATGATGAAAATTAGCATGTTACTAACATTATTCACCCTTTTTCACATAATCATTATTGTCTTGGTTAAGGCTAGGTTAGTAATATCTAAGATAGAGGATGCGCTTAGCTAAAATGAAGCCACTAAAGTGACTTCCACATATACCAACATGTGTTTCCTTGATAGTGTGAGAGGCTTCATGACTACGTAGACAACAAAAGAAGAGGCTTTCGAATCCATATTTATAAATAATTACCCCTATAATGGTATAGAATGAGGTACCCTAAATAAATTATCATCAAGCATTCTTGGAAAGGCCATAGGGAACAATGCTAAGGTGAAGGTAGTCAAAGATTTCTTGGTATAAAAGGTCAGGTTGGGTCTCCTCCAAATTGAAAATGGTGGGAGAATATAGTTTGACATAGGATGGTTGGGTAAGTCTATGGATAATGATGCATAGCTTAGAATTTAAGGGTGTAAATGACATATACAAGGTAAGGGATGCCATGGTGTTAGTGAACTTATTGGTAGATCATGGGGTCAATTGGATGTAATAATGCTCAAATGATGTTAAGATTTTATCAACTAGTTATTTGTACTATTGCAAAACATTATTTTTATACTAGTAGGATATGTTGATTATATTGACTACAAGTTGAGAGTCACCAAATATATTGATCATTTTGATTTAGAGGGATAAGGTAGTCTGAAGGCCTATCACTAGGGTTTTGTACTCATCTATATTGTTGGTATATTCAAAATCAATCTTGAAGGATAAAGGGAGATGTTCACTATCAAAGGGGATAAGGATAATACCTTCTCTCCCATCATGTTAACATTTTTATCCATCAAAGAACATGATGACTTGATAGGTGAAATCTGCTTGAGATAGAGCCATAATGGACTCATCAAAGAACTCAAGAAGAAGAGGTTGATTATCTACTAATGGGTCCTTGAGAAAATAGTTGGCAATGGATTACCTCTTAATTGACTTCTACTAGAGGAACTCAAGGATTTTAAAACATGAGCCACTTGGCCATACACTAGTTTTGGTATAACTTGGAGTGCATGTACTTGAGTGGGTTGGTGTTGCTTATGACATAGGTTTTATGGTTAAGAAGGTAGTGGTGAAGCTTGGTGGTTATAAAAACTAAATCCAAGTAGAGTTTCTTAGTATGAGTGTATTGAGTCTCATACTCTACCAGCATGTGACTAATGTAGTATACAACTTGCTCTCTATGTTGCTCATCTTGGTGAGCCAACATTACCCCTAGGGAATGGTCGGTGGTAGAGATATATAGGTATAAATGTTGGTCATATTTGGGAGGGGTAAGGACAAGTGGTGACAAAAGTTACTATTTGAGAGAATCAAATGCCTTTTTATAATATTTATTCTACTTGAAAGACACATCTTTCTTCAAAATATGGTGAAATTGTTGACACCAGTCTGAGAGTTGAGAGATGAAACAATGAATGGAATGAAGCTTACCTTACAAGATATTAAGTTGATTGAGGTTGGTAGGAGGAAGCATGTCTAATATTGATTTGATTTTAGTGGGATTGAATTAAATTACATGAAGGGAGAAAATGAAGCCAAGAAACTTTCTTGACAAGACCCAAAAAATGTACTTCTTGGGGTTAAGACAGAAATGATAGTGGATAAGTCACTTGAAAATGATCTTAAGAATGACCAAGTAATATTTTTAGAGTTTAGATTTTTTGATAAGGTCATCCACATAATCTTATACAATCTTATGGATAAGGTCATGAAAAATGTAAGTCATGTCACATTGATAGGTTGCATCAACATTCTTTAATCTGAAAGGCATGACTCTATAGCAAAAGATCCCCTAAGGTGTGGTAAAGGTGGTTTTGTGATAATCTCTGGGGGTGATTAAGATCTATTTATAACTCGAGAATCCATCCATGATAGATAACATCTCATGGCTGGTTTTAAGATCAATAAGCTATTTGATGTTGTGCAGAGGAAAGTCATCTTTAGGGTAGGTGATGTTAAATTCATAAAAGTCCACATAAATGTGTAGTCCTCATGTGGCTTTAGTGATAGGTATGACATTTGAGACCCATTGGGGGTAGTCAATAAGCTAAATGAAATTGAAATATAGAAGATGCTAAATCTCTTCCTTGATAAGAAGGGATATGTGAGTGACTATGTTATTGGTAGTAATGGTGGGATTAATTCTTTGCATATCACTATAATACTAAGTGAATTCTATGATATGATCTTGGAGGAAAGAAGGGAAGTCCTAAAGTTCCTTGGTATTTAGTGATTGGCCAAGTTTGACAATGTGGAGGTTATCCTAAGTACCTAAGTTGATATCTGTAGTGTATTCATTCAACATGGCCAAGGTCTTAGAAGGAAGATATTTATGTATCAAATAATCTGAGGCACCAATGTAGGTGAAAATGGAATCATCATCCTAACACTGCATAGTGTTAATAGTAAGAGAGTCTTCTCCTATCATCTCAAGATGGTTCAAAGGGATGGTTAAAATTGTGCCCTCATTCTGATAAGTCAGAGGTCCAAGGCTAATCATGTTGATGAAAAACATTTAGGTGGGATGATGTCATCATCCTCATGTATAAGTAGATGCAAGGTCGGTGAGGAAGGGACATCCTCCTTAATAATGGAAGGGGTAGGTTTTTTGGTTTTATTTTATTGGGAAAGATTAAACCAATTATGTGCTTCTTATAAGGTTTCTTGGTCTTAATGGGGACCAAATCATGTAGGTCATACTTATATCATCTAAGACCAAAACCTTCCAAGCACACTAATGGAGGTATGTCTTGGTGAAAATTGGTTTATTAAGGTAAGAGAAATTGATGGTGAATGTTTGAAGTGGAAGAGATATGGTAAGAGCGCCAAGGGATTTGTCAAGTCCCCATCAGATAAATTAGGACTAATAGTTGGGAGGTCTAAAGGGAATGATAGTTCTAACATTGAATTCATATCCTAGTTGGTTGGTAGGTTGCCCATACTTGTGAGGAGTAGTGAAAACATCAAGGGCAAGAATGTGATATTATCCTAGTGAAAGGTGATGGAATGTTGATTCCAAAAGGTCTATGGTAATAATTTGGTGTGAAGGTATAGAGGATCTAGTTGATGACTCATCTGTAGAAGGTGATATGATATCCATTTTGATGGTTGAAGGTTTGTTTTTGGCTATTGAGGGTGTGTTGGATGGGGGTAAAAGGACATCATTAGGGTGATAGGTCATATTTCATATTGAGAAAGGACTTGGGTCAACTTGGATGGTGATGACTTGGTCCTCATGCTCAAATTTAATGCAATGATGGAGGGTAAAGGGAATACAACCCATGGAATGAATCCAAGGTCATTGCAACAAGAAGTTGTATTAGAATTCTCCATCTACAACATAGAAAATTTTAAGGAGAGTGTGAGATCCTACATGGATATGAAGGATGATAGTTCCGAAGGTAGTGGCCATGGTATCATTAAAGGAATGAAAGATGGTTGAGGATTCAAACATAACATTATTCATTAGGTTGAGTTGGTTATAGGAATGAGAGGAGATGATGTTTATGATAGCTCCCCCATCAATCATGACCTATTTTATGTGGGTTTTGTTGATGTAGGTGGTGATAAAGAGAGGAGGATATAGATCCTTAGGATGGATGGAGAGTATTTCTAAATAATTGAAGGTAACAAGGTTGAAAATCTAAAGGGCACCAATAAAGGTAGAAAGAGGTTGGGGGTCCTTAGGCTAGACCTTGATGGATTGCAAATCTTTTATTAGTGTTTGGTGGTGATGGGGAGAAGTAGAGATCAACTCATATAAGCTCATTTTTATTGGGGTCTGATGAATTTATTTGAGGATAACTCTTCTATTAGGTTGTGGAGCTAAAAGCTTCACCAAGATGTGAACAGGAGGAGTTAGGGAGGTTACAGAGTGTTTGCTGATTGTTACAGTCACTGACGTCAGTCAGGACAATCGACGTTGGTAGGGTATAGACAGAAGGCAATCAACATCAGTCAGGAGTCGGCCAGCATCGGCACCCCCAGGCAAACAGGGACCGACATCAGTCACCTATGTGGTTCAAACTGAGTATTTTACGGGCAGTTAGTTAACAAACCAAGTGTTTGCATGTTAAGAGCCAAATTTAGACTAAAAGCTGTGGATCTAATTATTGTAATTAGGTGTCTAATTATTGTTTGCATGAGATCTATTTAAGAGACTCATTGGTTGTATTGTAAAATTGTGCTAGAAAGCCATAGAGCTTTTAGAGAGAGCTATATTAGCTCCTCCTAGTTCCACAAGGGTGCTGAGAGTGTATGATTAGGGAGAGTTGCAGGGTTTGCAAGGTCTAGGAGCCGATCCACCAGGGTATTGGTTGAAGAATCATAAGGACTTGGTGAGGCAAGGACAAGGGTTCTTTAGGGGTGTAGAGATATCTACATGGTGAGTAAGGTCTAGTGATTTGCAGGAGATCTACTTGGAGTACGATTGTGTACTTGGTGTACTGGCAATATGTTACTGACTGGTTGGAGAGGTGAACATCAATTCTATATTTGAGTTGATTGTTGGGACCGAGAGAGAGAGGGAAGAAGGTCTTGAGGCATGGTGAACCTTTGAGGTGGAAGAAGAAGTGACATCTTCTTTATTGTATTTTCTTCTAAGTATTTAATACAATTGTGTATTATCTCTCAAATCCTGTGTTGTTTCATATTTCTAGTTACTTATTAATTCTGGTATAATTCCGTGTTTAGTTGCTAATACAAGAAGTAATCATATGTGCTCTAATTGAGGAGCAAGATCCTGACATCTTCAAATGGATTCTAAGGGGTTAGATTAGGAGGAACCTAAGATAAACACCTTGGGTTTAGTCAAAGATGAAGATGGTTTGGAGTTTGAGGAGGGGTATATCCAAGGAATAGACACCTTAGCCTTCCCCTTATCCTTTTTCTATGAGCTTGTGACCACATTGATAGTATGGATAGAAGGAGAGGTTGAGGTAGTGTATTGGTTAGATTAATCTTAACTTTGAGGTGAGAGTGGAGGAGTGGGTGAGTGTTGGGTAGGTATGGTGGGTGGTTTGATTAGTAGGGGGTTCATAGGAGGTTCATCTATTAATAGATCATCCTCATCATAAATTTTATAGATGATGGTTTGGAGAGCTTTGTATTTCTGCATATCATGGCCTAGTATCCTATGATAAGCACAAACTTGGTGATCATTATACCATGTGGATTTTGAAGCTAAAGGGTTAAAGTGCATGATGGGAGGTAAGGATAAATAGGAATTCTACAATAAACTATATAGGATGGTTGAGTATGACTTGACTAAAGGCTGTAAAGGTGTCGTGGTTTTGGTTTTGGTGGTTGGAGTAAGAAGTGGCTTGGAAATAGATTTGGTAGCATATGCCCTAGGTAAGGTGGTACGCTTGGTTGATGGCTTTGGTTGAGTCAAAAAGGTTGATGAGCTAGAGGTGGAAGATCACAAGGTAGGTAGCTTAGGTATTGTTGGCATGGTGAAAAAAGTTCATCAGAGAGAAATTACGAAGGTATAACCAAAAAAGGTGGTGAGGTTTTAGTAGAGGTAATTGACTTCCTATTCAAGGTAGAGGGATAAGGCCCCAGAATGGAGGGAAATGGTGAAGGAGGAAAAGTTTGAACCTTCTGACCTTTGTGTGGCTTCACCTCTTTAGTTTTTCTAGTGTGGCATTTGGTTGGCAAGTTTGAAGGGGTTAAGTCCACTTTGATAGACAAGTGACTAAGTTTTAGTTTCGGGAGGACACCAAGATTCTTGGTAGTCCTATTTGGAATGATAGGAGAGAGATTGGCTACTTGGGTCTTGGTTGGCTTAAGTGGTTGGTTGGTTTGGTGGAGGTCTTATTTGGTTGGCTAGAGGGTTTGGTTGTTTGGGTAGATATGGTAAGGGTTTGGTTAATGGAAGTGGTAGGTTGGTTATAAAAATAAACAATTAGAGGCTTTGGTTAGGTAATGTAAGGAAGACCTGATTGCTACTAGAAGGTGGATCAGTCTATGTCATGGTTGGAGATAAATTCAATTTTTTTTACTAGATTGGAGATGGGTTTCTAGGTTAATTTGATTCCCTAAAGGGTGAACCTAAAAGATAGGCCTCTAAATGAAGACACAAGGATGGTAACCTTATCCTCTTATTCAATCAAAAGATGTGAGTCTTGGATGGGTATCTCCCCTATGGGAGGAGTAGACATAGGGATTTTCTCCTTGGGAATAATTTTTGAAGGGGATTTAATTTGCTTCATAGCTAACGGTGAGGGTGAGGTGGTAATGGTTGGTTATTTTGGTATATCAATTATAAGGGTGGATAGTGACTCCCTCACCTCAATAAGTGGAGGGAGGAAGGATGATATTTCTTGGGTTTAAGTGTCCAAAGGAAGGGAAGGTGACTCTACTACATCAATATATGGAGGAGGTGGAGGATTGGAAGATTGGGTACTAGGTGGTTTGGTAATGATTGCATCAAGGACCGTGTTAACTGTATGGGTATCATGAGAACACTCAACATTATTTCTCTCATTCTTGGTAGGAGCATGGTTCATAAAAGGTTGTCTGAATATATCAAGGGCTTGGTTTGATGGTGCATTAGGGTCATCCAATGTAATCTCCCCCTTATCAATGAGGGATTAGACAAGTCTAATGAAATTGTTGCACCTACTGACATCATGTCCTATCAATTTATGAAAGGCACATAAATCATTCTCATTGTACCAATTAGGTGCAGGATGAGAGGAGTCAAATTTTTAGGGTGGCTTGATAGGAAGAAGTTGAATGAAATTGAATTTCAATAATTTTTCCAAGATGGAAGCATAGGATTATCCAAGTGGAGTGAATTGATTTTGGTTGCTCTAGGTTTAGTTCTTCAAGTTTTACTTTGAAGAACTAGAGGAAGTTAATTGGTCAATAGAAGGTGGAGGAGTGGATTTAAGGATGACTTCATTCATGGTTCACTTATTCTTGGTGTTGGTATTAGACTGGTTGATTGACTTAGTGTAAGAATCTTAATTGGTTTTATAGGTTGAGTTCTTGTTTTTGAGCTTAAACTTTCCTTTGTCAATGGCTTGGTTTTTTAACTTACATGCCATGGTAAAATATTTAACAAAGGTTTGGAAGCTTTAGACATGTAGAGTAGAGGAGATATGCTTGGTACATGTTCAAATAAAGAGCTCTATGAGTTCAGGTTGAGGTAAGGAAAATGAAAGTTGGTTAATAAGGCTCCTACAATGAGCCAAAAAATCAGCAATGGATTCATCTTCAAACTACTTAATAGAATAGAGGTCATTGATAGATAATTTATTAGAGATATTGATATAAAAGTGGTCCTAGAAGGTTTAGGCTTGTTGGGTAAAGGAGAAGATGGAATGCTTGGGTAAGGAACTATACCAATCCAATGTTATACTGACTAGAGCATGGGGAAGGTGTGGAGGAGAAGGGCATCATCATAGGTGATGAGATAACAAACATGATTGAATACCCTACAGTGCTATTGGGGATCCTCCTTACTTTGTAACTTAGAGAACTTATGAAATTCCCATTGGGGAGGATATGCCTTGATTGGTATAGATGGATGGATGGGCTCATTGAAAATTTAGTCATATGACAAGATGTTATGAGCACTAGATATGGATGACTCTAAGGTGGTCATCTTGTCCATAAGTATCTGTATTAGGTCTATTTAGGGTTTTGTACCTAAAGGTTTATAAGATGCATATTGTTAAGGTGGTTAAGAGACACACAGATAGTGGATAGAAGGTTGGAAGGCCACCAAATATGAGTAGGTGGATGTCAATGGTTGGGTGGAAGATGTATAAGGGTAAGTAGAGGTAGGTGGTTTTTTAGTAAGTACATACCCTTGTAGATTAGGGATGTATCCAAAGGTTAGTCCAAGGGGTGTTTGTTAGATGGGAATGGTAGTTGGGTTGGTAACCAATGGAAGGGTGGTGACCCTTGTATTGATTGGTGACAAGGTAGAGGGTATAGACACCATAACTCTTTGAAGTAGAGAGGTGGGTGATGGGTATAAGGTAGCTAGAGGAAGACTATTAGTGCTATGAGTAGGTACTCCTATTATGAAGGAGTGGTTTTTAGGAGTAGAAGGTATAAGGGTGGTGGTAGTTTGAGTTGGTTGGTTTTTAATGGTAGTCTCAAAGGGGTTGTTGTATGATGAGGAGGCTTGGGTAGTCAATAGTTGTGTAGTAAACATCATAATAGAGGTATCCCACATGAGATGGGGGGAATCCCATAAGGTGGATCTATAGATGGGGCCAAAGATAAGACATGATAAGATGTGGTTGTAAGATATTTTTTTAAGGCTACAATATTATTATCTAGGAAAGTAGCAAAGTCCACATCTCCTTGAGGGACCTCCTGAGGGAAGGTAGGACTTCTCAAAGGGTGAGGAGATTCTATTGGTTTGGAGGTATAGTCTATGGATGAAGAGGTAGGTTGGCTTCATTATAGATTTTATTCTATAAGGTCTCTTTGTTGTTGGTGAGTGAGAACCATGCTAGAGAGGAGATATAGAAAGTACAAATAACCTCACTACTCAAACAAAAGAGAAGGTAAGAAAAGATCAAATAAATCGAATCACACTCTAAGAGAGATGTTAAGCCCTATAATTTTTAATTAATATTTATTTTGGATTATGCCTTAAGAAGTTGTGTGACAGAAGTTGGTTTGTAGAGTGGGTACTAAATAGGAAGTCTAAGGTTGGTTTCAGGTTATGTTTAGGTGCTAAAAAAAAATCTATATTAGAATCAATATGTGGCTTGGTATTGAATCCTACCTCCTCACTTCACACATCAAAATGATAAGGGTATCAGGTGCTTAGCAAAAACATATTAATATCTAGAGATTATGCTCAACTAGAGAGATAAGTTGGTCCTCCCTTTGGTAATAACCTCTAACTAGGATTGTTAGGAAAGGGTAAGGTCACCGTTAGGTGATGAAATCCTATTCAGGCCTTGTCTCAAGTTTGTTTGGTGTTTAATTGATGAAAGTGGTTTGGTTTAGGTGTGTGCAATAAAGAGTGAAGCTATGATAGATTACTTTGCCTTTAAGTTAAGCTATGTGAACTAAACTTTCAAGTAGTCGATGTATGCACTTAGTTTTAAGCCCAAAATAAAATTTTGATTTCACTAATGAGAAAATAATAGAGAGAGAATGCAAGAAAATAAGAACCCAAGTAAAAGACACCAGTGTCCCACTAGGTATGCTAAAATGTCTCAGTGAATTTTTTGCTTATTATAGAGAAATAAGAAAGGAAGAAACTAAGTGTGGGTATGGTTGAAAAAATTGATTGATAGTGCATGCATTAAAATTATAATATTATGAATAACTCTTCTTTGGCATGGGAGAATGACCTATAGATAATAAAATGCTAAAAAAAACTTGTTTGTTACACAAATAGTTGGGTGGATTTCCTATTGGCAGCTATATCCTAGAATAAAGAGCTTCCTTAGCGACTGTCAATCCACATGTTTTAAATAATTAAGTTTATAAATAGAAAAGAAAGATACTTGCATAAATGAATCAAAAAGTATTGAAACTAAATATAAGAATGCTTGCTAAAAAATATGTAATAATTCATTGAATTAATAATAAACCAATTAATACTAGTGTTGGAAGGTTGGGATATAATTTAGAAAATTAGAATGGGGCTTGTGATCAAGCATGAACACAAAATATTAGGTTTGGTTGGGTGTAGGTAGGTGAAAAAAACTTACTAGTTTTCACTACCACAATGACCATTGGTGGTTAGGATGACCATCATTGATTAAGGTGATCGTCGATAGTCAAGGTGACCATCCATGGTTGAGCAAACCATTATCACTTGAGTCAACCATTGATGATTACTATGTGAAGATCTAGGTTGATAAATTACTAATCAACGAGATCTAAAAGATAGATATTGAGAGGTGGGTAAGTCTTGGGTTGATTACAAAATGGAAATAAAGTAAATGAATACTGATAATCAAGTACTTGTTTTACCAGAGGTTGATTTGGTGGATGGTTGAGATAGTTGATCTATTGGTGGAATCTAACTTGATTTTGATAGAGTAATGGTACCTAAAATATTGATGGAAAGCTAGTAGAAAATTGACTTCTAATATGATTACTAAATTATTCAATTGTTAATGGTGATTGACTTGTAAGAAAAAAATCTTGGATACACAAGCTCTTAATGTTAATTTTAGATGATTTTCACCTCTTTTATCCTCTCTTCTTATAGGCATAAGCAAGAGGTGGAAGTGAAGGTTCAACTAGGTTGTCTAATTATAAATTATCCATGTAAATATTCACAACATGATTTAGATAAGATATAATTATAAAAATAAAGTGGATGGTTTGTATGATTTTAGCTAGGGAGTTGGACCCTGACCATTGATGGTTACCCTAACTGTTGACGATCGAGTGCCAAGGGGAAAAAGGGATAAAATGTAGGGTTGAGCTTGTTATTTTAAACTGACTATGGGTGAGATAGATTAGGGTTTAGAGGGTTATATTTCTCATGAGAGGGTCCTAAGGTATTTTAGGGGAATTTTAACATTCAAAATCATGATATGTAGATTTTTGATGTCTATAGATTATAATAAAGTGTTGGGAAAGATATTAAAATATATATATTATGTCAAGAGGGATGATTCAAAAGATAAAATTATTTTTAATTTTTTTGGACTATTAAACACACCATAAGAAGGATATAGGTTTTACTCCATTTTATTTGGTCTAGAGGCTTGAAGTAGTAATGTCGATGGAATACTTGGTACCCAGTATGCACATTACAATGGTTATGAGATTAGGGGATTTTGAGTCTCTCTTAAAAAGGATTCTCAAATTGAATAGGATAGATGAGTATTGATGCAAAGCATCTTGGATGTAGGAAGTTCATAAGTAGAGCTACAAGGAATGGCATGACAAGAATTTGTGCCATAAGGAATTTCACAAAGATCAACTAGTTTTGTTATATGATAGTTACTTCAGAGTATTTCAAGGTAAATTAAAGATTAGATGGAGAGGGCCTTATATTATACATGAAATATCACAAGGAACCATTATTCTAATAGATATATAATGAACCATTTTTCTAGGGTAGGTCAATGTCTGTAAGCTTAACCCCTCTTGCTAATAGTCTTAATTTATCTCTTTCTACCAAATGAGTGGGTGCTAAGTAGAATTGAGTAGATTAGGATTTCTCATTTTTGTATGTTTTCTTGTGTGTTTATTTTTATCTGTGTGTGTTTTTTTAGATAATCTCTTTAATATGTTTTGAAACCATGATAACAAGTATAACATGTGCCAACCATACAAAAAAGAATTTAGGTGCACCATTGTTGATGTTAACAAGAGTGAAAGTAAGTAATTAAGTCCAAGAAACGTACAGTTAAGTCACATCAACCAAGATCTTAGCCATATAATGATCACCCTAAGTATTTAACGTCAGAGCTAAGGTTTGATTGATCTCATCTTCACAAAATCAACAACTGATCAACATCATCCATTCATTCTCCATTATGAACAACAAAGAATATAATGATGTATCTCAACACATGAACCAATGACTACCTACCTTAATTTCTAGATCAGATAATATTTTCTACTTTAGCATTCACATTGATATGGAAGAGACAACTCAATACAACATTTACATGGAAACAAATAGGTGTGAAATGTATAAAGGCATAAGGTTACAAACCAAGTATGAATTTCATTGTTAAAAACATTTTTTGAGTTGATGTTTTAAATCCAAGCTAATTTTTAATGAAAAAAGTAAAAAATTATTTTATATCAAAATTTAGATATCATGGATCATTCACAACTCATCATAAACTTGATAGATGCTCAGAAGGAAGTAATGGGTGTTGACCTTATGCTTTGGTAGATAAAATACATTGATTTAGAGCCATTTTATTACCTTTGAATATTAGATCAATAACTATTTTTACTAGATCCCATAGATGTTGTACAACCATTGAGTCTTTTATCCCCACATAGATTCCAAAATATAGATGTCGATCACTTGCTTCGCATGCCCACCTTTGGTGACTTGGAGGAAATTTTGAAATTTTTCTTAGATGATACAATGATAGTAACATATACATTATCCTTGATACCACTATAGTCATCAAAACTAAACTAATGGCATAAGCTTTGGGCATGTCTATGTGAGGTGATTCTCTTGCTCTATACAACACAAAAACACATCCTATCGTTTAGGAGGTTAGAAATTTATATGTTTAGGGGTCTGGATGAATCCCAATTGAATAAATCTAAGATGAAATAGTGCATATCTTAGTTGAGTGCATCACATGGAGATTTTGGCAAACCACCAAGTCTAAAAATCAAATTCCTAAAGGAGTGGTGGATATTGCACATCACATGGTCCATTGCAATGAGTAGTTAAATTAGACTCAATATTTAGTACATGAGATACTTACAAACATTAAAAAGTGTTGTATGACTTCCAAGTAGATCTTCCACTGCCATTTTACTAGATTTTTATTTTGTTTCACCCAATTAAAATCCCTTGAAGGTTAGGTGCACCCCAACACTGACTATTGACTAATGCAACAATTCCATAATCTAATATGAACACTTGAGTGTGGTACCCTAGCTCATGAGGGAAAATTTGAGAAATTATAGGAATAGTGTTTGGAGATGATTATTACACATCCATGGGTGCCATCAAATGTTATGTAGTACTTAAGACAACATGCTATTATCAATTTCCTCCCAAAAGGTGTTTTCATTCACATTCACAAGCTACATAGGTTGCCATTTAGACCTATACCATATTGTGTTACCATATAGATGGCATAGGATGAAATCACCAGACAAAAATACTATATATCTAGGCATGGGATACCACTCCAAAATATACCATCTAGTGTAGCAATCCCTTTTGTATAACAACAACTAGAAGCCATAATATTACAATATTAGAAAGGAAAGTGCAAGCTCTCCATCAAACAATAAATACCATTACCTCTATTCAAGCACAAGATGAAGAGAAATGTAACCTAGATATATGACCCCAAGGTGCCCCAAATCATAATATCCTATGACCTACATCATATGGGAACAAATGAGTAGGAGGTTTACTAGGTGATGGTTGTAGATATGATAGATAACTTCTATGATAGGGAGGAAGAGGAGCTATTTTCTAGAAGATAATGCATATGATCCAAGTGTGTAAGAAGGTACCTCCAAGTCTTTGGGTGGAAATACCACCATGCCCTACATCAATTTTTATTTACACTATTTTAGATACTCGAAAACTATAAAATGTTAGATGTCGTAATACTTAGAACTCCTACTTGACCCAGAGGCTAGTTGACCACCTAGTTGACTTAACCCATTTATTAATTTACTAACTTAAGTTTTTCATTCACCCATTTTTAACCCATTTCCCTTTGGAACCTCTATTTTATCACCAAATATATGTGATAAGTATGGCACATTTAACAACTTCTATTTTATGATGCAAACTAGATTTAAAGCATCATAATTAGAAAATTTCTCCTCTATCTAATTAGTAACTTCCTCCTACACATTTAGTAAGTTCATCATATAAAAAGAGATAAGTAAGAGGATAAATGGATCCAAAAATCCAATAATCCATGTTCAAGTTATCTTACATATAAGTATCCAACATCCCTTCAACAAATAAGTAACATCAATGGAGACTCAAACCTCTGTCAGAATCACTTTCAAAGGATAAAATACTATCACTCTAGCCAAATTACTTCAGACTTCCACCATTAATTTATAGGTATCTCATGCTTTTTTCTTTGATCTATTTAATTTATAACCACCCTACCCTATTCGTACCTATCTTTATCTTATTTTCCATCCTTCAAATCCATAACATCCATCTATTTGACCAATTACCCAATCTACTATTGATTTTTGAACATTTATAGAATTTCATAGGCAACCATCAATGGTTATCCTAACCATCAATGGTCACCTCAATCATTTATGGTCACCTAGCCATCAATGGTTAGCCCAACTACTGATGGTTCACCTAACTCTCGATAGTCATTGTGGTAGAAAATAATAGCAAGTTATTATCACCCCTTGACCCCAAGTAAACCCTATTTTCTATGTTCTTGCCTTTTCATAGAGACATATTTTATTTTTTGAACCTAACCCCAACTATCTTAGCATGAGTATTGACCCACTTTTTCTATATTTAGTCATTTTATTTAACAAGCAATTTACTTTCATCTTATCTTACGTGCATTTACTTTTGAGTTATTGAATACAAGTTTCCTTTTTTTTCATTTATATCAACTTAATGGTTATAAATAGTGGATTGACAACCTCCTAGTAAGCATACATTTCTTGGATCTAGCTCACACTAGGCAGTTAACTCAACCATCCATCTAAAAACCCCTTTTCTAGTGTGTTTCTTATCTATAGGTTATTCCTTCCAATCCAAAGAGGAGTTCTTATCATCATCTAGATATTGTGGGCACATTTACCAAGTATTATTCTACACACCCTATTACTTGTTTCCAAATTAAAAAATGAGTGGAAATTAATTTGAAATATTTTGGCATGCCTGATGGGACCTAACATCCCTTTTTCTTCCTTTATTGTATGTTCATAGAATGAAATCTAAAATCTATTTTGGGCTTAAAATAAATATTTTACATACATTAATTGCTTTCTATTTTTAGTTCATCTAGTAATTTAAAGGCAAATTAATTAATCATATTTTTCAATCTTGTTATCACACACTTATCCAAACAACATAACTAATTAACATATCAAAACATACATGAGACAAGCCTTGATTAGGATTTCATCACCTAGTGGTAAACCTTACCCTTTTCCAACAATCCTACTTGGAAGTTATTACCAAAGGGAGAACTAACTCATCTTTTTGATTGAGTATAAACTCTAAAATTTAGTATATTTTGACTAAACAACTAACATCCCTATCATTGTGGTGTGTGAAGTGAGGGGGTAGTCCCCAATACCAATCCATGTACTAAAGTTCAACATAGATTTCTCTCTTGAGCACCTAAACATAACTTAAAACCAACCTTATATTTGTTCTTTAGTAATTGATCTACAAGCCAAATTTCTTTTTCACACTTTTTAAGGAATAATCCAAAAGTGATCTAAAAAAACCCTAAGTTTAAATTCACTTGTAGTGTATGTCTGGATTGCCTTGAATTCTTTTATTTTTTTGCTCTTTATTTGAGGTGTGAGTTTCATCATTTACATATGAGGAATCAAACCAACCAAAAACCACCTTCCTCTTCTTCTTCCATGGAGTATACTTTTGATGTTGAGGGTTCCCCTCATTTATCTCCCTCACCTACCAAGTTTTAGATTGTTGTTGAGGGTGATGCAAATTTCACTACATTCCTCAATAAGAACCCTATGGCTCTTTAGTATTACCTTAACACCTTATCTATTGATACCTCTCTTGCTTCAATTCCTTCCATGGATCCTCATGGTATACCTCCACATCTTCTGGTGGGTACCACCTCAACCCAACCCCTAATTACCCAAGACTCTTCTTCTTCCAATATCCCATCTACCACCACTCCCCAAACTCCATCCAACATCCCAACTAACAACCTAAAACCTAATACCCCAACCAATACTTCCAACATGGGATCAACTTTGCCTCTCGTTACCTATACCCTTTTTGTTGTGGGAGTATCTTCTACCCCTATTTCTACCATTTCCCTTGGTTCAACCAACCCAAAAATTTCAACCCCACTTTAGATTTTAGTACTTTCCATACCTTAAACACTTCCACCTATTAGCACTAAAGTTATCACCCACTAATAACCAATTAGCACTTTCATACCTCAAACCCAATCTACATCTATACCATCATCCATCAAATCAAACATACCTCTGAACCAACCCATATCAGCCCCATAAAAATTACCCATGACACCTTACCCATATGTTTATAACCCAAAAAGATACATAGCACCTTCCACCCAACTGATTATGCCAATCAACCCTTATGTGGCATCATCCAAACATATTATGACCACTTACCAATATATGGCTTCCTCAGCACCTTCTACCACTTATCCATACATTATTTCCACCTAACCTCAATAAAATTTACCACCTAATTATGCATCTTCCCAACCTCAAATAGATTTGGTCAAGATGAATTGACAAAATGACCAACCTAGAGTCATCTATCTCTGGGTCTTGTAACCTTTTATCCTATGATCAAATATGTAATGAACCCATCCATCCATTCATATTTATCCATGATTGTCTTACTCAATGGTAATTACCTAAGTTTTCTAAGTTCCAAGGTAAGGATGACCCCCAACAACATTTGAGAGAATTCCATCATTCTTGTTACTTGATTGCTTATGATGATGCTCTCCTCCTTCATACCTTCCCCATGTCTTTATCAAGACCAACCCTTGATTGGTATAGTGATATCATAAATCACTCCATCTTTTAATTCACCCAACTAGCCCAAATATTTTTAGAACACTTTTCCATAAACATATCTAAAAGGGTTTCAATCACTAACCTCTATTTCATTAGGCAATCTGATGATGAATCAATTGTTGACTTCATAGCTATATGGAGAGGACTCATCAACCAACTTTATTCTCCCTTACCCCAACCTAAGTTGATTGAGATCTTCTCTCAGGGTTGTGCTAAACATATTTCCCCCACTTTTCAAGTTCAAACTTTTATAAATTTTGATGAGGCATTCACCATAGCACATAACTTGAAAACTGAGCCATTGATGAAGGGAAATTAAAACTATGGAACAAGAATTCTAACTTTAAATCTAATGACCCTCCAACAAAACCACTAAGCAATCCAACCATCATAATACCAAGAGAAAATCATCTACAGACTCAGTTGTCCTACAAACTACTCCAACTTCAACTATCAACTAACCCCATCAAACCAATTCTTCTAACCGCTCCTACCATTAAAATCGAAACCAAAATTGAGCTCCTCTAAAATAATACACTCTTATGGGGGAGTCTTCTAACCTTATCCAACTTCAACCTATCAAACCACCCCAATAATTTGATGCTTCTTACCCTGTGCCTAGTTAGTGCAATGAGAATGACCATTGTGCCTTTTATCAGGTTATTAGACATGACATCAATAGATGAAATGCCTTTAAAAGTCTTGTCCAAATATTAATCAATAGTGAAGAACTTGAATTTGATAATCCCAATGCACCTCCTAATCAATCCCTCAACATCTTCCATAAACCTTTTCCTAATCATGCTCCTTCTACCCATCATCATGAAAACAAACTAGAATCATCTCACTCTCATGAGGCGCATACCATTAACATTATTATTAGTGAGCCCATTATTGAGGATATCACCATCACAATTACTTCATTTCATTTATGGAATTAGTAGACTCACCTTCCATTCCTTTAAATACCCAAATGAAGGAATCAACTACCCCTCTCTCTTCACTTGATGAGACTTTAGATCCATCTACCTCTCTTTTAATGGAAACATCAAAGGAGACAACCTTTGATTTAACTATTTATTCTTCTTCCACTCTACCCATTGAAGTGGTAGAATTTCCCTCCATTCCTTTGGATATCCAAACAAAAGAAGAAACCATTTATGTTCCTTCACTTCAGGACACCATACCTACCTCCCCTATCATGAAGCCATCCATTCTCCCTTTGGAAACCATCTCAAAAGAAGAGATAACCTCATCCACCTAACCAAAAATTTTGGAACCTTACCTCAAAAACAAGGATGAAGGAGTCACTCTCTCTCCTCCACCTTAGGGATTAATTGAATGACCAAGGAACCAAACCCATCTACAAACCATTTTCTAGACTAGTCTAAAGTTTAGAGTTCACTTCTCAACCCAAATTTGATAGAGCCACATTTTGGCATCATCTTGGGCTCCCTTACCAAAAAAAATATGAATCATCAACCTCCCTTAAGTCCGCCCTTAAACCCATTATTATCACTCCACCAAATACCTCTTCTACTAGAACCATAGGAGAACCATCCCAACCACCTCCATGTAACATTGCCAAATATCCTTATGCCTCTCTTACCAAACCTATCAAGAATCTATGAATTCTTCCCATACCTAGTTGAACTCACCCCTCTTTGAAGTTGGATTGAACTCCATCTAGTCCACCAAAGAAACCCCCAACTAAACTAATTAATAAGGTAGAGTTACCCAAACCTCAACCTTGAACTAGACCCATACCACCTCCTTCCCACTTACCTTCTATTTTAGGACCCCATCCTTCTATCATCCCAATTACCTATTATTATTCTAGTAAACCATCCCCATTTTCTCTATCTGCACCCACTAAATTATCTAGTCCTCCTTCATTATTAACTAACCTATACACCTCTACTTTCCCATATATATCCAACCATTCATCATCTAAATATTCAACCTTAAAATCATTTAACCAAAAACCAACCATATTTAAGCAATCCCACCCACCAAAACCATTCCACCACTAACAACTTTTAAGGTGAAAATTATTTATAGGAAGGCTCCCATCCCTAAAACTATAAACCCATCACCTCCAACACCTTTGAATGAATCTTATTTAACCATCCTACAAAGGTTGTTGAAATCTTATTCCATTAGCTTACCAAATATCAAACCATTCTAACCTTATAATACCAAACCCTCCTAGTTTAATGATAACTTGATCTGTGCATACCATAGGGCATCAAGACATGAAATGAAGAACTACAAAGCTCTCCAAGCACTCATTTATAGACTATATGATAAGGATGATCTATTATTAGATGAACCTATCTTACCCCCATTACCAACTCAATTTCCCAACTAACCTACCCAACATTTACCTACTCCCCCACTCTTACCCAAGAATAGGGAGGAAGAACTGAAACAACCATCAAAACTAGCAAATCCATCCATCCACACTATTCATATGGTTACCCGATCATGAACCCAATAGAAGGATAAGGGAAAATACAAAGTCTTCATTCTTTGGACATACCCCTCAACCCCTCAACCTTTTAACCAAATCCAAACACCTACACATTAAATTATGATATCACCAAAGCCCAAAGTATTCATTTTAGGACCCTCACCCTACAACCCATCTGAATCCATCTAGTATATTGTGTTGAAATAACTTCACTAGACATAGGTGAAAATGAGCCTTTATGAACTGATCAACACCTTACCCCACTATAGTTAGGCATTGATAGAGGCTCTACAATCTGTAGAGGTTCAACAAGATGATCCTCAAACTCTTACACCCTTTGTTGGAACCCTCCAAATTTTTGCCCTTATCACCTTTTAGGATTCTAAAATTACTCATATTCATCCTAAAGATTCTAACCCTCCCCTCTTTATTACCACATACATCAATCAAACCCATATCATAAGGGTGATGATTGATAAGGAGATAACATCAATATCATCTCCTCCCATGCTTATGACCAACTTTAGTTTCCCAAGAGCATCATGTCAAAAAGTACAATGGTCCTTTGCTCCTTCAATGATACCATGGCCACTACTTTGGGGATTGTTGTCCTCCATATCTGATTGGGACTTCATACTATTCCCAAACTATTTTATGTTATAAAATGTGATTTCCAATACAATGTGTTACTTGGATGCCCTTGGATCTATGCTATGAGTTATCTATTTTACCTTACATAGATGTGTCAAATTTGAGCACAAAGGTCAAGTTATTAACATCAAATTTAACCCTAGTCCTTTTTCCTCTTGAAATATGACATATTGGCCTAATGATGTTCTTATTACTCCTTTATCCACCTTACCATCAATCACTAACAACACTACCCTACCACTAGCAAAAACCCATAATACTCCTACCCATAATAGTGATGGAGCTTCAACTATCTTATCTATCCTATTTTACCATATTCCCATAGAGGACCCTTTGGAATCCATGTTTCAACATATCTCCCTTAGGGAATATCATATTTTAGCCTTGGATGTTTTTCCTACTCTATAAGAGTATGAGAGCCTTAAACATGACCCTTCCTATGGTCCCAACATTGGAACCATCATCTATTTCAAGCTCCACAACAATAAAACAAATCTCATCTATGGGGAACTCGATCATCTGATTCTTGATCCTACTACCACTCCTCATATCTGACCATTCACCTTTGAATTATCTTATCTTAAAAAACCAACCTTTACCAAAGCTTATCTGTATAGGTATGCTTAGAATGGGTTTGGTCTTAACCTTTATGAATAAGGACCTCATGAGTTACCTATAATCAAAATCCAAAAACCTTATGAGTTATTTAGCCTTGGGTTTGTACGACCAGAAGAACCCACCTCACCAAAACCCATCACCACCATTGATGAGGATGTTCCATCATCACCAACCCCATCTTCCTCAAAATCTAAGGACCTTGATATTATCATATATATTTTTTTATAAATATCATTAGTTTTGTCCCCATAACCTATTAAAATGATGGTCAAACTAAAACCCTTCCTCTCATCTATCTCAAAATTATAGAGAAAGATTCTCCTACCATCAACACCATCCAACATCAGGATGATGATTCCATTCTCACCTACCTCAGTGTAGGGGATTATTATATTCATAAATCTCTCCTTCTTGAGAACCAAACCATGCTAAATGAATCCACCATTGATATCAACCTGGGTACTCAAGATAGCCCCCATATCATCAAAATCAGCCAATCTTTAAATTCCATGGAATAACAAGATTACCCTTCTTTCCTTCATGATCATATCATATAATTTACTTGGTCTTATTAGGATATGCCCAGAATTGACCCTTTTATTACCCTTCAAAACATTGTCACCCATCCTGAGGTTAAGCCAATGTGATAAAAACTTTGTAGGATGCATCCTTGCATAGCCCTAAAAACTTTGACATCTTTTATTTTTTAACTTTACTCAGCCCATTGATTATCCATAATGGGTTTTTAACATCATTCCCATTAGCAAGACCATATGTGGACTTTGCCTTCACATCAACTTTTGTGACCTCATCCTTGCTTACACAAAGGATGACTTTCCTTTGTCAAACATTAACCAACTTATTGATCTTAAAACTAGCAATGAAATGTTATCTCTCATAGATGGTTTCTTAGGATATAATAATATCTTGATTTCCCCCAAAGATCAGCATAAAAATTTCTTTATCACCCCATGGGGAACCTCTTATTACAAGTTCATGCCTTTTGGTCTGAAGAATGCTAGAACAACCTATCAACATGCCATGACTACATTTTTCATGATCTCATCCATAAAATTATAGAGGACTATGTAGATGATCTCTTTGGGAAATCCAAACATTTCAAGGATCACCTAACCATTCTCACAATCATCTTCAATTGACTAATCCATTATCATGTAAGGCTCAATCCCAAGAAATGTATTTTTGGGGTCTTATCAGGAAAGCTTCTTGGATTTATCATCTCTCTTCGAGGAATCAAAATAAACCCCAAAAAAGTCAGAGCAATCTTGGTGATGCGTCCTCCTACTAACCTTAAGCAACTCTACAACCTGTAAGAGAAGCTCCAATCCATCTATCATTTCATCTCTTAGTTATCAGATAGATGTCAACCCTTTCACCATATTTTCAAGAAAATTACCTATTTTAAGTGGACCAAGGACTATCAACAAGTATTTGATTTAATTAAGGAGTACCTTCTCTCTCCACCTATCCTCATCCCTCTTAAAGATGATCAACCCTTCTACCTTTATAAATTTTCCATAGACCATTCCTTAGGGGTAATCCTCATTCATTATGATGAACAAAAGAAAGAGCAAGCCATCTACTACATTAGCTACACACTTATAGAATATGAGACTTAGTATACCCATCCCAAGAAAATTTACTTCACTTTAGTCATTGTGGCCTCCAAACTCCATCACTACCTTCTCAATCATAAAACCTATGTCATCACTAACATATACCCACTTAAGTATATGCACTCTAAACCATACCAAAACCAATGTATGGATAAGTGGTTCATGCTCCTATCTAATTTTGATCTTGAGTTTATTCAAAAAAAATTTGTTAAAGGGTAGGTCATCACCAACCAACTAGGTGAAGCTCCTATACTAGACAATCAACCACTCCCTTTGAATTTTTTGGATGATTCCATTGTAACTCTTTTTCAAGATGATCCCACCTACCAAATTACCATCTTTTTCAATGGCTCCAAATGCCAACATAGTGGGGCTACTAGAGTTATTCTCATTACCCTTAATGGTGAAATTCTTACCCTTTCCTTTAAACTTGACTTTGAATGCACCAATAATGTGGCTGAGTATGAATCCCTAGTCATAGGTCTCCAAACTACCCTAGCCTTGGGAATTAAAACTATCATTATCTTTAACAACTCCCAGCTTATCATCAGTTAGGTCAATGGATCCTACCAATGTAAAAATGATGTCCTATTAAATTAAAAATAACTAATTTATGTACTCTTAGCATCATTTGATCATTACCTTATCTAGTATGTTCCTTAATCTACAAACAAATTTATAGACATGATGGCTTCCCTTACTTCCCAAATCCCATCTCAACCTATCAAATCTAAACTATTTGTCACCATTCATCACTTTATAACACCCTCATATATCATTTTTGACCTTCCCACCATTTTTAGTGTGGAAGCATCTCCTTTCAACATTTTTAATAACCAAAATTTTAACTACCTTAACCTTGACATTGTTCTTCCCAACCTTTCGAAGAATACCCAAAGAGATTTAATTTAGAGTACCTCTCATTACACCATACTAGGGGGAATACTTTTTAAATGTGGCTTCGATGGCCTCCTTCTCCATTGTCTATGTAGTCATGAATCTTCCTATGCTATCAAGGAAGCACATGACATAATATATGGAGGACACTTTAGTGGCTTAGCTATCACTAAATGTATCCTTCACCTTGGCTACTATTGGCCAACCCTCAATCAAGATTATTGTGATTATGTAAAGAGGTGTGTCAAATTTTAAAAACATGATAACCTACATCATGCACTAGCCTATGACCTTCGAGTATCCAAATACTATTAGCCCTTCTCACAATGTGGTCTCGATCTTATTGGGGAAATCAATCCTCATTCTTCACAATGACACCAATCTATCATTACTGCTACTAAATACTTCATCAAGTGGGTAGAATACATTCCTATTATCTCAACCAAATGTAAAAATATTATTGATTTCATCAATCACCATATCATCTACCACTTTGATGTTCCTCATAAAATAATCATTGACAATGGCAAATCCTTCAAAAACAAGAAATTCCAAGCTCTTTGTGATGCTTTTTGGCATCAAGTTAAGATTTTCCTCACCCTATCATCCACAAGAAAATGGAAAATTAGAAGCCTCTAAAAAAATCCTCAATAAAATGCTAACTAAAGTAGTAAGTGCTTTGGGTTGAGATTGACACTTGCACATCCCTTTCATTTTATGGGTCTATCACACTAGCATTTAAACCTCTACAAGTTCTACCCATTTCTCTCTCATCTTTGGAGCCAAGGTAGACTTACCTCTTGAAGTCCAAATTCCCTCTCTTCACATATATTTACATGAGATCTTTTTTAAAAGTGATTATCATCAAGAATTCCTTACACATCTTGAGATCCTTGATTAACATCAACTTGCCACCCTCAATCATCATGTTTATCAAGAATGAATCAACTGTACATACAAAAACACCTAAAAGAATGATAATTCAATCTCAGAGACCTCATCCTTAAATAAAACCAACATGTAACTAATATGGATACAAGAAAAAAAGGAAATTTTGCTTTCAATTGACTTGGACCCTACATCATCACCCATAAGTATGGATCAGGAGCATATCATTTGTCTTCTCTCAAATGCAACCCAGAACTTGATCCTCTTAACACTTTTCATATGTGTCTTTTATATTGTTAAAATGAGGATAAAACTCACTTTTGTGTCTAACTTAAGCTCATCCCTTAGTTTACTATATTTTCATTTCCCTTCACCTACCTATCCCTATTTCTCTTGGGGACAATTAATTACAACATAAGACCATGTGATTATATATCACAATTATAGCCTAATCCTAAGCATGGATACAAAAGCTCTACCCATGGCATGGTTCTCATGGATAATTTTCATCTCTATTTAGATGGAATCCCATGGTCAAGTGTCTCTCAAACCACTTTCCCTCATCTATCATTAACCTTTTGTGTTAAAATTCTTACCTTCATAAAGTATATCTCTAAACCTAAATAGACTTGTCCATGTCTAAAAATAGCATTCAAAGTCAAATTAGGATACCAAAATCTCACTTGGTTCCATATCTTTATCATTACAGATTGTTCCCCTAAAAAATGGCTACCCAACAACTAAATATTGCTTAAAAGATAGATTTCTCCCTTAAAGGACAGCTAAAACATAAAAATAAATCCAAACTTAGACCACTCCCTTGAAGGATGGCTAAGATAAAATTTTTAAATAAATCATTTGAAGCTTCTTGCATCTATCAACTTCACCCCTTTTATCAAAAATAACAAAAGATGAAAAAGGGGGGCCTTATATCAAAATCAAAGACAACTATCCCAAAAGGTCTACAATCAGTTCCTTTATATATATTTAGTAGACTTTCTACATTGATCAATTTACTCTTTGTATTAAGACATGGAATTTTATATTATGGTTCTTTGATCACCTATAGAAGGGGCAAGCTAACCCACATCAAGTTACTATATCACCCATTTCCCTTTAAATCACTTATTACCTACTTTCCCCTTTATGCCCTCTAAAAATCAAATGATTCTGAGCTAACTTGACATAATGTGATCATGACACCTTTTTTGATCGAATCATGCTCATGTGAAGCATCCAAAAGACTTATTTTCATTAACTCGCATCCACATTCAATTTTTTTAAGCCATTGTCATTGAACACTTCATGCCTTTTTCTTAGCTTATGATTATTAGATCATGAAGACATGTGTCTCATGATTCTTTTATCTTTTCCAACATTTAGTTTGTTAACTATACCAATTTTATGTGTCTTCATTATATCCTAACATCATATATCATATCCAAACATTCAAAACATCATTTTCATCACAACACTAATCCATATGCCTCACAACATTATGATCTATATCCCATCTATGCACCCAAACATCAAATGTATCATAAACCACATCATCAAAATAAACAATCAAAACCATCCTATTTATCATCATGAACAAACACATCATCCCTCATATATACACAAAACATCACCTAAAACTATCAACATATCAAATTCAAACATTTAATCACAAAACACATTTTAACTCCCTCATCTTATCATCATTTAAATCATCCATAATATTCAACATCATATCTATCACAACACAAAACAAACCATACTATTCATTAACATGTCATCATATGCCTAAACCACACATTCACATATCACCTTATAGAGCATGGGGCATGAACATCCTAACATTTCCTCATATCAAAATATACACCATGCATAATCTTAAACATTAAAACTAATGAACCATAATTTAACTACAATCATAACATATTCACACATCATATCAATAAATAACATAAACCATGGCAACTACCATTTACACTAAACATTATCCATGAGTCACATCATATCTACCGAATAAAAACCATGTCACAAACTATGCCATCATCAATCACATATCTATAATAATATCATAAACATCTTTATAGGACAATAATCACAACCATCCATGATCATATATATATCATATCCATCCAATGAACAAATCATAAACATTTATGAAAATTTACCTATGACCTAATCCCATTATCTATCACATATCCATAATCATGTCATAAACAAGATCATTATATGACCATTGTCAAAACTCATCTATAATCATGTACATTACATACCAAAAATATGAACATCAATGAACATCATCACATGCCTAAGCTAATAGTCCATAGGCATTAAACATGTCATCCTTAATTCATAACCATAACCACATAATGAACATAATCATCATCTATATCACCATGAACATCATACAACATCATCATCATTTACCTCACAAATAAATTCATATGTGTCCATTAAGTATACATCATAATACAAGAACTACATAGAATAACATATCAATTTATCTCTCATATAGATCTCACATCATCGACATATAGGTCGGTATCAAAATCAAAAACATATACATCATATAATATCCTCTATCAAGCCCTTAAGACACCAATACTACTAGCCCCATCTACATCATCACATACACCTACCCCTACACTACCATCTGGTGGTGGTCCCCCTGATATCCCTACCTTCCCCTTTGTCAAGGCCCACTATCTTGGAGTAGCTATAGATGGACCCCACTACTAAACTAGCCATGTACTCTTTATGTCTCATATCCAATGGTAACCATGCCATCACTATTGCCTTGTAATATCTTAGCTCCTCAATGATGGCTAAGTATCATGTCCTCAAAACTATATCAAGTGGTCCTCTTACTTCTATTTCAACCACTCCTACCCTATGTCTGAAGGAATCTCTCTCTTGTGTCATTAACCCAAGAGAGATCCTCACCTAATCTCACTCTCTAATCATAGTGGCCACTTAACCCTATAAAGTGATAATTTGGCCCTATAAAGTGGCCACCTATCCCTGTAACTTGGTAATATAGTCTTATGCTTTTGCTAGTAATGCTATTACTTATCCATCCTATGCTAGTGCCTTAGTAAGATCCACATCCATGGGCTAATGACCCCCCTCATCCCATCTAAAGTTGACCGCTACGTATCTAGCTTGGTATCATACTACATATCCATGTGCAATACCTAAATAATCTATGGTGGATCTCACTGGTAGGTCTTTGTGGTCCAACACAACATCCTATGGTTGTGGCTCTAGGAGTGAAAACCTAGCATCCTCCCTCTTATATCATGCAAAATCTAGTGGGTTCCCTTATTTCAAGATAAACTATCTCCATACTTAGTTGAATAGGATAAGCTCCATCTCACCATCCTATATCCTATAAATATAGAACTAGCTTTGTAGTGATAGCATGTGAAAGCTATACCCTACCAACCTTGACCAGTCCACATATAGCCTCCACACTGCATCACCCACCACCAAAACCTCTGAAACATCTCTAAACCACTCTATGTATTTGGATCCACCACTAGCCCCTATTAGTGTATAATCCCCTCTCTATCTCATGAATCCCACTCTATAGTCTGTTAGAGCATAACCTCCCATGGAAGTCCCAAAGGTCTCAACACTAGTATGTGCTTGTATGCCTAATAATGGAACACAAACCCCACAGTGATTCTATACTACTTGTATGCTCAAAAATCCCATGACTCCTTGTAGATATACACCAATAACACAGGGGCCCAAACAAACATAGCCCTCCCCAACAACATCTCTACTAGTACTCCCAATAGCAAATAAGGGAATCAACCACTACTCTAATTTGGTAGTGTAAAGAAAGATACCCCATCATCATCATGGTTAACAAACATCTATCCCATGGTGCCCTTTGGTATAGTGGACCATAACAAACACCACTTACATGATACTTGGCTTAGACCCACTCCACTCCATAGATCAAGTCTATGTGGTAGTATTTCTACTCACTCTCTATATGATAGATTAGCTCCCCCCAAATAGGTAGCCATTCAATCCACTAAATATACTCTAGGAGAATCATCATCTTCCCCATTGATAGCAAAAAAGTGTTTATAATTGGATCCCATCCCTCAATGAGGGTCACAATCATAGTTGCATCCCATAGTAGGTGCTAATAATGTCTTATGACCCCTAGGCCAACCTCCTCTATGTATCTCCACTCATCATTTGTCTTCCCATTGTGGACCTCGATGAATATCTTATAGACTCAATCCCTCATTTGGATCTACTTGTATACCTACAACAAAAAAAATTTAACATGCCTACTTAGTTTTTCCACATTAATCTAAGTACAATCTACACTTCTCTTCCTCAACCTATTTCAATCTAACCCATTACATCTACCCTATTTTCATCTAGCAATCCACACCAACCTTTACCTTTCTTCACACTAATGATATCATCATCTTAAGTACCTAACTACTTCTATCACCAATAAGTACCCTATTTCACATGATTGTTACTAAACCTATTCAAATCCTAACACTTTATTTCTCCACACCAAACATGGCTCTCACCTCAATCTCTCCACTCACTCTTTTAACCATCCCATCCAATCACATCTAAATTCAACCTTTTTCAAACCCCTAAACATATATCTTTAACAACTTTCCAACTTCACACCACCTTCACATATTTCCTAACTTACTAAAACCTTTTAAAACTTTGATGACTCATTTCACCCATTTTTAAATGCTTTACACATACATCAAACCATTTTTACATTTTAAATTTTAAAAAGATTTAAAACTTTTTACATTTTACATTTTTCTAAAATCTCTCACAACTTTAAATGCTTTTAAACACTTTAATGAGACCTTCAACCTTTTAATAACTTCACCTAAATTTTACCAACCCTTCAAAACCTTCAAATCACAACATAAAAAAATCAACCTTTTAACACACCTCTCACTAAATCCTTTGACCACCAAAAATTCCTTGAACCATCGATAATCCCTTAGGATCCTTTTACCCTTGGGTTTAACTTTTGATGGTTGGATTGAACCACTGATGGTCACTGTGTATGACTACTAGTGGTACAAGCCTCAAACTTTCAACCTTAGAAACCTCCAAAAAATAACTACCTTCCATAATTAACCTACCTAAAAATAATTTACAACCCATTCCCCATATAAGCCATCATCTACCTATCAAATTCATCCACACATTTTCCAAATTCAATAAAACCTAAAAACTAGGGCATCATTTCTCCTAAAACCAATTCAAAACCCTACCCACATCATTCAATGATTATTTCGATACACCTACCATGAAACCAATTACAATATGTTATCAATTTAAAGACAAATCCTACCTCATTCTACAATCATTGACATGGTCATAACTCTCATCCCATTGCTCAGCCACATCATCATCTACCCTCCATTAAGTTAACTCTTGATCAACCTCACATACATGATCAACCACTCCCAACACTCTACCTCAGTAAAAATGACAACACACACAAATCTACTAGAGTATGAATTTCCAAATGTCATAAGATAATAATGATTTTTATTTTTTATCTCAAAATTTTAGGATTTTTCTAACCATTAACGATCAAGGTGACCATTGATGGTTATCCCTAAGGAAAACCCTAATCATCGATGGTTGGGGTCCCACCCTTTTTATAATTTTCAAACCATTCTACCTAGGTTCTAACCTTTTTAGGAGATCACCTAATCTCCATCCAACTCATAACTTGAGTCTTTGGAGATCACCCTTCTCTGATCAACCCCTTTGACCATGTCTACCTTGATGTTGGCCATTTTTTGACCTAAAATTTTGCATATTTTATGATGACCTTGCCTTGGTCATTTTGATCATACGAAATAACCTTGCCATGTTGAATTTTTATATTTTTCACCACCTTATGCATGACCAGACTATTTGTGTTGTTTTAGGGGAGCACTTCTTGTTGTCCCCCAAAAATATCAATCATTTTTTGGACAACATTTGAAATATTTTGAACTATTTTGGCCCCACAGGCCAAAATTATCTCTTCCCTTCCCAAAAACTATTCTCTGCATTCAAATTCTCCATTTTTCAAGTTTTTCAAATTTATACAGACTCTACAGGCTTGAATCTATAGACTCTACAGGTTTAAATCTATGAACTCTATAGATATGTTTCTATGAACTCAACATGCTTGAAATCAGCAGGTTCAACAGGTTCAAAGGCTTCTATAGGTGAGTTCAATCAAAAGAACAAGTTTCCAACACTTAGTCATTTTAAGGATTGGTTCAATGCCTTGGTTCAACCAAAAGAGTTCATCAGCAAGCTTATATGTAGTGTTTGAACCATTGAACCATTAAACCATTAAACCTTGAACCATTTTGGTTCAACAGGTTCAATGGGTTCAAAGGTTCAACATCATCAACAAGAGTTCAGCATCTTTGACAAAGGTTTAAAGGTTCAATGCAGTTTGCTTCAACACAGTTTGGTTCAATGTAGTTGGTTCAAGTGGTCAATTGAATGAGTGGAACAAAATATTGAACCATTGAACTGTTGAACCAAAGTTGGTTCAATCGATCGGTTCAAATGGCTAAGGAAAGAAAAAATCCTGAGAGCAGAAGCTACCAGGTGTCATCTGCCAGACACATTATAATTCATTTCTAAAAAGTAGCAAAATGTGTCACGTGTCCTTTGCAAAACTTGATAAAAGCTACCAAATGTCAACCTTCGCAGTTTGTTTTGATATTAAGTAAAAACTATGGTGGGCCTTGGGTAAGTTGCTAAAGTAAGTAGAATGTGACATGTGTCTACATCTACAGTTTCTCCTAAGCATCTCTCAGTGCACGCAAAAGGTGCTGAGTGGCAATGGTGGAAGGTTTTAATATGTTTCTCTAAAAATTAGTGGAAGCTACCACATGTCCTCTTCCATATGACTTTCAAAATTATTTCTAAAGCTTTTATAGACAAATGAAAGCTGCCACGTGTCTCTACCTATTTTAAAGTAGAAGTTGTCATGTGTCCTATTATAACTCAAGAGAACATGATAAGTGTTTGTATTCACGCTTCAAATTTCTTACCAATTTATAAGCTTCTCTTAAGCCTCTCTTAGAGTCTAGTGGAATTGTCAAGTGTCCTAGTCTATTTCACATTGGAATGTGCCATGTGTCAATTTCAAGTTTAGCGACCAGCCAAAGAGATAGCCCAAGATTTCAGAAAAGAGATAAAACACAGCCAAAAAAGGAGGAATGATGAAGAAGGACCAAAAATACCCATGCATGGGATATATTTCTAGAAGGTGAACCAGTCCACCAGCTAGACATTGAAGAACATGAACATTCAATGGCATGACCCATTTCTCTGCATTGAGAAAATTAAATGGGCAACTATGCCCGATTCTAGCATATCTTCTTGATAGAATTTAAAATGTATTGAATGCAACATAATGTGTTAATTCTCCCAAGTCTTTATTGGAGAGCTATATATTGGACTCTCTCTTATTATTTCTGGGAGATCTTTTTGTTATCAAAAACTAAATTCCACCCAAATTGAAAGGCATTACTGAGACTTTGAGCCTAGATTGTTGATCGTATTTTGTTATTGGAATAAGAAAGTAAGTGACTTTTCAAACTTTGTGCTATAATACCTTGGTTGTTGGGTAAATTGTTCTTATGTCTATTTCCTTAATACAATTTATGTCCCTTTAATTAAATAAGTAGAATCAATGAAAGTAGTTAGGAAGGTGTCCTGAAGTCAATTGTAGAGAGACTTTGTGCCCATACGATTACTTTTAGTGTGTTTATCTTTTCTATTCCAGTGTAAAGGATCTTGGGATGACTTTGTGCCCTCATTATCCTTCATATCTCACTCTTTAGTAGTTGAGGTAGAGACCTTGTGCTACATTTCATCCTGCTATGTTACTATGCCTTTGGTTACTTGTTGCAATTACTACTAGGAAGATTCTTGTTGTTTGCTGGATAGTACTTCTGAAAGAAGAGGAGCACTTTCTATCATTACTCCTAATATTTCTCCCTTGATGCTTGAACATCATCTCTAAAAAAAGAGATGAATGGTGTTGTCCTACCCCAAGTGTTATTTTTAGCATAAATGTATAGTATGTAGCTCTTCATATTTAATAGGAAACCTCCCCTTGATGAGAGGAGAGATTAGTTTCTTTTTGATGTGGTAAACTTGCATATCTGGTTGACCAATCTCCCTATGTTGTGGTGAACATAAATATTTTGCCTATCAGTTAGCTGAGTGACAAAATATTCACCCAACACTTCTTACCCTAGATACCTACAAACAATATTGACCCTATCTACATGACTTGATAGGACTGATCTGATTAGTTATGACTAATATTATGGATTAGTTACCCTATCATATGTATCCCTAGAACCCAACCTTATTTTTATCAACATTGGTAACTTTAGTCTTTTCATGATCTTGACTATCACACTTAGTCATATTTTATGTGCACATTTGTGTATCAATTTCCTAACCCTTTTTATGTCACCCACCTTATGACTACTCATTTATCATTTGTCAAACCTATTTCTACTCATTTTTTTGCTAATTATATTCAAAAGAAATAAGAAATTAAAGATAATGGTTAGGGGTTAGATGATACCCAGATGAAGTTGCGCACCATATCCAGACGTTGTAGGAACTCCTCTTTGGCTGTGGAGGAAGACACCTGTAGAAAGAGTAAGACTTAAACACAGAAAATGTTAGATAGATATATGGTGGACTGCCAAGTGATATGCTTGGTCCCAGAAGTGAAAAGACTTCCTTAAGGGATGATAGTCCACTAGTTGATAAAAAGAGTGTCGTATAAAGAGAAATAATGAAAGACTAAGAAAGAGAAAGAGATAACATGTACCTATATTCTGTAGTCAATCTTTCATAGTCACCGACATCAATTAGTCTGCCATCATTAGTTGGTCAATGTTTTCAATGTTGGTTAGACTGTTGTCATCAATTGGTCAATGATGCCATCGTCGGTTAGGTTACCGATGTCGATAGGGGCAATGGGCCTTAAACGGGTCTGAGGGTTATGTCTATGGTTGACAGAAGAGTCTAGGAATTAAAAGGGTCTGTGTAGGGTTGCAGGGAGACAAATAAGGTCCTGAGAAGGACAAAGGTAGAGGATAGGTTGTCAAAAAGGGTAAGGATAAGAAGAAGGCTTTTTAGCCTCTCTAAGAAGAAAGTCAGGTCTGGTTGAAGGTTGGGTCTGGTCTGGTTGATAGTATTTAAAAATAGTAAATAGAAACTAATTACTAATGCTTTATAAATTACTAAAATGAAAGGGTAGAATAAATACTTAGCTCTAGTGAGATGAAGAACCAAGGTGTTGAATGCTTGTACCTATTGTGGCTTGATGCTAAAAACCTCGTGCAATGTTCTAATTCAATCTAGAGTGATTTATGTAGAGTCTGTAGCCAAGGGAGCGTTAGTTGAAGTCTG
Organism: Torreya grandis; assembly: GCA_037957365.1. Taxonomy (NCBI): domain Eukaryota; kingdom Viridiplantae; phylum Streptophyta; class Pinopsida; order Cupressales; family Taxaceae; genus Torreya; species Torreya grandis. The sequence continues at coordinate 629,059 of JARHVA010002386.1, read as the reverse complement.
ATGCTTGGTGATGTCTCAAAGCTTGAGAGGAAGAGAGAGAGCCAGATCTGAGTGAGAGAGAGTGACCAGAATGAGTCCTAGAGTGATTCTAGCATCTAAGAGCACGTAACTCGATGTGAGAAGTCTATTTATGTAACCGATGTCAGTGGTTCTGTCGGCATTGACTGATAATTGACAGATGTTAGTGGGTGTAGAATGGTTAAAAGGGGCTATTTTTAGCCCTTTGCCCATTCTTCATCTGCCAAGTGCACTTGTCATTGGTGAACGGTCAAATGGTGGGGTTATTAAGCATGAGGGTTAGTTAGGAGGTTGGGAATGGAATGATAATAGGTCTTAGGTAATTAAGATTAGATGACTTGGTCTTAGGGTGAGTCATAGGGTGAGAAATAGTCTAAGGGCGAGGTGTCCAAGGTGAGGTGTCTAGGTGAGGTCATGGGTGATGTCATTAATTTAAAATAAGTATTTTATTTTAAATTAATAAGTGTGTAAGTGGACCAAGGGGACCAAGGGGGAGTCGACTAAGGAGTAGACACAATTTTGGTGTCTACAAAACCCTGACCCAATTTAAATTTTGCCTCATCATCTCCTAGTTTTAGGGGGAATACCTCCTCTCATACTTAGGGTAATCAGACCATGACCAACAATCCATTCATTTTTGTTCTGTATCTTGTTGATTCAAAGCTACATAACAAAAAGGGGTAAAATGTAGACACTTGAAAACTGCACAATTTTAGATGTCACAATACCTAAAACTCTCACCCAACCATGAGGTTAGTTGACCACTTAGGTGACTTAGCCCATTTATTAATATATTAACTTAAATTTAACATTCATCCCTTTTTAACCCATTTTCCTATAGAACCTTAACCACCAATGATTAACCTAACTATCAATGGTTAGCCTAACCATTGATGGTTAGGTCTTCCAAGATTGATTTAAAAGCATCTTCAACTATATGTGATAAGCATGGTACATTTAACAACTTATATTTTGTGATATAAACTAGCTTCAAATCATTATAATTAGTAATTTTCTCCTTTATCCGATTAGTAATTTCCTCCTACACATTTAGTAACTTCACCCTATAAAAGGAGAGAAGTAGGAGGAGAAATGGATCCAAAAATCCAATAATTCATGTTCAAGCTATTTTAGATACATGTATCTAGCTTTCCTTCAAAAAATAAGTAGCATTAATGGAGACCTGAACCTCTATCAAAATCACTTTCAAATGCCAAATTACTATCAATTTGGCCAAATTGCTTCATCCTTCCACCATCAAGTTATAGATATCTCATGCTTTTTTTCTTTGATCTATTTCATTTCTAACCTCCTTACCCTATCTCTACCTATCTTTATCATATTTTCCATCCTTAAGATCCATAACATCCCTATATTTGATCAATTCCCTAATCTACCATTACTTTTTGAACATTTTTAGAATTTCACAAGCAACCACTGATGGTTAGCCTAACCACCAATGGTCACCTCAACCATTGATGGTCACCCAACCATTGATGGTCAGACCAACCATTGATGATTCACCTAATTATTGATGGTCACTATGGTAGAAAATAACATTTTATTTTCACCCCTTCGATCCCAACCAAACCCTATTTTTTGTGTTCCTACCTATTCACAAAGACTTTTCTAATTTTTTGAACCTAGTCCCAACTATCATACCATGATTATTAACCCACTTTTTCTATATTTAGTCATTTTTTAACAAAAAATTTACTTTCATCTTATCTTACATGTATTTACTTTCTAGTTATTGAATGTAATTTTCCTTTCTTTTTATTTTTTAATCATATAAAATGTGAAATTGTGCAACTTTAGCATGGCTAATAACACCCAACCCATAGCTCATCCTGTCAGCTCACAAAACCCTTCTAGGTTATTTCTTTCACTAATTTCTAATCATCTATAGCTCTCTAGATTTAGAAATTTTAGACCTAGACAACCCTTTCAGGCCCTGAAGCATCCCCTTAGGTCTCATCCCCTTAAGATAACAATGCCCAAATAGGAGAGGAGAACTAGAACCTAGGGTGTCTTATTTTAGATATTGTTGTCCAAGTCTACTTTAGCCTCTAATGATCAGATTCTTATGGTTCTTTATATTTTTCCATGTCAACCTCATACAAGTTCATCTAACCTAGGACCATTAGTTTCCCTATAAAAGGTCATTTAAAGTACATTTACAAGGGTTGGCACTCATTTCCAAGAGAGACACAAGAATACAGGCAAGTACACTCAAGCACTCTTCCCTATTATTTGCATACAACCTTCCAACACTATTTCAAACCTATTTAAGCCATTGCACCAGTCCCTAGTCAATTAAATCATATCTAAATTCACATCTTAGTTGTATTGATCATACACAAATTTTACCAAGCACTTCAATAGGAGAACTACATTAGCTTGATCCCTCTTTGAATTATTGGTATGTTGACAGCGTGCCCACACACGGGGTGTGAAGTGCATCTAGTGTATCCTTTACACACTAACACCTTCTCTCTTTTTTCCAAGTTTGTATTCTAATTTAAGCATTAGGAGTTTTTAAGACTAAAAAAACACATAGTGATCTTGGTGATGACCCAAACCCTAAAATTTTAGTAACAGGGTAACACAGACATTCTGAATAGAACCCAAAAACTTTATGCCTCATGACAACAACACTGAAATAAGACTATAATACTAGATAATAAGGTGTCCACTTTTTAGTGTTCCTATCCAAATTAGAAACAAAGTTTATGAACCTATTCCAGCCTATCTCCTAGGTCTACTCCTCTAGTATCAGGTCTTATCTTAGTTTAGATCACTTAGAATCAACAAAGTTTAATTTTTCCTTCTTAGTGCTATTTTTGGAAAAGCTCTAATTACCAATAAATTTTACAAATTAGTAGGTTAATTATTGCATATTAATTTACTATTTTATATTTCTTAGACCATTTATTATGTAGTAATTATAACTCTAATATTCTAAAAATAATAAAACATTTGGTGAACCTAACTTACTTCAAACTTTTGCACAAAAACCTTAGAAACCCTAGGGCTAATTATTTTTGATTTTCTACAATAATTTCTTGATTTTTATTGAATTTAAAAATTATAAAACTATAAATTAATTGAAATATTTTCAATAATTTCACCCAAAACCCTAGTCTGTACATACTAGGTCCTATTTGCATACAAACACTTTTAAACCACTAGGAAAAATTTACTACTAATTTTAGAAATATTTTGCAATTTTTTCTAAATTTTTAAAGAAAAATTCTACCAATTTATATAAAATTTTCAAATTATTACATTAATTTTGAAAATAATCATTCAAAACCCTAGTTGCATTAACTAGCTCTTAGTAATTTTCCTGTAATATTCTAATTATTTTCTAAAAACTTTGATTGCATATTAAAATAAAAAATCACTTCAAATTTTAAAAATTTATATTAATTTCAAAAAAAATATTCTCAAAACCCTAGTTGTATCTACTAGGTCCCATTAAAATAAATTACTTTCCCATAATTTTATAAATTTCATCTTGCATACTTAGCTCATAAATTCAATTTTAAATTCAAATTCATAGCATTTTGTAAATAATATTTTTGAAAAATACCTAGTTTCATATACTAGCACCTACTTGCTCCTATGGTATCACCTTACATGTGTAGCAGGTCCTTCCTTGCTTCTTTTCCTTCAAGATAAAGTGCAAGGCTTAGTGGCAATCCTCCTGTATTCACCTAGATTCCTACAACTCAAACATTTACCATGGATAAATAACCAACTTAGGTTCCTATCATATATTCTACACATCTAGATTACACCAAATCTAATTAGGATAATTTTTACAAAGATTAGTATGAAAATAAAAATGATGAGGTACACACTGATGATCATGCTCCACCACATTGGACTACTAATCCACTTCCACCCATTGTTGACAATAAAGTTATCATCAACAAAGATTTAATATTAAAAAAAAAATAGAGAAAGACTTAAGGAACAGCCTAAAGATCATACACTAATTTTGCAATCTATCATGGAAATTAAAAAGGCTAAGCAAGTTGAGTCTTCCATCTTAATAGAGTAGCCATTTGAAAATGACACTATGAGGGTAATTATGTCTTAATTACCCTCTATAGCAACTCATCCTTCTTCCATGCCACTAGTTATAGATAGTACATCCTTATCTCCTAATGTATCAACCCTTGTGTAAGACATAAGAGCTCTTCAATTCAAGGTATAACATTTTGATCAAGGTACCACTAGACCTACGTAGGCTTTAAATTCTTTATCTCTTCTACATACACCATTGGAATGACACATTGCTTCTACACCCTTGATATAAGATTTTATTCAACCCAATCTTACTCTTTATGATGTAAAGGGTGATCCATAGACACATTTGAGATCTTTTCATGCAAAATGCTTAGATTGTGTACCCAGTGACTGGCTACTTACCAAGCTATTTTCATGAAGCCTAAAGGATTATGATTTAAAATGGTTTTATAGTCTACCAAATAATTTGGTCATAGAATTTAATCTTTTAGCAGACATATTCCTATCACATTTTAGTGTCAATATTGGTGACAATGTTTCATATGCATAGATTTCACAATAAAAACAAAGGATCCTCCACCAGCTACATACTAGGTAACTTTAGTATAATCACATCCTTTGAGTGGTATGATAGGGATGTATGATTCTAGAGTTATAGCCATGCTTTCAATACCTTTTTTAGATCATGAGATTGTTTAGGATAATATGGGTTATAATGCACTATTTATCAGAGCACATATTCATAATCAGCCTATTTGCAATGTACTCATCGACAATAGTTCTAGTCTTAACATGTGTACTTTCACACTTATACAAAATTTGGGTTATTCATAATAGGATATCACTCCAATAGACATAATTATTAGTGGTTTCAATGGGAATATATAGAGTTAATTAGGTGAGATCATAATTTCATTATAGGTTGGTCCTACATATATGGCCACAACATTCACTATAGTTCTTAGTGTAGGAGTTTTGATATATTACTTGGTCGATCATGGATTCAACAACTCAGGGAAACACCTTCTATAGTTTATAGATGCATGAAATTCATTCATGCTAATCAAGTTATTATAGTTGGTGGAGTTACTTATGAGTCACCACTTCCCACCTTAGAGCCATCTACCAGCTCATAGTCACCAATTTTAGCTCTTCCACCTATTTTCATGGCTACTCTAGTTTTAGTACAGCTTCCAATATAGAGTTAGACACAATTATGTCATACATCACCAGTACAAAGGGTTCATACACCCCCATAGTTTCAAGAATATAGACAAATTCTAGCTATAGTATTCACACCTTGATCAGTTACATTGCAGTCTCATACAGATACATAGAGATCATCTATTCACAAAACTTCTTCTCCTACTTTTAGATGGGTCATCCACTTCTTAGATTCATAGGGGGACCCCACATTCAGTTTCCACTTCAAATATTTTAGATTAATTACAATGTACATAAGTTTTAGCTACATAATATCAAACACTCCATCATGCCTCATGATCACACACGATCACATTATTTGATATAAGACACCATGATAGGGAGTCTCATCAGAGACTCATCAGTTAGTATCATTTATTTATATCATTGATTGTACATATTATCTCTTTCTTGATTTTACATAATTCACATATTATCAAAAATATAAAAATAGCATAACACTTCAAAATACAAAAACATTCAAAAATTTACAAAAACACCAAAAACATCTAGATTGTATGCATCATCCATGTTTACATTACTAATATCTTTATAGGACTTACATTTTCTATTTCATGCTATTATATGTCAATATTACTTACATTACCATGATTCACTTGATCTCTTTTGAGTGTGTGTAGTGACATCCAGCTATTTGATTGTTTCATTCTAGCCATTTAGGGGGCATTCATACTTCTATATTCATGACATACACCGATATACACACCAACTTGGGGCATCTTCTACATGACTACACCATCTAGTTTATGTCATTCCTACACTATACACTCTAAGTTATCATACTGACATACATTACTCTATATATTTCACAAATTACTACATCAACATTTCACTAGTACTTAGCACTTGTGTATTTTTTTATCATATACCTAGTCTTGTACTATACATGTTTTTCATACTTTCACATTTAATTTGATTAGTTAGATGTTTTTTGTATCTTACACTTCTTACTTTTGCTTTAATTCCTTGTTTAGCATAGCTTGTGTGATTGCATTTTATAGGTCCTACCTGTCTTCTATTTGTGACTTAGGATATCTATCAATGTCCTTTGCTTCTATTCATGTGTATGCCTTAGGAAATCTACCAATGTCCTTTTGTATACTCTTTCATGTGTTTGTGGCCTTGTGTCAACTTTTATTCTTCCACTTATATGTGTATGTGGCATTTTAACATGCCTTTCATACTTGTCTTCCAGTTTAAGTGACATATATCCATTATTTTCATGGCCCCTTGGCCACCCTTATGTGCTTTTTGCTTCTTGCTTCATATGTTTGTTCACTTATTTTTTTCTCACTCTATGTAATGAAATTATTCCAGTCATGCATTTATCTTGCTTCTTTGATGCCATGATGGACATCATGCTCCATCTCTCCATGCTTATTAACAAAATAACAACTAATATCTAACATTATCAGTCCATTTTAGTATCATGTACATGATCTTACATTGTTATATCTATCTAGGAATACCCCTATTAATATAATAGTCTATCAATTTAAATATTTTTATATCTTGAAATATCTTGTCAAATATTCAATGCTATATCTTGCATCTATATAGCTTAGCACACTTTCAAGACTCCTTTTCTTCTGAGGGTAGTCATGGCAGGTTCATTATTCCTACCCTTAGAAGACAGGGCATCAAATAGGGGTTGATAATAGAGATCAAAGCTCCTAATAATCAAAACAAAAACATTTAGAACACTCAATATAGAATCTAGAGGTCAAACTGATTAAACTAGAGCAAAGAAATAGTGACAATTTCATATTAGTAGTCAAATTTCACACTAGATAACAACACCAAAAATGTACAATAGTGCAAAACATAGGGGTGTCCAAATTTTAGCACTCTTGTCTAGGTAAGAAAACACTCAGGGTTTCTATAAATAAGCAAAAATTTTAGTTTAGGGATAGTTTTTGTACTTCTAGATCAATCAGATTCATCAATTTTAGTATAATTTTCTTAGATATAGCAGGGTATCATGCATGACATGATAGTTATCACTTTTAGTTTAGATTAGAATCCATGTTCTAAACATTAGTGATTGGGGGAAATGTGCATGACACATTGATATTCTTTTCTTTCTGAGTTCAGTTTATTCCAAGCATTCTCAGTAGTTGTGTACCTTGCTCCATCTGTAGGTGGTTGGCATCACATTTGAGTTAAACTTTCATAAAATTTTATCTTTTTGATTACCTAAGTTCTTGAGTTGTATTTCATATAAGCCTAGTACATTAGTTTTGGAGTGGATTTTATACAATCCTAACCTCCATCTTTTGAAATGCCCAAGAGTGAACTAGTTTCTAGCACACATTCAGGCTATCCATGCCACATTGTCAGATTTCTAGCACATCCATGGGATCCATGAGCCATATCATATGACATCCATTTTATATTGGTATTAATCCATAAGTTCACTTCATGGGTCAATGATGGAGCCAAAGGTCTATCTAAACTTTGTATTCTTGAGCCACCTATTCAAAGGGATTGGACACACGGTCTAGACATCGATTAACACATGCATGATTCATTAACTTCTCATAGTTGGTGATGATGGATCCAAAGGGCCAACCTTACATTATTGATCCAATTTTCAAGGAATTAATCACTCAAATCCATTCATGATATCACTCTTGATACAACATACACATAGCATCATCTAACACATTTCAACATCATAATAGGTTTTGTATTACTTCACATATTCAGTGAGGTGTATTCATTCCTTTCTCTTCTTTTTACTCAACTATTATACATTATTATTTTATATATCACATATCTAGTAATAACTAATATAATTTTATGTTTTCATTATAGATTCACAATTCATAGTGTGCTCTCTCTATGCACATCTAACATCACACAACTTCATGAGCTTCACCCTCACATGTAAGTTCAGGTATGCTTCTTATTTTCCTTTATCTTATTATTTTCCTTTAATACATCACTAAAATAAAAGGTGGGAAATGTAATCATATAAAATTTGAAATTGTATAACTTTAGTATGGCTAAAAACATCCAACCCATAGGTCCTAATGTTGACTCACATAACCCTTTGAGGATACTTCTTTCATTGATTCTTTATCATCCATATCTCTTTAAACTTAGCAATTTCAGACCTAAAAAACCCTTTTAGGCCCTAAACCATCCCCATGGGTCTCATACCCTTAGGATAATATCACCTAAATAGGATAGGAGCATTATAACCCATAGTTTCCTATTTTCAATGTTATTATCCAAGTCTACTTTAGCTTCTAATGATCAGATTCTTTTGATTCTTTATCTTTTTCCCTATCAGACTCATACAAGTTCATCTAACCAAATATCATTAGTTTCCATATAAAATGTCATTTAAAGTCCAATTAGAAGGGTTGGCACTCATTTTCAAGAGAGACACAAGAATACAAGCAAGTACACTCAAACATTCTTCCCTATTCTTTGCATACAACCTTCCAACACTATTTAAAGCCTATTCAAGCCATTGCACTAGTCCCTAATCAATTGAAGCCTATTTAATTTCACATACTAGTTTTATTTATCATACATAAATTATACCAATCACTTCAATGGTAGAAATGCATTAGCTTTATCCCTCTTCAGAGTATTGGTATGTAGGCAGTGTGCCCACACACATGGTGTGAAGTGCATCTAGCATATACTTTACACACTAACCACTTTTATCCTTTTCCCAAGTTTGAATTAAATTTCAAGCATCAAGAGATCTTAGGAATTTTTAATATTAAAATTGATGCACAATGAGCCATATAAGGACCCAAACCCTAAAATTTTAATGATAAGGTAACATAGGCATTCTAAACAGAACCTAGAAAGCTTTATACCTCAGGTTAATAGTGCCAGAATGGGACTATAGCACCAAATATTAGGGTGTCCACTTTATATTTCTCCTATCTAACTCAAAAATGAATTTTATGAATTTGTTCCATCTTATTCCCTAGCTGCATTCCTCTAGTATCAGGTCCTATCTCAATTCAGATCACTCAAAATTAGATAAGTTTCATTTTTTCCCTCTTAGTACTATTTTTGGAAAATATCTAATTACCAATAAATTTCACAAATTAGTAGGTTAATTCTTGCATATTAATTCATTGATTTATATTTCTCAGTCCCTTTATTATTTAGGAATTATAACTCTAATATTTTGAAAATAAAAAACACATTTATATCAAATTAAATTTTATAAATAATGGATTGACATCCTCCTGGAAAGCATATGCTTAGTAGTCCACTCAACCATCCATCTAACAACCCATTTTATAGTGTCTTTATTATCTATAGGTTATTTTTTTCAAGCTAAAGAGGATTTCTTATCATCATCTAGATCACTATGCACTTTTAGTAGGTATTCTTCTACACACCCTATTTTCATTACTTGCTTCCAAATTAAGAAATGAATGGAAATTAATCTGAAAAAATATGTGTGAAGAGGTTAAATAAATTTAGAGAAGGGTTAACCTATTCCACCAGTAACCTTCTACCACTTTCATAGTCCTTGATGTATTTGTGTCAATACTAGAAAGTCCATAAGAGTCTCTAATATACAAAACTAAAACTCAATGAAATGATAGGGTTTCTCTTACCCTAGAAGAATACACATTTGAAAATATAACCATGGTACAAAAAGTGCAACCTTCTCCTTCTTTGACTTCAACACCACCCAAACATAGGCTGGTTGCTTTGGGGTGCAAGAAATCATCTGTCTCTAACTCCATGGTCTAGTTAAGTGATTTTTTACCTTTATAACAAGCCCTAGAGGACAAAGAGCTCATGTTAGATTAACCTATATCTAAAAAAAACATTTTAGGAAGTATCTCATGTATCAAAATGATGAGTTAGACAAGAATAAAGGAAGTACCAAAAGGATTATGACCAAAAATAACAATCTCAACAAGCAAGTCATGAAGTTGAAGAAGTTGAGGCCATGCAAAAGGCCTAAGATTAAGAGGATGATCGACAAAAATATATTAAGGTGGCCAAGAAGTTACAAGAAGATGTTGATGTATCAAATCAAGCATAAGAGGTGTAGTAAAAGAAGATAGATGAAGAGCAAAAGAATAAAGAGGTTATGCTCATTGCCAATGCCAAGGCAAAAGAAGATAAGCAATAATAAGATATGGTAACACAAGTAAAGAAGGATCTAGAGGATGACCCTCTTATAAAATATCAAGCTAATGAAATGATAAATAATAATGAATAAGATGAAGATGAATCCATTTATAAATAATAAGATCAATCATAGGAATAACAAGACAGTGTAGCTAAGGCACTAGTTGATCCAATGGTACATACTCAGGCTAAGGCCAAATAAGATAAGGTTGATGTAATTGAGGAATAGAAAAAGGAATAAGAGCACGTGTAAAAGATATATGAGGAAGAATACAGGAAAAATAAAGTTATCAAGGGTGATCTCAATAAAAAATCAATGAAGAAAGCCAAAAGAAAATAGGATGGAGACATTGTGTAAAAACTCAAGACTATAATAGATGCTATAATACAATAATAAAAAATCCTTATACAATAACCGAGTATATAAAATTAGTTGGGGTAAGAAGAAGATACATATACAACTACAATAAGTGAGCAATAATTAGATTTGCCTCTATGAGGAGTCTAGCTATGGGATGTTTTAAATATGGGTGTTTGGTGCACCACCTTCTCCTATCTACTTGTGACCATGGCATGACCTAATCTTGTGGATACCTTTTTAGAGTAATAAATTTATCAATCCAAGGCTGAGAACATCAAGTTGAAGTATTTACTTCAAGAAGATACCAAGCTTATTCATGACACTTATCTCAAATTGGTCACTTGAGAAATTAAAGACCAAGTAGTGTCTAACTAGTGTAGATTCAAGATACTTATTTCTGAGTTAACAAAGGATTGGTGTATAGCTCAAATAATCCATTAAATTAGAACATTGGATTAATATGTTAAGACTAAGGTTTCCACTTTCATAACTCTATTGGAAGAATAATAAGGAATGTTTGATGCTACCATAGTTTAAGCTCAAAAAGTCTCATGCAACTTGCTTGATTGGAAGCATCAATTAGATACTTCCTAAGCCAATTATAGCACATAATTTACAAAGGCCACCAAAACCAAAATAGACATGGTGAGTCACACAACTAGGGAGGAGAAGGATGGAGCGCTCTAGGAAACACTCAATGCTAGAGATATTGTGTATGGAAATCTTCTCAATTGGTAGAGTTAGTTTTTATGTAGTTCCTTCACCAACCTTAAAGCTCAAAAACACGTAGATAATATGGAGTAGATGAGTGGAAAGATATATAAAAGGGTTGTGAACACCAAGGTAGATTTGAGCATAATAGATTATGTAGATCTTAAGAATATCATCAACTTCCATGTTATATTGTGCACCCTATTATAGTTGATCCAAGAAGTGATGCTAGATTTAAATTCCTACAAATAGATATAACTCCTTTCACAATCATAATTTACTAGATTATCAATACACCTATGTATAGGCCACCTTTAGAGCTCTATTAGATTATCACATAACACAAGGATGCATAATATCAATCCAAGAATTCTTCTAGTGAAACTTCATCTATGTTCATGCCACCACCATTAAGTTAAGTACTATGCAGAGTAAAAATTTTGAAAATTTTGTATCGCATTTTGTATTGGGGATAACTTAGTACGATAAGTAGGGCTAGGTTGTTTGAAAACCCATAAAGGGTGACCACCTATTTATGTCAGCCTATTGAAAACTTATAAAGGGTAGTAGTTTGGTATGCTAATTAGTTGAAAACATGAAAGGGAAAATAAGTAGTGCAAAAGAGGTGAAAATTAGAAATGGTAACTTGAGTGATTACTACAAATCTTACTGGTCCAATCATTTCTTCAGTATTTGGTCACTTGTGCATTCTGAAAAATCTTTTAATATTGTCTCAAAATGAGACAACATTTTATGTCTAGGAAATTATTAGTAGAATAACATGGATTGTAAAGATACATAGGATATTTGTCCTATATTCATGCATTATGCACTCATTTTTTCATTTTATACATCTATTTTATCCTATCTTCATGACTTGTAATAGGCTAGAATATGAAGAGACTCCACTTTTAGTGACAGTGAGAGAAAAAGATGAACAGTCATATATTGGAAATATCTATATATACTTTTATTTTTAAGAAGAAAAAGGTTCCAATTTTTAAGAGATAAATAGAGATCTTATGGTTATAGTTACCTATGTGATTTCTTATTATGTTCATTTCATGTGTTCTCATGCGTAATGTTTTGGTTATTTTCTGTCTAACTATTCTGAATGCATTATTTTAGTCTATGTAATACTAGTTATTCTTAATTCCTCGATAACATAGGATAATTAATGCTTCTATGATTTGATTGTCCGAATTCCTATCTTTATATAATAAACTATTGTGTGCACGTAAAGTATATCAAAACTATCTTCATCCTTAGAATGTTCTGATGCTTAAGGAATCTCTGTAAACAAAATTTCAAAATTACACCTCCTAAAATATGGAGATCCTTAGAATTTTGGAATGGTAGGGAATCAAAACAACTAAAAGATTGACTACATCCCCAAATAGCTCAACGCCAACCTCAGGACCAATAGTAGTTAGTAGATAAAGCACCACTCATTAGAGAAGAGGAAGAAAAAATACGTAATTCCACATAAGTAAAATAAGCACAAGTCTCCCAGTCCAGGATTCAATAGTTGAATTGATCAAGGTCAAGAAAGAGTTAGCTAAGGAGCTAACTATAGTAGGAGGTAGTGTACAAGTGGAGGATGGGATTATATGTTTGGATTCCTCTGATGAAGAGTAAATAGTGGATACTTCATCCCTAATGATAATCACTATTACCTCTTTTCTTCAATCATATTTCATAGGCCCAAAAGTAGGAAAAACCATAAAGACATATCAAAGAAAGACAAAAGACAGACTATAAACCCTTCCAACTCAAGAGGTGGATGAGGATGAGCTACAATAAGAAAAGGTGTTAAGCCTACAATCAATTAATTCTAAGGAACCTATCATATGTGAATCATTTGGTAAGGGACCCTTGCTTATATCTCCTTTAATTTTTTCCCCTTTGATGTCTTTACTTGTAGTCTCCATCTCCCCTGGGCTAGTGGTTTACACATTCATTCCCCAACAGACACTTTCTATAGGTTTACTATTCTTTATTCATCCATGAGTCTACCTACTACTATATTACCCACTCTACCCTCCACTATGGTAGTTTTAATCCTAGTGGTTTCCATCCCTTTAGTTTCCATTACATTAACATCCACCCCATCAAAACTTTCTCTATCTATTATATTCATTGTTCAATCTATCACTCTAACTATATCTCCTTCTACCTAATTATGTTCATCCTTGCCTTATTCCACTCTCACCATCATAACAATAGTGGTAACAACCAAATGGTAACCTAAGATGCATCTAGTATTTGTTGTCCAGTTAATGCCACAATATGGAAACATAGACTGGTTAAAGATTATTTGGCATGTAATGGCTAATCCTTCCACATAAATGAATCGGGAACCTAAAGAACAATATAAAGTGGATTCATTACCCTTATATCCCTCTAAACTCACTCTTCTAGATTAGGATAAGGAATTAGGAGACTTGACCTCTCTGAGGCCCAATCTAAAGATAACAAAAATGCCAATGGTGAGATCCTTATTTGACAAAGCCACTACATTAATATAGATGGTGAGGAAGAAGAAAATTGAAGAGAGTTTAGTTATAAATATAATCATGGAGGAGAGGAAAGAAGTGTATTCATTAAGAAAAAGACATAATAGGCAAAAGGGTTAGTCCCCTTATATTAAGGACTTGAAGTCATATATGGAAACAGTTATAGAAGCCATCTTTTCCATAAATCAAGGACAAAAATGGCTACACATGAGATCAATGAAGAGTTGGGGGAACTCAAAGAGTGAAATCAAGTGATTATAGTTCCCCATTTCATTTATTATGATGTGAAATATGTTTCTCTTAGGTTATATCAAACTCTTGATTCTATTCATTCTTTGATAGTCAACTTGGCTCCACATGTTAAAAATATAACCAAATTATTTAGAAGCCATAATGAAGATGATAGTAAGCATAATTTCCATGTACTTATACCACTAATAAGGCATTCATCTAGTTGGATTTGATGACCCCATTAGAGGTATCTCATATTCTAAATTTAGCATTAATAAGGACACAAGAGGCTTGAGATCGGGTACTATCTATAGAGACTTTAGTCAATAAGTACACTGAGTAAGAGAAATAGGCCGAGTAAATTTTATCAAGATTAAAATTGATCACAATTTGAGATAATAGAGGTAGGCTAGTAACCTAGGTTATATTTGACCAAATTATTAAACAAGCCTCTGACAACTTTAATCAGAGCCTACAAGGTTTGAGCCTAGAAGACGTTCAGGCTAAATTTAGTGCAACAAAGAATAAAGTGACAGAAGTGGAGGCATTTAGGGTTTTCTTCAGAGCAACCAAGGAAAAACATACCAAACTAATGGGTGAGATAAAAAAGGTAACTAGGCCATCTCTCCTAGATATGAATCTAATTAGAATATAACACACTAAGGCATATAAACATTAACAAGACTTAGATGCAAAGAATAAAACTTCACAACAAATGCCACTTGGTAGGTTCAATATGCCAACTCCACCACAAAACCAATAATAACAACAACCAATTAATATCTAATTCATGATACTATTCTCATGGTGACTATAGTTCACAAAACTAGTGCATCTTTAAGTGTAACTCCATTTACTATGATATCAACTATGAGTACTACTATAGTTCTCACAATAGTTTTGAGACAAGTCAAACAAGAGCCAATTTAGATAAAGGTTAATTTTGTATATTTTGCATGTAATAATCATAAAAAAATAGTTAAGTCTTAGTTGCCTATATATATTGTAATTAACTAATTATTTTGGGTAGCATGCATACATTGCATGGCTAGGCTATTTGTAATACATTGATAGGTAACCAACACTAATCTTATAGTCTATAAATATGTAAACGAAGTGTTCTAATCTTGGAGGATGAGGTGAACCCTTACCCAAGATTTATATATACATGTAGAACCCTATTTTTGAGGGTCAAAGTTTTTGAATGAAATAAAAAATAAATCAAGGATTTAATTATCATTCAACAATGTTTGTTCTTTCTTCTTCCCTTTCTATGTTAATGAATTTGAAGTTTATTTATTTTTAAATAGATTAAATAATTTTGATGTGTGTTAATGCTATGGATGAATATGAATGTTATGTAAATGAATTTTAATCCTATATGTGTAATAGCTATTGAAAATTGATATATTTCATTAATTTATATAGTTAGTATAGGTTTAATCATTAATATAAAGTGTCTAGAAGTGTCTTATTTGATATAATATTATAGGAGTAAGCAAAAGAAATCCTAGATAAATTATTAATCCAAGCTATAATATCTTGTATAAAGGTATGTAAAAACAGCTTGAAAAGGAGAAACCTTCAGTTGAGACCAAAAATAATATTGTATCTGAATACCTAGAGTCCTATCCATATTTGTTCATGATTGTGCAAAAGCTGCAATTAGAAAACATTGGTCCTTGAGATACTTCTCCACTAAAAAGATGGAATGAGAAGCTCCTATTTTTTTTTCCTACCTTACCATTCCATATTTTTGAAGTTTCTTTGAGATATACCTGTTATGCCTATTTTCCATACATATTCAATTTTCTAAAATTGATACTCCTATCTTCCATAGAGATGACCTAGTCATAAAATATTAAACTGCAGTTGGGGTCCTAAGTTAATTATTAGTTTTATGAATATACATGTTTTTAATTGAATGGTCTGATAATGATTTGTTCATGAGTTCATATTTATATTAAAATGGTTTTTAAAAGCATTTATGGTTGAATGAATAAAACTTGCATATATATATATATATATATATATATATATATATATATATATATATATATATATATATATATATATATGTATGTATGTATGTATATCAATTTTGAATGTTAATTTTTAGTCATTGCATTTCAGTGGATAAAATTGATCAATTTTCTATTCTAGCGAAGTGTTTGTTACAGTATTCCTAGTTTTAAAAATAAAATGTTGCTAATAGTTTATTAGAATTCAAAAATATTTTATTAAATTCTTATAATGGTGTTGAGATCAGTCTCATTCAAAATTTAATTGCAAGTACAAAATGTTGGCATTTTAAGTTGTGATATAAATACATTTGGTTTAGAGCTTAAACTATAATGATTCTCAAGATTATTAAATAATCATAAAGGGTCCTAAGTTTTAATCTAAATGTTATCTATCTTCAGTATTTAATGTGACATGTTAGACATATCGGGGATTCTAAAATTACCATGGGTGATGATTTTATTTCAAAAGTCTATTGGTAAATTAAATAATGTTAACATTGGTACCTTGAGGCTCATGTTACTAAGGTTTGAATTGCAAGTTGGCAATCCAAGTTGGAAAAATTTAATGTAAGCATGGTAAAGGTTTTGAAATCTCTATGAGATTAAAAGTGGTTTAAATGAATTGAATGAAAATGGTACATGCCTTGGTTTATGGAAATTGGTTGTTGTTTAGTAATTAATTTGGTCATAGTTAAAGTTGGAAGTTGTTCTAAATGGATTAACAATTGACTAAATTGATTGCCTCAAATTAGGTAACTAATAACATGTGTGTATGTAGGCATAGGTAGTTAAGGCATGGAATTTCATTACAAATAGACTTGTTTTTCATTTGTTTGGTCATTTTTCAAAGCTCACCTATGGAAGTGACACTCTAGCATGATAATCTTGGAAAGTTGTAGAAGGAAAATTGTAGACAGAGGTTATAAGAAAGCATAGACAGGTACACCATTGATGAAAATGGATAAATATGAATAAGATAATTAGGGTTATTCTAATATGACTAGTTTTTATAGAGACAAAATAATGGTTTTTGGGTATGGATGGTTTTTGATAAACTTTACATGAAGATAAATCGTTTATCTTAAATCTTTTGCATGCATGATTTTTTTGGTGATAAAGAAAGTTGAAAATATTCTGGGTTTATCATGTTACATTCTGTATGAGATTTTTCATTATCATTTTAATTTTTGAAGTAAATTTGATAAGTATTATCATTATAAGCATTAGGTTTTTGAACTTCATGCTAATATCATTATGGAGATTGTTTAATGTGATATTTTGGTTTTGGGTTTTCTGTTGATCGATGGTTCGTTATAGTGACAATTTTGGGTTTCTTGATTTGATTTTGAAGTTACAGTTTCATAAAATCATGAGTTTTAAATTTTGATGAGTTTGAATAATGGTTTTATTATGGTATTCTAGTTATATTGGTTTTTATTTTGAGTTGTGGTTTCATAGATGTATTGGTTCAAAATGGTTGAAAATCTAATGTTTGAGAATGATTTTCTCATGAAATTTTGAGTATATTATTTTTCTAAAATTGTTGACATACAAAATGAAATGTGATGTAATATATATATATATTTATAAATATTACATCACATTTCATTTTGTATGTCAAAATTTTTAGAAAAATAATATACTCAAAATTTCATGAGAAAATCATTCTCAAACATTAGATTTTTCCAAATGTAATTTTTTGGGTTTTATTTTAAATTCATAAATATGTAAAGAACAGTAAGAGTAGTTGATAGTTTTGAAAATCCATGATAAGTTGATTCTTAGTTTAGAAATAATGATTTGGAAAGGATGTGATTATGTCAAAATTTTATATTTTGTGAAAGGCTCCTGTTGAAATTATTTTGATGGTTTTAAACTCTTTGTTATTTTGATAAATACATATAGTTTACAATTTAGGAATAATACATGTATTGTATATTTTAAGATGACATTCATACATTGAGAAGAGAATGAAAGAAAATATGATAGAATATTTTGAAAATAAAATTATGAAAATAAAATTTTATTATTAGGGTTTTAAGTTAGAATATTATGATGATATTTGACATAGTCAAAAAAAATTCATATGAATAATGCAGTTTTAATTAGTAGACAATTGAATGATCAATTTGTTGATAGTTTGAAATTTTATAGGTGACTGGAGGTTTACTATTTTGAAATATAGTTTTTATTTTGATGATATATTCATTATTTTGATATTCAGTCATAAAAATTATCTTTTGAATATATTTCAAATTGTATATAGGATGTCAGGATGGGACCATCTAGGTTCAAATAGGGATAATGATAGAATAAGATGGAAAAAGAATCAAAATTTTGGTAGTATGAATCAAGAGGCACCAAATATATAATTTTAAAGAGGGGGTTTTAGGGTTAGATGGTTTGGCCCTAGATATTCCAATAGAGGAGCCATAATGTCTATCCATTTTGATGCCATTGGCCCTAAATTTTTGAATGTGTTAAATAATGTACCCTTTAATACTACAAATCATAGGGGTAATAGAGGTTTTTATGGCCATATATTTGGAGCTAGACCTCATTCCCATAGTATCTCTTCTCATCAACTACATAATAATCCAAACTAGTTGCCTATTCAATCACCCAATCAAGAAAGAGTCCATGATGTTAATGAACCAATACAACTAGCTAATGAGATAGCTCATGCAAAGAATTTTTTGAATTTTACCTTGCCTTCTTGTTTTAATGAAATTATACCACCTCAAAAAATGCTTATTATAGGGTGCAGGAAGTTAAGTTTGAAAAATCCTCTTCTTCTCATACATCCAACCACTTCAAAGAAGCATTCAAATAGTCAGGATGAATCAGATACTCCAACATAAATTAAAGTTGTGAAGCAGGTTAAGTTGGAGGTAGATTATTTTAAAAGTGATTCAAGAACTAAACTGGTTTAATTTCATACAATTGAGATGAAGTATAATGAATGTTTCAATGAAAAGGTTGAATCTATGATTTCTATCTAATTCTGATGACTCTTGGTCATCAAAAAGATACTTTTTAATTTTGAAGTTGAACTTCAAAATTGTTAAGACTTAAGTACATTTTAGATTTTTATACTTTGGTTATAATATTTTGGAAGGGTATTAGAGTTATATATATATATATATATATATATATATATATATATATATATATATATATATATATATATATATATATAGATAGATAGATAGATAAAGATATCATTTAAATTTGATTTATCTTATTATTTATTTAAATAGGTATTATTATTATTATTAGATTAAATGGTCCTCACCTATTAGGAAAAACCTGGTCTATTTTCAAATAAATGATCTCTTAATACTTTTTAGTCTTAAATAAACCTTAACTAATAATTGTCAATATTAATTGACTTGTAAAAATCAATTATTTAAATTAACAAGTAACTAAGGTTAGTTACGACTTATTTTCAACCAATTTTCAAGTATAAAAAGAGATCAAGGATTAATTTGAAGAGGAGGAATAACACAGGTATTGAAGACTTATACATTGTGAAGTCAATCATTTATCTCTCTCTTCTATACAATTTCTCTGAGATAATATGAATTTTGTAGACATACCAATAGTACTTTCTCTGATGGTTGAGTATTTTAAGTAGGCAATATAGGTATATCCATTTTTATAATATCATTTATAACAGATTATCTAAAATTTGTCAAGTTTAACATTTTTTTATGATTGTTTGTTATAGTCTTATGTGCAAAATTCAAGTATTCAACTTGAATAATGATGAAAACTTCACTGTCTGTGACATTTCATTGATCTAATTGATTGTAAAAGTTATCTTTTAAAAATATTTTTTAAATAAGATGCTAGTTTCTCAAATAGAATTGATCTATTTTGTTAAGATGACTGTCTTTGTTGAGACTCGCATGTTTTGTTTATATTGTCTTTTATTTTGACTTTGACTTATAATTTAATTTAAATTTGATTTTAGTTTAATATTTAATTAATCTACTTTATTTTATATTTTATTTAGTTTTTAATATAATTTGTATTTAATTTAGTATTTATTATTGATTTTATTTATTTTCTTAGGTTAGTTTCTTAGTTTAATTAATATTAGATTAGTTTAGTTAAGTTTTAGATTAAGTTTTGTTTGTGTTCTAGTTTAGTTTATATTTAATTCTTTTACATTTTCTTAATTAGTTTGTTGTTTATCTTAGTTGTTTGATGTTTTATTTTATTCTTTATCTTGATTGTTGAGTTATGTCTATGTTACTTTATTTATTGAAGATATTTTTATCAATTGATTCACTTTTTTATCTTCATTGTACATTTATACTTTTTAATTTATCATCTTGATGTTATTCAAAAGTTGTTACAACAAAACAAGATATTATTTTGAAAATATATTATATTATCGATTCAGATTTTTTTTCTTCAAGGAATTGTCTTGTTAATAGGCCTTCTTTATTGGACAAGATACATTACATATTCATATCTGAAATGATTCATTATCTGGTAAGTGGATTTTTAAATTATAATGAAATATGTTATATTCAATAGTCTATTTATTATTTATTAGAACATTCAAAAACCCTTCACATCTTTAAGATCACATTTACAATCAATAAATAGACTATTGAATAGACTATTGAATATAACTCTTATTCAATAGTCTATTCAATAGTCTATTCAATTATTCAATAGTCTATTCAATAGTCTATTTATTATCCTCTGTTATGCTTGATATCCTCTGTTATCCTCTGTTATACTAGTACGCTTCTATTTTAACCTTTGCAATAGGTGAAAGGGTTGATTAGTTGACAAAATAATTTTCATCATCAATAAATTTGACAACTCCACTAGGGATAACTTTTAGAAATCTTATTTGTTTAAATCTATATTTTCTTCTTGCTCATGGTACTTGGAGGACAACCTTCTATTATCCAACCTAGAATTGATATTGCTAATGATCAAGTTGATATTGCTTTTAATTTAACTCATTATGCATGTTATAATAATCCTCATAAATTTTAGTATGTCATACAAGTCATAAATGAAGAAGAAGAAATTTTAGAATTTGAGATAGATTGGTATTATAATCTTACCCATGAAACTCAACAAAATATTCTAGATATTAATAGATGAATTAGGGAAGATAGATATAGAGTTTTAGCTGCTAATCCTAGACCTAAAACTTGTTTTCTTTCTAATTCTCATCCATTTGATGATTTGGTTATGCCCTTCAACTTATTAATACAAATATGAAATTAAAGCAAGATAATCAAGTTCAATAAAATCAACCAACTCAGGTAGAAGAGATTGTTAAAACTTCCAATGGGAGATCAAGCATAACAGAGGATACAAGACATGATTTGAGGTCTGTAAGACAATAGAGATCAGGATGATCTTTTTGAAGATGAATCTGGTTTTGAAGATGAATTGAAAAAACAAATAGATTTAAATTTATGGATTTATATAAATCTACTTAATATTAAAAATCATCCAGATAAGCTACCTTCCCTTAAAGGATTAAATATACCAATTATTTTTAGAGCTTCTAGGGAATCTTGTGAAGATTTAGATACATTTAAGTTAGTTTATTCTACTTTTGGTATAATAAGTCAAAAGATTTACCTAAATTTTTTTTCTCAAATACTTAAAGGTAAAGACTATCAAGCTTTTATTAGTTTATCTGCTAAAGTTATCAACACTTGGAAAAATATTGGAGATTGACTAAAATTATCTTTTCAAAAAGCTAAGAAAGATCTAGATCTATTTAATGATCTTGTAATGTTTTCTCTTTATCCACATGAAACCATATATCATTTCATTACTAGATTTACTAAGTTACATCAAAAGATTCCTCATGATCTTAAAGCCTCTAAGAAATTATCTAGACTTTACTTTTGTAGTGTTTTACCTTTGATGTATAAAATGGCCTTAGAGGATAGAGACATTATAGAATACAATGAAACTATAATATTATGTATTGAGTAGAAAAAGAAACTTAAATGTATTGGGTTTAAAGATAGGTATTCTACAGATATAAATTTAGATAATGTAGAAATTTTAAAAGCCATTCAAAGTCTAGAAAATGAATTGGTCACTGTAAAAATATAATTTAATGATAAACCTTCTTCATTTAATAGAAGTATTGTTGAAAGTAAAAATAAAGAAGTTGCCCATTACTACAATGTGTGTGAATTATATCATGATATGGATTCATGTATTTCTATTTAAAAATTCAAAAAATTTATTCAAGGAAAAAATAATATATCTATTTATCTACCAAAAAATATAAACATGTGTGTTCTTGATGATCCATCAAAAAATGAAGGTGCTTATGTTTTTAATATTGGAAACAAAGATTATAATTCTTCTTAAAATAATAATTCAACAAATAATGATTCTTATTCTAAAGATAAAGGTAAAATAATTTAGAATAATTCTTTCAGTAATTCATCTAATAATTCTTCTCATAATTTTTTTTTATCAACTAGTTATAACAATACTCAATATCAATCTTATAAGCCTAAGATTTTTTTAACAATTTGATGCTAAAATTTATAATATAATTGATGATTTATTCACAATTAAAGATGGATTTTCATTATTGCAAGAAAATAACCTTCTAGGACAACTTGATAAAATTAATAAAGATGTTAAGAATCATAAAAATGATGTAGGCTTATAAGAAGAAGATAGTAATGAATAATCAACTATTTTTGCTCACAATTATGAGCCTTCTACAGATTATATACCTTATTTTTATGTTTCAATAAAAAATTGTTAATAAGGTAATCCATAATTATATCTTAGATATAGGTGCTTCAAATAATATAATGCCCAAATTTATTATAGATCAATTAGGCATTTCTTATGAAACTGATAATAGGAACTTTACTAGATTTGATTCAAGATAGACTAAAAGTTATGGTAAGTTTCAGGACATAGTCATTAAAATTGCTCAAGATGAAAGAATTTGATGTATGACTAATGTTTAAATTTTATACATTCATAGTAATTATGATATGTTATTAGAAAGATATTGGTCAAAAGAAATAAGTGCTTTTGTCAGAAAAGAAATCACATGGATTCTCATTAGTAATGAGATCGCTTTTATAAAAAGAGAGGATTGGTTTAGTATACCTTATAAACAATAAAAAGTTGTACACTATAGTTATAGATGTCACACTAACCCTTAAACCACCCCTTAACCCCCTTGAAACCATTTACTAATCATTTACCCTACCATTTATTAGTAGAAATGGCTAAATTTAACCAATTTTGACTATGACCCTAACCATCGATGGTCAACCCCTAACCATAGATGGTTAATGTTGACCACAAATGGTTTTTACCTAAATATCTCAGGAGTTACCTTCAACTCAAACTAAAACTTACTATTTTAGTTTTAGCCATTTGCATAATCAATGCATATTAGGCTAAAAATAGATAGCTTGTTAGATAGTTTGTTAAACCTATTATTTGATCACTCCCTTTTCCCTATATTAAGAGAGTAAGAGGAGCTGAAATATATCATAAAAAAATATTATGAAAGAGATTAGAGCTTCTTATATAGGTATTATTCTTACTACTGGTTAATCCAAGAAAATCTTCTAGTGAACTAGCAACTAGGATAGAGATCAAGAGTACTACTGCAACTCATCAGTCAATAACCAAGGTGCTGTCACTCTGCCAAATTTTCTCTAAAATCCATAATAAGTTTTTAGCCAACCTTAACATTATTTAGACTAGAAAAAATAAAGTTAAGTATATGTTTCTTATCAATATTCATTAATTAGTTTTTTTGTTTCATTCTTTGTATCACTTTCTCTTCCATCTCGCTTTCCTGTGTTGGAGTTCTGTAACTTTAGACACTTCTTCTCTTCCCCAAGACCACCCAAAACCTCTTTAAATCACCTAAACACCCTCTATCTAAAAAAAACACCTTTGAAAATACCCTTTATCGTGAAACCATCATCTAACCTAAACTCACATTCTATAAATTTTTGACAACTTTCCTAACATAGCTTCTCTTCCTGAGCCAGATCCCATAGTAACCATCAATGGTTTGACTCTAACTACTAATAGTCACTAAATGTTGATAGTCACCTAGTCATTGATGGTTTTACCTTAACCATCAATGGTCATTGTCTATCAATTTTTAATAGTAAGATGATTTGACCTATCATACCCTAACCAAATTCCACTTTTTGAATTTCTATCTTATCACAAAGGAACAATCCATTTTTTGAATCACATTTGATTTATCTAGCATTGATATTTAATTGTTTATTTCTATAATTATTCAAATTCATTTATATCCTATCAACCATTTCTTATACTTAATTTTAGTATCTTCTATTATTTATGTAAATAATTTATCTTTCATTTTTATAACTTAATTATTTAAAAGTGTGGATTAACAACCCCCTAGGAAGCTTGTGCTTCTTGGATCTAGTTCATGCTAGGAAATTCACCCTAATACCCAACTAATCAACCATTTTTTTAGTGATTTATTATTTGTAGGTCATTCCTCTCCAAATAAAGAGGAGTCTTCACAATCATCTAGATCAACATGTGCACAATGCATCAGGTTTTATACCATACCCTCTTTGAGTTTTTTCTCATTTTCTTTTTAAAAAATTTAAAAAAATTACTAAATTATTATGATACACTTGGTGAGACCCTTGAATCTCTTCTTAGGTTCATAGTTTGCATCTAGGTGCCTTTCTTATTATTTTATGCTCATATAATGAAATTAAAATTTTCATTTTGGGTTTTAAAATCAACTTATATATATTATTTTCTTGCATGTAACTCACATAGCTTAATTTAATCAATTAAATCAATTGTAGCTTCACTCTTATAACACATAGAAAACTAAACCGCTTACACTAATCAAACATCTAAACATTGATGTAAGGCCTAAATGAGATTTCATCACCTAGTTGTCACCTTTTCTCAGCTATCCTACTTATATTTTATCACCAAGGGGAGAAACAATTTAGTTCACTAGCTGAGTATAATCTTTGGCAATTAGTATATCTTGGCTAATCATCCAACACCCTTATCATTGGGGTGTGTGAAGTGATGGGGTAGCCCCAATATCAAAACACATACTAATTTTTACCACAAATCCCTTTGAGAGCCTAAACTACCTAAAACTAACCATAGACTTCTTTTTTAGTACCCACTCTACAAACCAAGTGGAGTCACATAATTCTTAAAGCTTAAGGCATAAGCCACATGAGAGATTAAAAATAATATTGGTATTTAAAATGCTCTAGTG
Source organism: Torreya grandis (assembly GCA_037957365.1). Taxonomy (NCBI): domain Eukaryota; kingdom Viridiplantae; phylum Streptophyta; class Pinopsida; order Cupressales; family Taxaceae; genus Torreya; species Torreya grandis. The sequence goes on along the minus strand of JARHVA010002386.1, from coordinate 603,529 downwards.
TGTGTTTCATTTCCTTAACTTTTTCTTGTCTTTTCTTTATTTGAGTTGTGAGATCACTTGTATCTTTCTTATCCCCTTATTTGCATGGTTTTAACTAGGCAACAACTAAAAAAACAAGAAAATTGGGATCCACCTCCTAATCATCCATCTTCCTCTTCTCCTTCATCTATGGAGTATGTCTCAGATGTAGATATTTCTCCCCATCTTTATAGAAGTCTTATTTTCCCTCAGATATTTACCTAAGGGGATACAAACTTCACCACATTTTTGAATAACAATCTTGTATCCCTCCAACATTACCTAAGTACCATGTTTCACTGTACCCCCACTTTGGTTCCACCTACTAATCTACCCTATGGTATGCCATCCTAGCATATGGGTTACACCTCTATTACCACTATTTCTACCCAACCACTAGTCAGCCAAACATATTCTTCTACCAATAATCCCTCTAATACCACTATCCAAAACCAACCCATCTAACCTTCCAACACCCAAACACCTTCCACCCCAACCAAAAACTCTTTTCTAATTAAGGCAACCCAACCATTAGCCACCTATACTCCACTTACCATTAGAGTACCCTCTACTAGTATGACAACCCTTCCTCTTGCTATCTCCAACCTATTAATCACTACTTCATTCCAAATATTGGTAGTTTCCTTAACTTTTACCCTTTCACCTATTAGTACCAAAGTTACCACCCATAATCTACCCATCAACCCAACCATACCTCCAACCCAACCTATGCCAATTCCTCAATAGGTGCCCATTACACCAAACCCAAGCTATGTTTTTAACCCATAAGGGTATGTACCTCTATCTTATACCTAACCACCTATGTCAACGTATCCATACATGACATCATCTCAAACATTTATGTCCACATGCCAATATATGGTAACCTCTCAACCTTGTACTAGCTATCCATATGTTTCACATACCCAACCTCAATAGAATGCACCTTAAAAATTTACAGGTGCACAATTACAAACTAATATGGCAAAGATGTTAATGGATAAAATGACCATTTTGGCGTCATCTATTTCTTGTACCCATAACCTCTTATCAGATGATCAAATATATAATGAACCAATTCATCCTTCCCTCCCCATTCAAACTTATTTTCCTTAATGGGAGCTTTCAAAATTTTCAAAATTTTAGAGCAATGAAAACCCTCAAAAACATCTAGGAACATTTAGACACTCTTGATATTTGATTATTTATGATGATGCTCTCCTTCTCACCTTTCACATATCTCTATCAAGTTTGACACTAGATTGATATAGTGTTATTACCAATAACTCCCACTTTTCTTTTGTTCAAATAGCTCAAACCTTCTTAGATCACTTTTCTATAAACATCTCTAAGAAAGTTTCCATCACTGATATCTATTCCATTTGGCAATTTGGTGACAAGTCCATTACTGATTTCATAGCCCATTAGTGAAGTTTGATAAACCAACTCTATTTATCTTTACCCTAACTTGAGATTAATGAGATTTTCACTTGAGCTTGTGCCAAACACATTTACTCCACTTTACAAGTTTAGACTTTCAAGACCTTTGATGAGGCTTTCACCATGGCACAAAAACTAAAAAATAAAGCCATCGATGAGGGGAAATTAAAATTGAGAAATAAGAATTATAGTTTCAAATCAAATGAGGTTTCCTCCTCCAAACCTAAAAATCAAACCAATACTAACACCAAAAATAAGGGAACCACAAATGTGGTTTTCCTTAAAACCGCTCCTCCACTAGTTGTTAACCAATCCAATCCTTCCAATTCCTTGAATCAGAACACTAGAAACCAAAACCACAACAACCAAAATAAATTTACTCTATTAGGGGAGTCATATTCTTTAGTCTTGGAGAATTTGTTAAAACCAAATATCATACAACTTTCTCCAATCAAACCTCCATAACAATTAGATTCTTATTGTTTTGTATCTGGTTGGTATAAGGAGAATGACCTGTGTGCCTTATATCATGTCATTAGGCATGATGTTAGTAGATGCAATACATTCAAAAACATTATCCAAAGTTTTATTGACAAGGGGGAACTTATGTTGGATAACCCCAATACACCCCAAACTAATCACTCAACATCTTTAAACAACCATGCTCCTTCCACAAATAACAAAAACAATAAAGTGGAATCCTCCCACAACTATGATGCCCATACTATTAATATGGTTATTAGTAATCTCAATGTCAAGGAAATCATTACCCAAACCACTTTTTCTTCCCTTCCATTTATTAAGGTAGTGTAGTCACCTTCTATTCCTTTGGAAACTAAAATAAAGGAAATAACTATTTCCCTTCCTCACCTTATTGAGGTAGTGGAGTCTTTAACCCCTCCTTCGATAAACACGTTAGAAGAGGTAACCATTACCACTCTACCTTTATCCTTCATCATAGAGAAATCCACTCTTCCTTTGGAAAGCATTCCTAAGGAAGAGGACACCTTACCTACCCCTCTTATAGAGGAATCACTTTCCCAAACCTTGAAACCTTTGATTAAGGAGAAGGACAAGGTAACTATTGACGTAGTGGATTGCACTCGAGACAAGGAGGTTGATCTCTTGCCTTCCACACACAACAATGGAAACTCCCCTCTCACCTATGGGACTAGCAAAGCTGGAGGGGAGAGTCTCTAGGTAAGGGCTAGCTCCCTTTGATGCATCTAATTTTTTCTAGTAACTGCTAACATATATATATATATATATATATATATATATATATATATAATGGGGGGGATGAAAAGGGAGAAAGATTACGGGAAAACAAACTACTCTAAAGGAGGTGATGCACCAAAATGATCCAACCTTCTCATACTCACACTTAAAATCAGACAAACACATACATACACTTCAAACTGGCAGAAGGACCAGGCTGTAAGAAGCTTGGCCGGGAGGCTTTAATGGAAAATACAGAAAATAGAGATTCACCAAAGGTGTTGTGGAAAGGCACACTGTATAGTAATTTCTTCTATTTCTACACTTCCAAATATAGATCTCCTTGTCAGTCATAGAAATGGCACCTTGTAGACACTAGGTATGTTGGTGTTGAGCTTGTGGAAGCATGAAGAAGCAATGACTAAACACCAACTAACACTCAAACATACACAGAGATATCTAACCAGGATAGAGGTAAAAAATGCATTTATTTATTCAGGTGAAAATTATCTAGGGCTACACCTTACAAATGTGGAAGATCCTTTCTCAAATGACAAGTCTCCATTATATAGAGGAAGAAAAGAGAACCTTTGGTGCCCTTTTTAATAAGTGACCCATGCGCCTTCCGAGCATTGGGATGAGGAAGCACTGAATCTAACACTATGTCGACTCCTGTCAAGATTTGAATTTATGAGCTACACCATTTGACTACTCTCCAATGCATATTAAAGAAAACCAGTCACGTTGACCACTATTTGTGCCTCTTTAATGATTACATGGTAGGCACTATGTCAACCACTCAAATAACTTCTTGAATCGACACCTTCCTGCATCACTTGGATCACTTCGTCTGATTCTATGTGATGGCCATTCTACTATCAAGATTTGAATTTATGAGTTGCACCATCTACCTATTCTTTGTTCTCTAGGCTCTTTGTCCTTTTTTGCTCCTTCAACACTTAAGGGCGATCTTCTAGCGGGTCACTGCATTCTTTGGGCTCATTCCATAGTTAGTGTGCAAGTAATTTTTAAGAAACAACATCTATTTCAAAGCCTTAAATTTGACGTCCTTGGGCCCATCACCCTTGGACTCTCCTTTGGCTCTTTGGTGGGTCACTCTTTTAGGTTTTCTACTTTGGGCCTTTTTCTATGGGCAAAAAGTCTACAGGAATTGGTTGCTTTGATTTCCTTTGTTTATCCCTCCCAAAAGGGAAAAGACCCTCAGCTTTTTAAGAATGGTCCATCATCCTTGGTGAGAACCCCCCACAAGGGCACATACCCTTTGGGCAGGATTCTTCCTTCGGGTTCTATTACTACAGCCTTTTAGTGAATTCTTTCAAACTTTGGCGAAATTTTGATGACTTACCTCTTTGGCTCCTTTTGAAAAGTCCTTACCCTCCATAAGGGATCTTAAACCCAAGACTACCCTCTATGAGGGTACCTATCCTTCAGCCTTGGGATGCACCCTTGAACCAAGCCGTTGAACCAACCCATTGAACCAAAAAGGTTAAATAGTTCAATCGATTCAATGGTTCAAGGCTGCGTGCCGAGCCGATTAAACCAAGCTGATAATCTGTCTATTTGAATCACTTATTGAACCATTCACTTGAACTAATCCATTGAACCATTCACTTGAATTGGTTCAATGGTTTAATGTTGTGCACTGAGCCCATTAAACTAAGCCTTTGAACTTTTCTCACTCACCTTAACTGTTAAACCTATGTGTTGAGCTGGAGGCATTGAACCAAGTGATTGAACCAATGCGTTGAACCAAGTGATTGAAATGGTTCAACAGTTTAATGCTATGCACTGATAAACTTGCCAAAGTGTTGAACTAAGCTAAAGCATTGAACTAAGCTGATGAACCAAGGCATTTGAACTTTGCCAATGAACTCATCGAAGTGTTGAACTAAGCCGAAGCATTGAACTAAGCTGATGAACCAAAGCATTTAAACTTTGCTGATGAACTCACCGATTGAACCAAGGTATTGAACCAAGTGATTGAACCGGTTTAATGGTTCAAAAGTGTTAACGCTTCTTGTGATTTTCTTTAGACAAGATCCTGAAGAAGCTTTGTAAAACCCATACTCTCTAAAACTAATTTTCATCTACCAAGGATTACACCTACTGAGTCCATAGAAAAACTTGTGAAGTCTGTAGAAACCTGCAAAGTCCATAGAAAGCCAAGCTCTACAGAGTATGTAGAAATGGACTTGCAGAGTCTATAGAAACCTGTAGAGTCTATAGAAAACCAAGCTCTATAGAGTCCATAGAAATGGACCTGTAGAGTCTATACAATGCACTTGTAGAGTCTTTAAAAATTCCTAGACTTGTGCAAAAATCAAAAATGAATTGACCTTGAATAGCAGGGGAAGAAGGGGAACAATTTTTTTCCCTATTGGGCAAAAAATGGTCAACAAATTAGAGACTCTGAGGGGAAGCATGCCTGTTATGCTTAGAAACTAGTTGCCTCAAATCCATTGGGCACAGAGTCAGATTGTAACTTTAAAATCAGTAACAACCCTGATAAATTCTAGAATCAATCACAAAGATTTACCTCAAAGGAAATGAAAACACACACAAATCTAAGAAAAATACTAACATGTGTAGAAAGCACTTAGGGAAAACAAGAGAAAAGCAAGGGAAGATATATACATGATGGATAAAGAGATCAGTGGTAATGCTTAAGATGTATCCCATTAATTGGGATATAGAGTTCTTCACCATCCAACCTGCAGAGTTGGAATGCATTGTGCTATTTACATTGAGTGATTATGTATGGACCACTCCATAAGGCATCAAAATTTGCATGCTTTCTAGGCTTAGCTTGATCTTCATCCCATTTCAAGACAATGTCTCCTTCAGAGAAACCTTTTGATGAAGATTTCTTACTGAAGTGTCTCTTCACTTCTTGTTGGTGGTTAGTCATGGAAGCCATAGCCTAGTCCCTTACCTCTTGGAGTTCCATCAACTCACATAATCTAACATCCATGCTAATTCCTTCTTCTAATTGTAGTTGGTGAGCAAGATCTAAGGCTAGCAATTCAAGTGAAATAGGGAGCCTAGCTTCCCTTCCATAGATGAGTGTGTATGGTGAGTTGTTGATTGCCCTCTTCGGGGTGACCCTATCTGCCCATAGGGTTGTTTTTAGCTTGGCATGCCAAGTCTTCTGATTTTCTTCCATGGTCCTCTTGATAATCCTGATCAAGTTCTTGTTGGTGGACTCAGCCAACCCATTCCCTTATGGGTAATAATTAGATGAAGTTCTGAGATATACACCATATTTTACCACCCAATCACTTGTTTTGGTTCCCAAAAAAGCTAGTGCATTATCTGAGATTATGGTTGCTAGAACCCTAAACCTTGCCACCAAGTCCTCATAAAAATCTAGGACTGCACTTTCATTTACCTCCTTTAGAGCAACAGCCTATACCCACCTTGTGAAATAGTCCATGGCAGTCAGAACCCACTTGTGTCTAGCACTAGAGGGAGGATTAATCAAACTTATGAAGTCTAGGCCCCACTGAATGAATGGTTGCTCCACCTGAATAGGCTGTAGAGGTATGGCATCCAACTATTGCTTCCCATCAAAAAGTGTGCACTTCTAGCACTTTCTTACCCAGGCATGGGTGCCCCTAAAAAGAGTAGGCCAAAAATAGCCAGCTCTCATTATCCTTGCTATAGTAGCCCTAGGAGCGAAATGACCACCTGCTAGCCCATCATGGAACTCAGACAGCACCTTGTTAGCCTGATTTGAGTCTATGCATCTTAGAAGGACCCCTAAGAGATCCTTCCTAAACAATACTCCATCAACCAAAACATAAGGGAGAGACTAAAGCTTGAAGTACCTTCTTCTGGTCCTATCAAGACCCTGTAGGCACTTGCCAGTGAGAAGGAAATGCCTCAGGTCCGATGTCTAATCCTTCATGACAGCTGGTTCTTCTACTATAGATACATCATGAATTAGTAAGCTATCTTCCCTTTTTTTCTTGAAGTCCATAGCAAGGTGTTCATAGAGGCCTCTTCCCCTCACTAGCTTGGTGATCTTGATGTCTACGTCATACTCCATTACCTTGGTGATCCACCCCACTCTTTTCTCATTTAGGTCTCGGTTGGTCAAGAAATCCTTGATGCTAGGATGTGGAACCATGAGGTGAATCTTGTTGTTGGATAGCATATGCCTAAATTTATTCAGGCTTTGTACTACTGCCAAGACTTGATTCTCTACATATATGTATTTGACTTCAAAATCCTCTAACCCCTAGCTAAAAAATGCAAGTGGGTGTTCAAGGTCATCGCCATTTGCTTGGGTAAGCATGGCAGAGATTACCTCTTCATTTCCAAAAGTGTAGAGGTTAAAGTCTTTATTAAAGTCAGGGCTGATCAAAGTAGGAGCCCAAGTTATGGCCTACTTGATGGCTTCAAATCCATCCTTCCTTTGTGTTTTCCACTTGAACTCCTCACCCTTCCTTAGCATAGAGGTTAGTGGCTTGACTATCTTTGTGAAATTCAGAATGAATCTCTGAATGAAATTTATCCTGCCAAAGAAGCTTTATAGGCCTTTCTTGTGCTTAGGTAAGGACATCTCTAAGATAGAACGAACTCTCTTAGGGTCAATAGATAAGCCCTCCTTGGACATAATGTGGCCAAGGAGTTTCCCCTTGTGAACAACAAACACATATTTCTTCAGGTTAAGAGAGATGCCAAACTCCCTACACCTTTCAAAGAATTTCTTGAGTTGTTTCATGTGTTGGCTCACTTCCTTAGAGAATATCATCACATCATCAAGGTATACCAGCACATTATTGTTTATCAAGCCTTGAAAATCCATTTCCATGGCTCACTGAAAGGTAGCACCAGCATTAGATAGCCCAAATGGCATCTTCTTATAGGTAAACATTCCCCATTTAGTAGTGAAGGTTGTTTTGTGGTGGTCATAGCCTTACACCAGAATCTGATTATATCTTAAATATCCATCCAAGAGGGAGAAATGCTCGCTACTTGTTACCTTCTGAAGGATCCACTCCATGCTCAAGAGGGGATAATGGTCTTTTAAAGAGACTTTATTAAGGTCTCTAAAATCGACACATAGCTTGATCTCCCCATTCTTCTTTCAAACAAGAACAAGATTGGCCAACCAGGAGGAATGTTTGATTAGAAATATAATCCCATACTCAATCAATTTGGCTAGTTCCTTCTGCATGAGAGGCTCAATCATTGGGTTGACAGGTCTCTACTTCTACGTGATTGGGCTAGCACCTTCTTCTAATTCGATGGTGTGTTGGGTGAGTCTTGGGTCAAAACCCTTCAAATCACTATAATCCCAAGTGAAAACATTAGCAAAATTTTAACACAAAAAAATGACAGCCTGCCTTTCTTGAATCGTGCAGACTTTTCCAAGCACAAGTAGCTTATCCTTGAAGATCTCAACCTTCTCATAATTCTCCTCCTTAGTTGTGATGCATGCCTTGTTGCTTCTCAATTGGTCATCTCCATTGAAGATACTCTCAAGAGTGACCAAACCTTTAGGGAGCTTATTATTCTTTAATTGGACAATCTGGTTGCCATATTATTATTACAGCTTTGCCTAGTTCTTTGTTGCAAACTCAGCTTCTTCTTGTAGGAAGAATGCTATTTGTTGGTCATTGTTGAAGACCTTCCAATTTGTAATGGTGTTAGGGATAGAGGGCCAAACTACCACCTTCAAGTAGTGTGAACTACAGTCTCAGCTTATCTCCCTAGAAACATCAAACTGAGCACCAATTGTTGCTAACCTATCTGCTTGTTTGTTCTGCTCTCTGGGAATGGAGGCGATATTGAAAGTGAGGAAATATTCCACCAAGTCCTAGACCCTATGCTTGTATGACTTTAGTAAAGAATTTTTTATCATATTCTGGCCTTTCACTTGATTTATAATCAGCTCACTGTCTCCCAAAACTTGCAACTCCTTGATCCCTCTTTTCCTTGCCCATTCTAGACCATGGATAAGGGACTCATAATCTACAACATTGTTTGTGCAAGAAAATTGGAAATAGAAAGCCAAAAAGTATCTCTCCTTTGAAGGGGAGACTAACATCAATCCACCACCAACTCCCAACCTACTTCTAGAACCATCAAAGTATAGCTACCATAGACCTAGGTCCTCTTAGCTTGCCTTCATTATATTTGGTATGAAGGTACCCTCTTTGTATATGCAGTAGACTCCAAGGCCTACCTCCTCTATGAACTTGTAAGGGTCATGCTCGAAGTTATCACTTCCCCACTCATCCAAGAGTAGGTATGTAACTCCTTCAAGAGCAGAGGATGGAGATAGGTCTATTTGGGACTCTTCTTAGTTGATAATGGTGTAGCTGACATTCGCTACCTTGAGTGAATATGGTTCTAGATGGTCCTTGTGGATTGGCTCAGATTCAATCTTTACCTTGGTCCCATACTTGGTTCTAAAAACTAGATAGGACCAATTCACTGCTAGATAGCCACCTATCTTGGATGTGAAGTCCTTGGATAAACAAATTGCAAAATAAGGAGGAACATCTGCCACTACTATATCATGGGGAACTAAGAAAGTCAGACAAGCATGTAATGTCAAGATTAAACCCTTCATTATCCCAACTATTTTTTTAGGTGTCCCATCTAGCTGCAAGACTCTCTTATTCATCTCTTCATATTTTAGTCCCATCTTATCAGCTATGCACTTGGGCATTACTGAGGTACTAGCCCCACTGTCAATGATGCAGTTGTGCACCAAGAAATCTCCTATGACCAAGGACACATAGAAAGGGGGAATTTTCTCTTCTTTCTTGACCTAGCTTGAGGGGAAAGGTTGTCCATTCATCACCAAGACATTATCAGTCCTTGCTAGGATAGCTTGTCGATCCAGCTCATGCAATTCCCTTTGTAACATGTCCTTTTGTCCTGGTAGAGACAATGAATCCCATAAGGAGATGTTCATATGCAGCTTCTTCATCTAGTCCACCACATTGACTTGAGGACTACCTCCCTTCAAGCTTTCTTTAGGGCTAATTCCAACTTGAGGTGTAGGCTAAGGGGCTAAAGGTACAAACAATGATCTAAAGTCTGGGACCTTTTGATTTGAGTGTGATGGAGAAGGTGTTATTGCCATTTGGGTATTAGCCTGGGATTCTCCCATTACTCTCCTTTTGAATATTGTGTTGGCTGAACACAGTCAGCCTGATTGTTTTTAGCACCCACATAATTGATTGCCAAGAACTCACCCTCTATTTGGTTCATAAGAGTAGAGTCAGGTTGACTCTAATTATTGTTTGTGCTGGGTTGCATTGGAGCCTCAAAGACCTGGGAATGAGAAGTTGCCTAATTGTCTTGCACATTTAGGTAAAATCCCATCATCTCATTTGTATAAATGGCTTGTTCCTAACCATATCCCATGGTTGTACAACTTGGATGTTCCTGCACCAGATTGTTTTGAATGGGAACCATAACCTTAGATGATAAAGGGGCACCTAGGTTATAGCCTTGGAAAGGTCTGGTCTAAGTAAGCTGACCCTGTCCTTGATTGTAATTTTGGAAAGGGGGTCTTGGAGCTTGACCATACTACTAGTATCCTTGGTTTGGTTTGTGGCTTTGAGCTTGTTGCCTTTTAAGAGCTACAAGTTTGTTTGACATACTCTGCAAAATACTCTTAACTTCATGAAGCTCATTGGATGGAGCAGTAGCTAGTTTCTATATGCTAGGTAGAGGAGCTAATGTGGGAGCAACAACCTGAATTTGAGGTACCATTTTTGGGAAAAGTGGCATATGGGGTCTAGGGGCTATTTTCCCAGCTTATACTAAGCAATTTTTAGCTACTATGGCTATGTCATAGGCAGCAGGCAACACATGCCCTCCCATGGATTGTATCATAATAGCAATATCACTATTTAATGCTCTTAAATAATATAAGAAAGCATAGCTAGCATAGTCTTACCAAAATGGGGATTCTATCCCATGTCTTCTGAAACTGCATGTTAAAATCCTACATATATTCGTGTGGGGCTCTTTTCATGGTCGTCAGCTACTCAAAAAGTGAGAGGTGGTCGCTCTTTTCTCCAAAATGGTCACTCAATTGAGTACCCAATTCATTCCAGGAATGGATTGAATTTATAGGCAAATTCTCATACCAGTCAAGAGCTTTGCCCTTAGAGACAATGCCAACAATTTGATTGCAATATTTTCCTCTATGACATTGTGAATATTGCAGAGGTTAGCAATATTTCTAATCTACTCGACGACTGTAATGGGCCCCTCTCCATTGAAAGAAGGCACATTTTTTAGGGCTGCTCCCAAAATTGGGCCATAAAGTGGGAGATTCAAGGGGCTCTGACCATGAAAAGCCACAAAGGGCAGTGCCATAACTGGGATGGGATGTAACTGCGGCCTTGTTGCATATGCATTCCTTACAATAGGTCTGGGAGGGTGGTTTTCTGAATAGGTATGGGTCTTCTCAAACCTCAATCTTTTTTCTAATTTTAAAGGTAATTCAACAAATTTGAAAGGGACGCCCTTAGAAGCAGACCATGTGGTGACCTTAGGCATAGGAAGTCAGACTAGTCTTTGATTAGGAAATGAAGTTCTTACTAGTGGAGTTGCCAGATGCTGTAAATAGTTAATTTGCTATAAAAGGACTAGCATCAATTTTGAAACCTTATTGAGTTGTAAAATTGGGTCCCATCGAGCGTGCCAATTTTTTTTGACATAGTGGATTGCACCCGAGGCAAGGAGGTTGAGCTCCTGCCTTCCACACACAACAATGGAAACTCCCCTCTCACTTGTGGGACTAGCGAAGCTAGAGGGGAGAGTCTCTAGATAAGGGATAGCTCCCTTTGATGCATCTGATTTGTTTTAGTAAGTGCTAACATATATATATATATATATATATATATATATATATGTATGTATGTATAATGGGGGGAAGAAAAGGGAGAAAGATTGTAGGAAAACAAACTACTCTAAAGGAGGTGATGCACCAAAATGATCTGACCTTCTCACACTCACACTTAAAATTAGACAAACACATACATACACTTCAAACTGGTAGAAGGACCAGGCTGCAAGAAGCTTGGCCAGGAGGCTTTAATGGAAAATACAAAAAATAGAGATTCACCAAAAGTGCTATGGAAAGGCACACTGTATAGTAATTTATTCTATTTTTGAACTTCCAAATACAAATCTCCTTGTCATCTATAGAAATGGCACATTGTAGACACTAGGTATGTTGGTGTTGAGCCTGTGGAAGCACCAAGAAGAAATGACTAAACACCAACTAACACTCAGACATACACAGAGATATCTAACTAGGATAGAGGTAAAAAATGTGTTTATTAATTCAAGTGAAAATTTGCTAGGGCTACGCCTTAAAAATGTGGAAGATCCTTTCTCAAATGACAAGTCTCCATTATATAAAGGAAGAAAAGAGGCCCTTTGGTGCCCTTTTTAACAAGTGACCCATGCACTTTCTGAGCATTGAAATGAGGAAGCCGTCTAAATCTAACACTGTGTCAACTCTTGTCAGGATTTGAATTTATGAGCTACACTATTTGACTGCTCTCTAATGCATATTGAAGAAAACCAGTCACGTCGACCACTATTTGTGCCTCTTTGATGATCACATGGTAGGCACTATGTCAACCACTAAATAACTTCTTGAATCGACACCTTCCTGCATCACTTGGATTGCTTTATCTACTTTTGTGTGATGGCCATTCTATTGTCAAGATTTGAATTTATGAGCTACACCATCTACCTATTCTTTGTTCTTTGGGCTCTTTATTCTTTTTTGCTCCTTCAGCCCTCAGGGGCAATCTTGTAGTAGGTTGCTGCATTCTTTGGGATCATTCCATAGTTGGTGTGTAAGCAATTTTTAAGAAACAACATCTATTTCACAGCCTTAAATTTGATGTCCTCAGGCTCATCACCCTTGGAGTCTCTTTCAGCTCTTTGGCAGGTGGCTCTTTCAGGTTTCCTACTTCAGGCCTTTTTTCATGGGCAAAAAGTCTATGGGAATTAGCTGCTTTGATTTCTTTTGTTTATCCCTCTCAGAAGGGAAAAGACCCTCAGCTTTTTAAGAATGGTCCATCATCCTCAGTGAGAGCCCCCCACAAGGGCACATACCCTTCAGGTGGGCTTCTTCCTTTGGGCTCTATTACTGCAGCCTTTTAATGAATTCCTTTGGACTTTGGTGAAGTTTTGATGAATTACCTCTTTGGCTCCTTTCAAAAAGTTATTTCCCTCTATAAGGGCTCTTAAACCCAAGACTACCCTCTGTGAGGGTACCTATCCTTCGGCCTTGGGATGTACCCTTGAACCAAGCCGTTGAACCAACCTATTGAGCCAAAAAGGTTCAACAGTTCAATCAGTTCAACGGTTCAAGGTTGCATGTCGAGCTAATTAAACCAAGCTGATAATCTATCTATTTAAATCACTTGTTGAACCATTTGCTTGAACCAATCCATTGAACCATTTGCTTGAACTAGTTTAATAGTTTAATGCTGTGTGTCGAGCCCATTGAACTAAGCCTTTGAAATTTTCTCATTCGCCTCAATCGTTGAACTTGTGCATTAAATTGGAGGTGTTGAACCAAGTGATTGAACCAAGTGATTGAACTGGTTCAACAGTTCAATGTTGCACACTGATAAACTTGTTAAAGTTTTAAACTAAGCTGAAGTGTTAAACTAAGCTGATGAACCAAGGCATTTGAACTTTGCTGATGAACTCATCAAAGTTTTGAACTAAGCTGAAGTGTTGAACTAAGTTGATGAACCAAGGCATTTAAACTTTGCCAATGAACTCACTGATTGAACTGAGGCATTGAACCAAGCGATTGAACCAGTTCAAAAGTTCAAAAGTGCCAACTCTTCTTGTGATTTTCTTTAGACAAGAGCCTGAAGAAGCTTTGTAAAACCCACACTCTTTGAAACTAATTTTCATCTACCAAGGATTACACTTGCTGAGTTTGTAGAAAAACTTGTGAAGTTCGTAGAAACCTATAGAGTCCGTAGAAACCTGCAGAGTCCGTAAAAAACCAAGCTCTATAGAGTCCATAGAAATGGACCTACAGAGTTCATAGAAACCTGTAGATTCCATAGAAAACTAATCTCTACAGAGTCTATAGAAATGGACCTATAGAGTCCATAGAAATGCACCTGTAGAGTTCGTAGAAATTCTTGGACTTGTGCAAAAATCAAAAATGAATTGGCCTTGAATAATAGGGGAAGAAGTGGACTGATTTTTTTCCCTATTGGGAAAAAAATGGTCAATAATAACTATTACCCTGTCTCAACCTATGGGTTTATCCTTTGAGCCCACTACTAAAGGAACCAAACCCATCTATAATCCATTATCTATACTAGTTCAAAAATTGGAGTTCCTATCCCAACCTAACTTAGATCAGGACATGTTTTGGTAGCAACTTGGGCTCCCTTATCTAATTAAACAAGAGCCCTAAACCATATATTTGCTATAAAAATCTTCCACTTCCATTATCAAACCTACCATCATCAAAACTAAACCATTTGAAATATCTATCAACCAAACCATAGTTGAACCATCTAGACTAACCATGCCCAAAGTAACTAAGTCACCCTCTACCATTCCAACCAAGCCCACCAAAAACCTTAGCATGTTCCCTACTTAGAACCTTACTCACCCAACATTACAATTGAATTTAACTCCAACAAGCCCACCAAAAGATCTCCAAACTAAACCAACAATAAAAGTAAAAGTAAAACCATCTAAGATCTTAAAAACCAAAAATTTACCTCCCCTTTTCACCTTTCCTTCTATTTTGGGACCTCACCCCTCTACCTTAGTTAGGAAACCAACCAAGACAAACTAAACCCAAATTCAATCACCACTTTTAGCTATACCACCACTCCTAGTTTCACCCTCACCTATTTTCACCAAACCTTCTATAACCAAACCATCTACCTCTCAAACATCAAACTCCAAACCTTTCACCTCCAAACCCTTAGCCCCTAAGCAGTTTACACTAAAACATTCTAAAAAGAACCCTCCCTTATCTAAATCTCTTACCATCAGGCCTACTCCTAAAAAGACTTCTACCCTAACTACCAAACTTAAGGCCTCCACTCCCTTGCAACCTTTACTAGAGTCTTACTCAACCTTCTTACAAAGGCTATTACAAGCATATTACTTAACCTTTCCACCTATCAAACCATTCGAACCACATAGTCCTAAATCATCCTAGTATAATGACAATCTATTATGTTTATACCAAAAACACCTAGGCATGAAACAAATAACTATAAGGCTCTTTAAGTCTTAGTCCATTAACTATATCACAAAGATGAATTATTTTCAAATAAGCCTCCCATGAGCCCACCACAAATCCAAGAACTAGGAGCCATCACCTAACACCTACCTACTCCCCCAGTCTCACCTTTGAGTGAGGAGAAACCAAAGTAACCCGCTAGCCAAACTCTTCCCTAAATCCATACCATCCATGTGGTCACATGATCATAATCCCAAAAAAAGGATAAATAGAAAGCAAAGGTTTCCATTCCATGGACAACCATTTTCTAGCACCCAATCACCAAATCAAATCCCAACACCTTTACCATCAACCAAACCTAAGGTGTCTATCTTGGGTGCCTCCCAATCTAATCCTTTTGAATCAATCCAAAGAGTAGTTTTGAAACAACTTCACCAAATACCAATGAAGATGAGTTTATATGAAATAATCAATACCTCACCCCATCACCACCAAGTAATGATAAAAACTTTGCAATCCATAGAGATTCAACCAGAAGATCCATAACCTCTAGTAGCATTTGTCATAGCTCTTCACCTTTTCAACCTTGTTACCTTTATGGATTTGAAAAATACCCTCCATCCATCTTGATGATCCAGATACTCCTCTCTTCATTACCATATACATCAACCAAACCTACATCAAAAGGGTTATGATTGATGGGGGAGATAACATCAACATTATCTTCTCCCATACTTATAATCATCTCAAGTTATTAGAGAACATTATGTCAAAAACCTTGGTGATGCTCTGATCATTCAATGACATAATGGATACAACTTTAGGAACTATTATATTTCAAATTCATTTGGGACCTCACATAATTGTTAAGTTATTTTATGTAGTATAAGGTGAGATCTAGTATAACATTTTGCTAGGATGCGCATGGATCCATTCCATGGTTGTGTACCATCTACCCTGCACCATTGCATCAAATTTGAGCACAAAGTCAAGTTTTTATCATACAAGTTGACCCAAGTACTTTTACACCATGCAACATGATGTACAAGACCAATGATGTTCTTCTCCTTCCATCCAACAAGCCTTCATCAATAAAAAATGAATGTCCATCTTATTCTTCTAATGAAGCATCCACTAGTTCATCCATCCCTTCTTCAAAAATTCCCATGAAGAATACTTTGGAGTCAATATTCCAACATCTTTCACTTGGGGAGTACCACCTTTTAACCCTCAATGATTTACCTACTCACCAAGAGTAAGAGAATATTGATCACCAACCTGGTTATGATTCCAAAATGGGAAGCCTCATTCCTTTTAAACTTCTCAATCTCCAAATCAATCTTATTTATGGGGGAAGTGATAAATTACTCTTCACTTCTACTACCTCCTCTTCTCCTTGACCATTCACCTATGATTTATCCTATCTAGATAAACTAGACTTTTCCAAGACATACTGTTGACCTTTGTTTGCTCAACAGGCCAAAAATCAGTCCCCTTCTGTCCCTGCTATTCTAGGCTATTCATTTTTTTATTTTTTCACAAGTCCAAGAAAATTGATAAACTCTGTAGGTGGAATTTCTAGACTCTGGAAGATTTTTATGGACTATACAGGTCTAAATCTATGGACTCTACAAGTTTTGGATTTCTACGGACTCAGTAGATTAGTCCTTTGGTGCATGAAGGATCAGTTCAGAGAGTGTTAGGTTTTAAAAGGCTTCTTCAAACTCTTGTCTGAAGAAAATCACAAGAAAAGTTGGTATCTTTAAACCATTAAACCATTTCAATGCCTTAGTTCAATGCTCAGTTCAATTGGTTCAAGTTCAATGCAAGGTTCATCGGCCTTGGTTTAATTCAGTTGGTTTAGCGGCTTTTTGTTCATCAAGCTTAGGTTCAAGTGGCTTTTGGTCCAATTTCTAGTTCAATCATAAAGTTCAAGGCCTTGGTTCAATCCATTGGTTCATCAGCGGGTTCAACATTTAAAGTTCAATGCCTTAGTTCAATCACATTTAGTTCAATGTTTGGTTCAACCACTTGGCTTGGCACGTAGTGTTGAACTATTGAACTAGTTCAATAGACTAGTTCAATGCACTGGTTCAACGCATTGGTTCAACACGATTAGTTCAATCATTTAGTTCAATGTTTGGTTCAACCACTTGGCTCGATGTACAATGTTGAACCATTGAACCAGTTCAATGAGTGGTTCAAACGAATGGTTCAATGGGTTAGTTCAATGAGACGTCCAAAAGATGAAAGGTAGAAGCCCTTGTAGAGGGTAGTTTCTAAGTCCAAAATCCCTTCTAAAGGGTAGGGAACACTTCGAGGCAGCCAAAATATAGTCAAAGAGCCCGAAATGAAAAGGACAAAAGACTTAAGTGATGGGCTAAATTCTTTCATACTTTTGTCTGAAGGAATTCCTTCAGACAAAAAAAAGCTTGAAGGAATTTGGGGAAGGCTACAGTTCAAAGGGCCTGAAGGTGTATAAAAAGTCAAAATAGCCAATTCCCATAGAATTTTTGTCTGTGGGAAAAATGCCCAAAACAAAAGACCCGACAGATTTTGCCAATGACAGTGACGTCCTGAAAGTCATCAAATTTAACATAGTGAAGTAGCCCTTTATTTTTTAACTGCCTAAGTGCCAACCATGGAAAGAGCCAAGGAACATAGTGACCTGCTATAAGATTGCCCCTGAGGGCTAAAATAGCAGGAAGAAGACAAGTAGTAGAGAAGACAAAGTTTCCAAGTGGCAAAGGGAAGGCGAGTTATTGCCAGACGAGTAGCGCAGCCTATTTTCTCTAATTGGCATTGATGAGGGGACAAACTACAATCTATTTGAAAAAAAGAGCCACGGCCATGTTCTTACATTAATTCTTGAATGCCAAAGTTAATTTTGGCAATTATAAAACATGGTTTTAGTAGGCCTCTACTAGAAGAATGACATCAATAACAGTGGCTTCCTCTTCCCAAGGTTCAAAACGCACATGGGCCACTGGTAAAAAAGGGTGCCAAAATCTTTCCCAAGAAGTGCCAAGTTCTCTTCCTCTTTCTATTTATTGTAAACTTATCTTTTGAGAAGGGATCCACTCTCTTAGCCTTAAGGCAAACTCTGCCCAAAAATATCTCGGGCTTGTAAGGCAGAGCTACCGGATTTTTACCTTGAATTAGAACTTAGCTATCTTTACCTCTATCTAGACTTACACTCAAGCACATGTCTATGTTTTATTTTATGTTAAGTAATTTCCTTTTATGCTTCTCACAAATCAATTCCATCATGTCTAGCACATTGTGAGTTTCTCTTTTGCAAGTTTTCCAGAAGTGTCCCTAGAGGAATATAGGTGCCTATGAATAGGCTATCAAAGTGTGTCCCAGAACACCTTTGCGAGTTCCTTCCTCCTTATACTTCCACGGACCCCTAGCTAACTATTACAGAGGAGCTTCTCACTTCAGATGAAGTGTATTGGCACTTCTTCCTAGTGAAAAGTGTATGTTTGGGCTGGGTGGGTCACTTTTCTAGTGTATCACCTTTTCTTTTTTAGGTTTAGGTTCTATTTTTAGCATCTCTCTCTCCCTTTTCATCCCCCCCTTTTTTTCATTTTATTTATTAGCAGTAGGAGAAATTAGGGCCTAAAAGATACATCAGAGGGAGCTAGCCCTTATCTAGAGACTCTCCCCTCAAGCTTCGCTAGTCCCATAGACAAGAGGGGAGTTTCCATTGTTGCGTGTGGAAAGGCAGGAGCTCGGCCTCCTGCCTCAGGTGCAATCCACTGCATCAATAGTTTTTTGTCATGATTAGTGGGACCAACTTCGACAAGTTATGTCTAAAGAGTTAAAGAATTTTTGGTGTGTTCTTCAATCGACCAACCTTTAGAGGATTTTGCATAACACCAATGGTGACTCTGAGTTGAATCAGCTATTTAAGCAGCTTGGTGCTATTAGAAATCATATTTTTGTATGTATAATTCCTTTGCACAAGATCATGGACCTTTTATTCCTTCATGTTACCATGATCAAACTCAAAACATTCATGCAATCCCCTCAAGCAGCCCTCCTAGTTTCCCTTCAACCAAAAGGGAAATCCCAATTCTGAGATCTTTCGCCTTGATGGCAACCTCCTGACCTAGGGGGAAATAGTGGAATCATGGAGTAGGAAAGAGGAGAAGAAAGGTTTTGCTCAAAACCTTAAAAAATATAAAGCTACTCCTACCCATGATTCTTATGATCTCCAAGAAATGCTCTTCCAAGAAGATCTAGATAGGAAAATTACAGAGTTGAAATCTGAAGAGAGATTCCTTAGCCAACGTGTGATGGACCTGTCTGAAGACACTCCATCTACACACATCCAAGAGAGATATCAAACCACACCTGATATAGATGAAGTGATGACCAAGTGGAAGGAGGAGAATCATTCTATTCTAGCTCAAGGACTGCCTCCTCTTCCACATGGTTTTTTCACTTCACCCCTTCTCAAGGAGGAACCTATTCTGCAGGAGGTGAGTGAAGAGCAGAAGATCCAAGATGTAGTTTCCCAAGGGGCTATCATGAGTGACAATGGAGGTAGAATCATCATGGAGGCTCCTTGTGAAGACCTCATCAGTAATGGAGAAGACATAGGTCACACGTACATGCAGATGTTCCAGCAATACGAAGAGGAACTTAAGCATGGTGAGCTCTCTCCCCCTTTGTTTGATGAACTTCCTTTTTGATTTGATGAGGAGGATGACTATGTTGAGGAGCCTAAGTTGGTGGAGGATCAGGAGGATACCTTTGAACATCTAGAGGTCCTTATCTTGAAGGAGGAAAAGGAGAGATCTGTCTTCCTTGAGGAAAGCCTTGAAGAAGAAAGTTTTAAACAGAGAGGTGATGTTTTGTGGGATGAAAAATCATTTTGTGATTCCATTTTAGACATCACAACTATCACCCTTCTTCAAGAAGGCCAAGAGGGAGTAGAAGATGAGTTTGACATGGCCTTCAATGAAGCAAAAGGAAATGGGTCAGACCATGATGCACTACAAGGAAGCAATACATATCAAAGGGCTTATGGTGATGAGCCAGTAGCCATTGATTTCTTGGTGATATGCACCAACATGAGGGACCAACATTCAACAAGCTTCCAAGAACAAAAGGAATACATGTATGTTGGAAGCATGTTTGAATCTTATCCACTCAAATACAAGCCAACCAAGGTGATAGGCAAGAGGAAAAGGTCACCAACTCTCCATTTCATTCAGCCACTTGTCTAGCACCATAAGTCTTCTTGCCAAGAAGGGGAATTAAGAAGTTTTCCTTTTGATCTAGGAGGGAAGCAGATGTACCTAATTAGTTATACATAGTAGTTTGCTTTTATTTGTCTTTCTTGTTTTCCCTAAGTGTAGTTTACACAAGTAGTGTTTTTAGTCTTGCATGTGTTTTCCCTTTATCTGGGGTAAAAAGCTTCATGTTTGATTCTTGGATCTTTGGGGCTATTGCTAACCTTTCTTCAAAGCTACATTCTGACTTCGTGCCCAATGGACTATAAGGCAACTAGTCTCTAAGCATAGCAGGCATGCTTCCCATGGGAGTTGCTAATTTGTTGACCATTTTTTGCCTAACAGGCCAAAAATTGGTCCCCTTCTATCCTTGCTATTCTAGGCCATTCATTTTTTTATTTTTGCACAAGTCTAGGAAAATCTACAGACTCTATAGGTGGAATTTCTATGGACTCTGTAGGTCTAAATCTATGGACTCTATAGGTTTTGGATTTTTATGGACTCAGCAGGTTAGTCCTTTAGTGCATGAAGGATCAGTTTAGAGAGTGTTGGGTTTTAAAAGGATTCTTTCGACTCTTGTCTGAAGAAAATCACAAGAAAAGTTGGCATCTTTGAACCATTGAACTGGTTCAATGGCTTAGTTTAATGTTCGGTTCAATCAGTTCAAGTTCAATGCAAGGTTCATCGGCCTTGGTTCAATTCAATTGGTTCAGCAGCTTTTTGTTCATCAAGCTTAGGTTTAAGTGGCTTCTAGTCTAATCACTACTTCAATTACAAAGTTCAAGGCCTTGGTTCAATCAGTAGGTTTAATCCATTAGTTCATCAGTGGGTTTAACATTTAAAGTTCAAAGCCTTAGTTAAATCACATTCGTTTCAATGTTTGGTTCAACCACTTGGCTCGGTGCGCAGTGTTAAACCATTGAACTAGTTTAATAAACTAGTTCAACATGCTAGTTCAACACATTGGTTCAATGTGATTAGTTCAACGTTTGGTTCAACCACTTGGCTCGGTGCACAGTGTTGAACTGTTGAACTGCTTCAACAAGTGGTTCAAATGAATGGTTCAATGGGTTGGTTCAATGAGACGTTTAAAGGCTGAAAGGTATAAGCCCTTTCAGAGGGTAGTTTCTAAGTCCAAAAGCCCTTGTAGAGGGTAGGGAAAACTTTAAGGTAGCTAAAAGATAGTCAAAGAGCCTAAATGAAAAGGACAAAAGACTTAAGTCATGGGCTGAATTCTTTCAAACTTTTGTCTGAAGGAATTCCTTCAAACAAGAAAAACCCTGAAGGAATTCGGGGAAGGCTACAGTTCAAAGGGCTCAAAGGTGCAAAAAAAGTCAAAGTGGCCAATTCCCATAGACTTTTTGTTCATGAGAAAAAGGCCCAAAACAAAAGACCCGATGGATTTTGCCAAGGATAGTTACGTCTCGAAAGCCGTCAAATTTAACATAGTGAAGTAGCCATTTATTTTTGAACTGCCTGAGCGCCAACCATGGAAAGAGCTAAGGAATGCAGCAACCCACCAGAAGATCACCCCTGAGGGCTGGAAGAGTAGGAAGAAGACAAGGAGTAGAAAAGACAAAGCATCCAAGTGGCAAAGGGAAGGTGAGTTATTGCCAGACGAGTGGTGCAACCTATTTTCTCCAGTTGGCATTGATGAGGGGATAAACTACAATCTATTTGTAGAAAAGAGGCATAGCCATGTTATTACATTAATGATTAAATGCCAAAGTCAATTTTAGTGATTGTATATCATGGTTCCAGCAGGCCTCTTCTAGAAGAATGACATCAGTAATAGTGGCTTCCTCTTCCTAGGGTTCAGAATGCACATGGGCCACTGACAAAAAAGGGCACCAAAATATTTCCCAAGAAGCACCAAGTTCTCTTCCTCTTTCTATATATTATAAACTTATCTTTTGAGAAGGGATCCACTCTCTTAGCCTTAAGGCAAACTCTGCCCAAAAATATCTTGGGCTTGTAAGGCAGAGCTACCAGATTTTTACCTTAAATCAGAACTTAGCTATTTTTACCTCTATCTAGACTTGCACTCAAGCACATGTCTATGTTTTCTTTTGTGTTAAGTCATTTCCTTTTATGCTTCTCATATATCAATTCTAGCATGTCTAGTGCATTGTGAGTTTCTCTTTTGCAGGTTTACCAGAAGTGTCCCTAGAGGAATATAGGTGCCTGTGAATAGGCTGTCAAAGTGTGTCCCATAACACCTTTGATGGTTCCTTCCTCCCTGTACTTCCACAGACTCTTAGATGACTATTGCAGAAGAGCTTCTCACTTCAGATGAAGTGTATGGGCACTTCTTCTTGGTGAAATGTGTATGTTTAGGCTGGGTGGGTCACTTTTTTGGTGTATCACCTTTTCATTTTTAGGCTTAGGTTTTGTTTTCAACATCTCTCTCTCCCTTTTCATCCCCCCTTTTTTTCATTTTATTTGCTAGTAGTAGGAGAAACCAGGGCCTAAAAGATACATCAGAGGGATCTAGCCCTTATCTAGAGACTCTCCCCTCCAGCTTCACTGATCCCACAGGTGAGAGGGGAGTTTCCATTGTTGGGGTGCAATCCACTACATCAACACATACCTCCATAGGTGTTCTTAGAAGGGATTTAGTCTAGGTCAATATGAATATGGGCCATGCCAATTACTACCTTTAAAGACCCAAATAATTGGTAAGTGATTAAGTATTGGATATATTCTACTAAGAAAGCAAACGAACCCACCTAACACTATCATCACTAAGAGGGAGGCATGCCTTCACCACCTCTATCTCCTTAGAGATATAAGGATCCAAATATCATACCCCAAAATGTTTTTTTTAATGTGATTAACATTAGACCCCTGACTTATCAAAAGGATGAGGTAATTATAATCTTTCCTTTACTTCACCTTGAGATGGTATACGATGACTCTCCTACCATTCATACCATCTAGTGTTAGGATGATGATTCCCTTCTCACCTACCTTAGTACAAAATATTCCTATATCCACAAATATTTCCTTCCTAAGACTTCAACTATGTTGAATGAATCCACCATGAATGTCAACTTAAGTACTCAGGATAACCTGTGCATCATCAAAATTGGACAATCACTAAATTGCATAAAGTAGCAAGACTTCTCTACCTCTTTTATAGACTAAAGCATAACATTTTCTTGTTCTTATAGTGACATGATGGGAATCAAACCCACCATCTCCAGCCATAACATTGTTTCCAACCATGAGGCTAAGCCTATTCGATAAAAGATTTGTTGGATACACCCTCATATAGCCCTTCTTATCAAAGAAGAACTTCAATGTCTCCTTTCTATCAATTTCATCCAACCCATTGATTATCCCAAATGGGTCTTGAATTTTATCCTTATCACCAAAACTACATTATAAATTTTCATTTACATGGATTTATATGACCTCAACCACACCTACGCAAAGGATGACTTCCCTTTGCCAAGCATTGAGCAACTTGTTGATCTTAAAACTGGTCATGAGATACTATCTCTTATGAATAGTTTCTTGAGTTGTAATAAGATCTTGATTGCCCCTAAAGATCAACATAAAACTACCTTTATCACCCCTTGGGGGAATTTATGCTATAGAGTCATTCCTTTTGGTCTAAAGAATACTGGTGTAACCCACCAACATGTTATGACCTACATTTTCCATGATCTTATTCATAAAATTATAGAAGACTATGTTGATGACCTTCTTGGGAAATTCAAATGTAATAAAGATCATCTAGCCATTTTTAAAATAATCTTCAAACATCTTATCCACTACCATTTTCACCTCAACCCCAAGAAGTGTATTTTTGGGGTCTTATCAGGAAAGCTTCTTGGATTTATCATCTTTATTCATAGAGTCAAATTCAATCTTGCTAAAGTTAAGGAAATCCTTGATATGCCTCCTCTAACCTCCCTCAAGCAACTCTGTAACCTATAGGGGAAACTTCAATCCATTCATCATTTCATCTCTTAATTATCAAATATATGCTAACCTTTTCAACACCTTATAAAGAAAGATATCTCTTTTAAGTGGAATAAGGAATATCAAAAAGACTTTGATTCACTTAAAGAGTAACTTATTTCTCCACCCATTCTCATTCCTCCAAAAGAAGATCAACCCTTTTACCTATATATTTCCACTATGACCATTCCTTAAGGGTAATTCTTGCATACCGTGATGATGAAAATTTAGAGCAAGCCATATAATACATAGTTGAACACTTATAGAGTATGAAACTCAGTACACCCATACTAAGAAACTTTGCCTAGCCTTGGTCTTTATGGCCTCTAAACTTTTCCATTACCTTCTCAACCACAAAACCATTGTCATAACCAACACCAACCCTCTCAAGTATATGCACTCCAAGCCATACTAAAATCAATGTATGGCTAAGTGTCTCATGATTTAAGTTGAGTTTGAACTTGAGTTCCTCCAACATAATTAAACTAAAGGCCAAGTCATTACTAACCAATTGGCCAAATCACCCTTGGTAGACAATCAACCTTCCCCTCTCGAGTTTCTTGATGAGTCCATCATGACCTTGTCTCAATATGACATCACCTATCAAGTGACCATGTTCTTTGATGGATCAAAGTGTCAACATGGTGGGGGAGGTGGTATTATCCTTATCCTCCTTAATGATGAACCTCTTCCTTTATCCTTTAAGCTATATTTTGATTGTACCAATAATATGGTTGAATATGAAGCCCTAGTGATAGGTATCCAAACTGATTTAGCCTTGGGAGTCAAAATAATTAGCATCTTTGGTGACTCTCAAATCATGGTCAATCAAATCAATGAATCTTAATAGTGTAAGAATGATGTTTTACAATAATATAAACAACTAGTGGATGTATTATTGATGTCATTTGATCACTACCTTATCCAAGCCACTCTGTAATCTATGAATAAGTTTGACAATACAATGGCTTCTCTCACTTTCTAGATCCTATTTTTACCCTCTGACTCTAAGATATCTATCATCAGCCATTGAATTATTGAGCCTTATTATATTAAAATAGACTCTCCAACCATCTATAATTTAGAGGAGACCCAACCTGACCTTTAGTATCAGTAGATCTTTGACTATCTAAACCTTGCCATCATTCTTTCTCACCTTTCTAGGAATGGTTGAAGAGTGTTTATTCAGAGTACCTCACATTATATTATACTAGGGATAATTATTTATAAGCACAGATTTGATGGTTTCCTCTTCCTTACCTGCTTAGTCATGAAACCTCTCATGCTATCAAATAAATTCAAGATGTGATTTGTGGAGGTCACTTTAGTGGTATAACTATCACTAAATATATTATTCACCTTGGCTACTATTGGCCCACCCTTAACTAGGATTGTTATGATTATGTGAAGAAGTGTGTTAAGTATCAACAACATACCAATTTACATCATTCTACCATCATTGTGACATAATATTTCACCAAATGGGTGGAAGTTATTCTTCTCATTTCAACCAAGGTTGAAAAGATCATCAACTTTATTAACCATAACATTATCTATCATTTTGGTGTTCCACATAAAATTATCACTGTTAATGGTAAGTATTTTAAGAACAAAAAATTCTAGGGTATTCATGATGCATTTGTAATTAAGTTAAGTTTCTCATCACCTTATTGTCCACAAGATAATGGACAGGCGTAAGCTTCCAAAAAAACTCTTAACAATATGCTAATAAAATGGTTAATGTATCTAGTCAGGATTGACATTTACATATACCCTTCACCTTATGGGCGTATCATACTAACATTTGAACCCCTATGGTTACTACACCTATCTCTCTTATTGTTGGAATAGAGGCTATCTTACCTCTCGAAGTCCAAATTTCCTTTATTTGCATATCTCTATAGGATATCATTCCTAAGGGCAATTATTTTCAAGAACATTTAGCCCAACTTAAACTACTTAACAAAAATCATTTATCTTTACTTACCCATCTTCACGTATATCAAAATAGAATCAAGAAATTTTATAATAAACACCTCAAAGTATGAGAATTCAACATCAAAGATCTCATTTTAAAGGAAAATCAACATGTAACCAACATGCAGAAAAGAAAGTGGGGAAAGTTTGATTTCAATTAGCTTGGACCTTATTTCATAATGCATAAGTATAGATTGAGAGATTACCATTTATCCTCTCTTAAATGGAAACTAGACCCTAAGCCCTTGAATGCTTTGCATTTGTATCCTTTTTTTGTTAAACAAGATCAAACTCACCTTTTATCTAACTTAAGCTCATCCCTTATTTTCAGCCACTTTCATCTCCTTATTTTAAGGACAATCAATTAAAGTTGGATCATGTGATTATTCATCATAGCCTTAACCTAATCTTGAACATGGGTACCATGGCTCTACACATGGCATGATTCTCATGGTACTCTCCACCCCTTTATAGGATGGGTTCTCATGGTCATTGTCACCTAAACCTCTTTTACCCATTATCAACCTTCTTGTGTTTTAATCTTGACTTCATGAAGGTGAACATTTTAAGCCTATATAAGCAAATCCAAGTTAATAGTAAAAAAACCAGACAAAACTAAAAAAAAAATCTTTCCAAAAAATCATATATCTTGTGTGTCATTCTAAGCATTAGCAAACTACTCCCTTGAAGAATAGTTGCCAAAACCAATCAAAATTTCTCAATGTAAAGTAGACTGCTCCTTTGAAGGATAGCTATCAAAAGTCTTAAACAAACTTCATAATCTTAGACCACTCCCTTGAAGGATTGTAGAGTAAATTATTTATCAAAACATAGTAATTTATTGGTAGCTTCTCACATTGATTAGCTTCCCCAACCTCTCCAAGAAATAATAAAATATAAAAAACCCATTATCAAAATCAGAGAAAGCAAAGACAATTTTAAAATCCATAATCAGATTTCATAAGTAGACTTCCTGCATCGATCAATCTACAACTTATATGACATGGACTTTTTTATACTAGATCTTTGGTAACTTGGAAGAGGCATGCTAATCTCACAAGAAGATTCCATTAACATCTATCTTCCCTTTATACTCTTTATAAAGAAGGGATTTTTGAGCTTACTTGACATTATGTGATCAAGAAACTTATTAACCACCTAACAAATGCTAATACGAATAATTCAAAGGGATTATGTTCATAAGCTAATCTAACTTCTATTTGTTTGTCCTTGCCAAAGAAGAATCATCATGTCTTCTTCTTATTATTTCCTACCTATTTGTTGATGCATTCATTAATGATTCTTCTCTTTTTAATTGTCTCATCTTTCCTCACATTTAGTTTTGTTATCCAACTTACTCTATGTTTTTTTAGATTCATTCACCTTCATCTAATCAAATGCAATTCATTAAAATTATTTAAATACCAATTATGTGTTTTTTTATGTCTTTGCCATCTTATCTTATTTTTTTAAGTTTTTTCAATCAAAATAACATTTTAATGAATTAACCATATCAAAAAACATCACATCATTAATAACATTATATCCAATTTCATTTATCACATCATCACTATTTATCCCATCATAAGTCAATAAATCATCACAAATGTTGTCCATCAAATGTCTATTTTGACAATCTACCTAAACATGTATCTACTCAAAATAACATCATCACATCATGATCATATCACTAAAACAATCTAAATAAACCAATCACATCACCTAATAAAAAATATCTATCATGTCATCACCATCTATCCTATCATAAATCAATGAGTCATCAAATATGTTAATCCATCACATGCCTAGCTAGGTAAGGAAATATATATTCATTAATTTAAAAACATCCACATTTTTAACCAAGCATATGTCTAGTCAAATAGAAATGTTAATCATAAGCAACATTAAAACATCATAACAATAACAACACATCCATAAACATGAGTAATAAACCATAATCCATATCCACAACCCTAACCACAACATGAGATCATAATCAAAATATTCATATATATAATAATAATGTTTATATCTCTTAAAATCATATAAATCTCCTACATCAGCTCATAAGCTGATATCAAAATCATATAATACATCAAAATATAGAATCTCATTAGAATATAGGGTGCCACAACATTGCTACTCCCTAGATCTTATCCACCTATAGGACCTCTCTATGTACCTATAAATGTTGCCCACCTACCTAGTGTAGCAATGTTTGCTCTCCCACCCCCTCATTGTGTCACAAATCATAAAATTATGGCTCATCTAGAAGGTGGGAAAATACTAGTGCCTCATAATATCAAAGCTCCTCTATTATAGTAATGTATCTAGACATTGTAGTCCCTGATGGTCCTATAGGTGCCAGTGACTATACTACTCCTTGTCTCAAGGTTTCCCTCTCTTGTGTGACCAAGGCTAGCTATGATCATAAATGGTCTCTGTCTTTTATGAGGGTACCCACCTAGCCCTGTATTGTGTCTCTCTTTAATATCACTAATGCTAATACTACCTATGCTACAATTAATACTACCCTAGCTTGATCCCTCTCTCTGATGAGTGTCTACTTATTTGGGGCATCCACATCTTTTTGGTCCTCACCCCTTCCTCATCAAAATTTATGGCCTACTGACCATATTTTACATCATCTCCTCCAAACACTACTATAACATAGTGTACTTAGAGTTAAACAAGGTAATCCTATGTAACCCCTACATCATCAATATCTGACCTCACTAGTAGCTCCTCTTAGTCAAATTAAAACTCCTTCAATTATGGCTCAAGTAGTGGAAAATACATTTCCTCCATCTTTTACCTTGAAAAAGCACCTGGGATACCCTACATTAGCCTAAATTATCTCTTCACCTTGTTAAAAGGGATCAAATCTAACTCAAGATCTCATCATCCATATATCCACTTGTAACTTTGTAATGAGAGGGACTATCTAATATGACCTACCCATGTAGTAAATTTGACACATGGTCTCCACATGAAATCACGCTCAACCAATGAATCTAACCTATCATGATACCAATCTAGGTCTTGTGTCCCTCCCCCTGGTCCTATAAGAGCATAATCATACCTCCATCACATAAAGCTAACTCTAAAGTCCATTTGCACAAATTCATGTCATGGTAACCCACCTAGTCAAGGCATCATGATGTGCTCATATGCCCAATAATATAGTAAAAACTTGACATTGATGCCATACCTCCTATGTGACCTATATCCCTATAGCTCCTAATACATATACACTAGTAGGATAGGTGCCAAAGAGTACTTTATCTGATCTATCATCATACTTGCTAAAATGCCTAACAATATAGAGGTAAATTTTCCACTACTCAAGTTTGGTAGTTCATAACAAGTTATGACCATCATCATCATGATCACATATCACATTCCCCTATCCATATGATATAAGGGTGCATAATGGATCCCTCTAGGGTGACACCTCACATGCACCAAATCCTCCCCTGTTTCTAACTATTTTTGCTTTTCCACATTCAAAAGATGAAAGAAACTAAGAATAATGGTCAGGGGTTTGTACGTACTTGGATTAAGTTTGCACATTGTTATCTAGATGACTGAAGGAGCTCCTCTTTGGCTGTGGAGGATGACACCTATAGAAGAAAGACTTAAACAAAGAGATTGTTAGATAGAGATAAGGTGGACTGCCAAGTGATATGATTGGTCCCAGAAGTGCAAAAACTTCCTTGAGAGATGACAGTCCACTGTTAATAAGTAAAAGTGTCGGAAATAAATAAATGACAAATGACTAGCAAAGAGGAAATTAGATAATGCGTACCTATTTCTTTGCAGTCAATTTGACATAGTCACTGATGTTAGTTATTCTGCTAACGTTGGTTGTTAAGGTTTACGATGTTAGTTAGTCTACCAACATTGGTAGGGGTTGATGTCAGACAGGGCAATGGCCTTGGGCGAGTTCTGGTCAGGGTTGTGGTTAACAGAGGGGTCTGGGATGTCTGTGGGAGTTCAATGGGTTGTGTTGGGTTTGCAGGGCAGAGAGTATGGTCTTAAGAGGGACAAGGGGTAGAGGATAGGTTGTCAAAAGGGAGTAGGGATATGGGGAAGGCCTCTTAGCCTCTCCAGGAAGAAAGTCAGGCTTGGTTTGGTCTACAGTGCTTAGAACTAGTAAAAAGAGAACTAATTACTGATGCTTTCTAAACTACTAAAATGAAAGGGTAGAAGAAATACTTAGCTTTGGTTTGTTGAAGAAAGAGTGTAGAAGACTTGTTGTTGATGCGGTGATGTACCTACAATGTCTTTAACCCAAAGTCTAGAGCTATTCTTGCAAAGTGCCTGTAGCCTGTGATGCTTGGTGTGTGTCTGGGAGAGAGAGAGAGAGAGAAGTTGGATTCAAAGGAAGAGAGTTAGCATTCGAGTCTATCATTCATCATCTAGTGCTATGATTTTAGCATCCCCAAGTGAAGATAATTTGCCTTTAGGTTATTTTAAGTGACTGACATTGGCGATCCCATCGGCATCGGCCGACTGGTAACCGACGTCGGCAGATAGAAGATAGGAAAAAGGCTATTTTTAGCCTTTTACCCATTCCTCTATCTGTCGAGTTTAGTGATCATGGTAAAATGGTCAAAGGTAGGTTTAATAGGCATGAGAGGTTAGTGGGAGGGTTGAAATAGGTCATAAATTGGTCATAGGGTGATGGGAGGCATCCAAGGGGAGGTATCCAAGGCGGGGTGTGTCCAAGGGTGAGGTGTCAAGGGAGGTGTTATTAATTTAAAATAAGTTATTATTTTAAATTAATAAGTGTGTGGGATAGGAATGTGTTAAAAGTGGACCAAGGGGACCAAGGGGGAGAGTTGACCAAGGAGTAGACACGATTTTGGTGTCTACATTTGCCCCTTTTTGTCTTGTTGGTTGTTCTTGATGAACTGCAAGACAAAAATAGGAGTAAGTTGCCCCAGATATGGGATAAGGTCATTTTTGCCCTGTTGGTTGTTCTGATGAACTGCAAGATAAAAATAAGAGTTGATTGCCCTGATTATGGGATGAGGTATTCCCCCTCAAAGTGAGAGTCGAGGGAAGGAAACCTGAAATCGGGTGCCAATTTGATAGATAGTGGATGGAAACGGTGAAGGTTGAGTGTAAACGTTGCAAAAGTTGAGATTGCATGTATACCACTTCATGAGATAGATAGGTCAAATTGTCACAGGTCAAGGGTCGAGGAGTGCTAAAATCAAAATAACTGAGCCCTAACATTTAGTCGTAGCTGATTGGGTTAAATGATCCAAGCTGTAGCTCCAATGGTCATCGTGTTCCAAGTATCCTGGGCTCAGAAAGTGCTCCTAAAAAACAAAAAAATGTCACAAGTAGTGGGGATCAACTTGCTCGTGATCTAATACTTGTGAGGGTCATAATGTGGTGTGTAGACAATTTGGCTAACTATTCATGAAGTAGCCTACATGCAATCAAAACAACCAAGGCAGGGTTGTCTCAAAAGTGGTCGTGGTCTGAGGAGATAGTTGTGATCTCCATAGTCATTGGTCGAGTCGGTTTGAGATAGATAGTTGGTCCATTAGATGGACAGATGAAGGAATGGCTGAGCTAACCTCAGAAGACCCCATGTCAACTGAGTGCTGCCTACATAGCCCTTGTTGGAAGGGTCTCAGGCCAATGTAGTTCTCCCTAAAAGGGAGGAAGAGGGTTGGTTATGGACATGGGGTGGACGAGGTTAAGTCATGGTGAAAGGTAATATGGTTTGTCCATCAGATAGATGAACAAATGGATGTGGCCAAGCTAAACCCAGAAGATGTCATGTAATCTGAGTGCTACCTACATAGCCCCTGTTGGAAGGGCCTCAAACCAATGTAGTTCAGACTAGGGGTCAAAGTGGTTGATAGTTGATTTGGACTAGGTTAGGTCATGGTTAAAGGTTGAAATGGTTTGTCCATCAGATAAACAAACAAATGAATGTGGCCAAGCTAACCCCAGAAGACATCATGTAATCTGAGTGTTACCTACATAGCCCCTGTTTAAAGGGCCTCAAACCAATGTAGTTCAGGCTAGGAGTCAAAGTGGTTGATAGGTCGATTTGGACTAGGTTAAGTCATGGTTAAAGGTTAAATGGTTTGTCCATCAAGTAGATGAACAAATGGATGTGGCTGAGCTAACCCCAAAAGACATCATGTAATCTGAGTGCTGCCTACATAGCCCCTATCTTTAGGGCCTTAGACCAATGTAGTTCAGGCTGGTTGATAGGTTGGTTTGGTTAGGTTAAAGATGATGAGGGTATGATGATGTTACAGCCTTTTCCATATTATGTGATGGTGTATTCTGTAACATTGGTTAAGTGGTCTTTCACCCTTAGCAATTATCCATATTGGTGATGGATGTATGCTAAAAATGAATTGAGGTTATTTATGCTTCAGCAAGTAATGCTTTATGTTTAACATAAATTGTGTGGTCGATAGTTTCCATGTGTATTGGTTTCCATAGAAACTATGTGAAATGGACTATGTCATGTTGGTGGTCTGAAAATGTTTTGGTTTGGTTGGGTTTGGTTGAGAAAATGATTTAGTTGAATGTGACAAAGGTATGGATAAGAAGTGAAAGGTGCATTTCTCTTTCATTGACAAGGACCATAGTGATAGCATAGGTAGGGGTTTTTTTAAAAAACAAAAGCCCCATTCATGCATTATGTCGTCGACCATTGGTTGTGTTAGAGAAGTAATCGAATCACTTTGACATTAAAATGAGCTCAAAATCCCTTGAGTTGGTGATGTGATATGTTAGGATAGGGTAACCCTTTTTAGTAGGGATAACTTTGCCCCTTTTTATAGGAGACCTTGAGAATGACTATAAGTCAAGTCCATGACTTTTTTTTTAGTGGTAGACTGATTGATGTGGGAAGTCTACATAGGGATGTCATTTTGCTTTGTGGTCATTTGTGAAGCTGATCGATGCGGGAAGCTTCTAAGAGAGTACTGTTTATAGCAAGATTTTAGGCATAGCCATCCTTCGAGGGAGTGGTCTATATTTTTTCTTTATATATATTTGAGGGCTTTGAATAGCTGTCCTTCGAGGGAGCAGTCTACATTTAGAGTTTATGACCTTTTGATATTTTGACATCTCTATTTATTTTTGATAGAATTTTTAGTCATGGACAAGACTATAGAAGTTTGAGGGCTCCATTTTATTAGGACAAAACATTCATACTTTATAAAAGGGTTACATAAGGTTTACTTTATGGAAACAGGGTTGAAAGAAATGGGGATTAAGATGATAGGGTTTGCTCAAGGGACGAGCTCAAGTTGAATGTCAAGTGAACGAGTACTCGACTAATAGTAGAACGGTCATAGATGTAAGGCATTAAGAGGCTTAGGTTCTGGTCGGCCTTCAAGAGAAGACATACGATAAGTCCTTGATCCATACTTGTGCATTATGATGTAAGGTCTGAGCCAATTAGGAGCAAACTTGCCTTGTTTGCTTCTTTCTATATTGGTCACATGTTAAAGATGATTAAGAAGTTGGTTGATTTTTGGTCAATGCTTGGTTGATTGATGTTTGGTCAATGCTTGGTCGAGGCTTGGTTGGTTGATTTGTCAATGCTTGGTCGAGGCTTGGTTGATGCTTGGTCGATGCTTGGTTGAGGCTTGGTCGATGCTTGGTCAATGTTTGGTCGAGGCTTGGTCAGTTGATGTGTTGTTGGCATGTTTTGGTCGATGTCAGTTAAGGCTTGGTCGAGGCTTGGTCAAGGCTTGGTCGATGCCGTGATAGCCAATATAGAGTCAAATTCCCCTAGTTATTTTGGTGATGAGGAGAATGCTTGAGAAATGGTTGGACTAAGGCAGCTAGTGGTTGGGGGTCTTCAGGTTGAACCTCCACTAGTAAGGTTTTGATTAAGGCTTGTCGATGTCATGGAGAGATTTGGATGAGGTCATACAAAGATGTTTTCACAGAATTTTGGTGATGTTGTTTCACCTTGGAGTCATGAAGTGGCTACAAAGGTGTTTGATGGGATGTGCCCAAGATTAGAGTCTTGGGTTTTGGTTGTGGTGAGGGCTTGACAAATGGATATGTTTGGGGGAGAGAACCCTTTTCTTTCCCTTTATCCTTCATGATTTGTGACCTATTGGCCATAGTGATGGTGTTGATTTCAAATAATGGGGTTGAAAGGGGTAGATAAACCACAGTCTTGCATTGAGATCCCGATTTAGGTGATGAGGTTTGAGAGGCATGGGATGGTGTCAATGGTTTATTGAAAGGGTGGTCAAAAGGA
Source organism: Torreya grandis (assembly GCA_037957365.1). NCBI lineage: Eukaryota > Viridiplantae > Streptophyta > Pinopsida > Cupressales > Taxaceae > Torreya > Torreya grandis. Next base: position 569,154 of record JARHVA010002386.1, on the reverse strand, counting down.
TCCTTAATGGAAGAGGTGTCCTTTTTGAAGTGTTGACGAATGATAGTTTTAAGAGCATAGCAACACTCAGTGTCATGTCCAGGTGTGCGATGATACGCACAAAATTTAGTGTCATCGAACCAAGATGGTTTTGGTCTGAGAGTTGATGAGTGTGATGGTGAAACGGTTTGGGAGACATGGGATGGTGTTGGAGATTTGTTGACAGTATCCTCAACAAGAAGGGTGTCTTTCTCCATGAATTGGCAGATGGCAACCTTAAGGGCACAACAATTTTTAGTGTCATGTCTAGGTGTGTGGTGATATAAGCAAATTTTAGTGTCATCGAACCAAGATGGTTTTGGTCTGAGAGGTTGATATGGCTTAATAGGTGGAAGAGTGATGTTAGAGGATCATAACAATTGGTGTAACAGCAAGGTGTAAGAACCTACTAATGCATGTTGTGTTGTAGTAAAAGTTGGCAAATTCTATTTAGAAGCTGTTGAGGGAGTGTTTCGTGCCATCCTTTTGTTTGGCGGTGTGGCTAGATGCATAGATGACACTTTCATGGTGAGAGTTGTTGGATGTTTCAGAGGAGGTAAGTTCATGTTAGGTTGAGATAGTAATGGAGGCAACTTGTTGTTGATAGGTATTGGAGTAGGAAGCACTCCTTTTAAGGTGGATGGATGAGGGCCCAAAATGGAGGGCAATGATGATGGTGGGAGAAAAGTTATCCAATGTGGTTTAGTAGCCTTCTTTAGTTTGGTTTGAGGGCCACTATTATGGGGGGTCAGGTTCAAGTCTACCCTCACCAGATCTTCTTCGACCAAAGTAGGTGAGGTGGAAAGTTTCTCTTTCAGCGGAGAAGGGATTGGAGATTGTGGCTTTTCGAGAGGGCAGAGCGTAGGGATGGTGATGGCTTCAGCATGTGGTCGAGGTGCAGGAAAAGTATGATCCCCCATTGAGGATAGGAAGGATGAGGGCGAGGCTAGTGGCATTGGTATGGTCAAAGCATCCTCCAACATAAAAGGGGTAGATGGAGAACTAACAGGAGAAGAAGGTTCTTCCACCTGTGATAGACTGATGGGTTGATTAACCTCTTCAAACTATGAGAGAGGTTGGTTAGGCATAAAAGGCGAGACCGTGTTGACTTTGTGTATATTACACTCTTGGGAGTCATCAACCATGGTCTGCACATTGTTTTGGATAGGGGATGGTTAGGAAAAGGTTGTCTAAAGATGTTGATATTTTGATTTGGTGGCACGTTTGGGTTATCCAAGACAATATCACCTTTGTCTATCATGTCTTGGACAATGTTCTTGAAGGTTTTGCAGTTGTTTATATCATGGCCCTGGACACGGTGATAATGACAAAAGTCATTTTCCCTATACCATGTAGGGATGGCTTTTGAGGGGTTGAATTGAGGTGGTCGGATTTGAGGGAGATTGATGACTCCCTGTTTGACAAGTTTATCCAAAATGGAAGCGTATGATTCTCTTATAGGAGTATACTGACATTGTATATACCATTGTTGGAATTGTTTTATGATGTAGTCTGATGTGGAAGGCTGAGATTGGTTGGTTGTTGTCGAAGATGATGGCCTAAGGACCACAACATTTGCCGATCCTTTGGACTTGGAATATGAAGAAGGTTTGGAGGAAGGGTCATTTGACTTGGTGTTGGGGTTTTTACTCTATAATTTGACTTTGTTTTCTTCGACCGTGCGGAGTTCAAGCTTCCTGGCCATGGTGAAAGCTTCGTCAAAGGTGCAGAATGTTTAGACCCACAGAGTAGATGAAATATGTTTGGCACACGCCTGTGAAAAGAGCTCGATGAGCTCAGGTTGAGGTAAAGAAAAGGAGAGTTGGTTGATTAAGCCTCTCTAATGGGCAACAAAATCAGCTATGGATTTGTCATCAAACTATCTGATAGAGTATAGGTCTATGATTGAGACCTTTTTGGTGATATTGATCAAAAATTGGTCAAGGAAAAGTTGAGCCAGTTGGGTGAAAGAAAAGATAGAATGACTGGTAAAGGAGCTATACTAGTTGAGGGCAGCACCAGAAAGTGACATGGGAAATGTGCGTAGTAATAATGCATCATCATGGGCTATAAGGTAACAAGCATGTCTGAATGCTCGTAGATGTTGTTGTGGGTCCTCCTTACTCTGAAAGTGAGTAAACTTGGGAAGTTCCCACTGACTGGGATATGGCCAGATTGGGACTGAGGGATGAATGGGTTCATTACAAATTTGGTCATATGAAAGGACATTGCTTGAACCAGAAATAGATGTCTCAAGATTAGACATTTTGTCCATCAACATTTTGATTAGATCAGTTGACAGATTTATAGGTGGAGCACCCCCTAGATTGTAGGGCACTTAGAAGGTGTTAGAAGGGGCGTATGATGTAGTCGGTTGTGCTTGTATAGGCACAACATATTGATAATTAGTCATTGGGACAGATGTTGAAGCCAGGGGTGGTTGTGTCATGAAGGTAAAAGGCACAAATTGGCTTGATGTTATGAGAGGTGGTTGGATGGTGGCACTGGTAAAAGGATGGGTAGTCACTCCCACATTTATAGGCGTAAGAGTGTGTGGAGTCGAGACAATCAAGTTGTGAAAATGTGACGAACTTGGTTGAATTGAAGAGTCTCACATTTGGCTCTTAGCGAGATAATGTTGAAGAGCCTTGACGTTATGGTCAAGGAATCTCTCAAAATTTTGATCCCCTTCGAGAATAATTGGAGATTGATCGGGGGTTGACTGGATAGGAGAATATTCAGCATCTGAAGTACACTCCATTAGGGTACTTGTTATGGAGGGCGAAGACGGAAGTGGTTATTGCCTTGTGTGGTTAACAAGAGTTTTGGTTTGACTACGTGTCAAAACCATTTAAGGCAAAAAGGATCAGGTTTTAGAAACTATGTTTTTTTAGTTTCAGAAGCTTAGAATGTGTGTCTAACAGCAAGAAAGTTGGGTTTTAAGCCTGCTATTTTGGAAGAAGGATTTTAACAGTGACCGACATCGGTATAAAAATTGATGCTGGTGAATAAAGGGGCCGATGTCAGTCAGATAACTGATGTCGGTGGAAATAGGTTGCTGATGTCAGTGGAAAAATTGATGTCAGTGACTGTGGATTTCTAGAAACTTCAGAACACTGAAAGTTTTTGGAAGAAAGAGGAAAGTCTAAGTTGTTCTTGAAGCTCAGAATGCGACCTCACCAGCTCAAAAAAACCAGATAGAGATAGAAAAATAGATGAAGACAAGCAGCCCCTAAACGTTAATTCTTAAGAATAAGTTTTAGAGTCTTGTTGGCTTATGCCTTAGAAGGGTGTGTTTGGGAAGTTGGCTTTTAGAATGGATCCTAGAAGAGGTAGTCTAATGTTGGTTTCAGGTTAGTTTCGGTGCTCAAAGTCTGTATTAGGTTTTGTACGTGGCCTGGTGCTAAGGAGCAAGCTCCCCTCACTTCACGAGCCCAGAGATACGCTGGGTCACTTAGCCAATATATACTTCCCCTAGAGTTTATACTCTGCCAGAGAACAGAGTGGGCTCTCCCCTTGGTAGTGAAGTCCAAGTGGGATTACCAAGAAGGGTAAGGTATCTGCTAGGTGATGAAATCCTAGTCAGACTTTGCCTCAGGTATGTTTAGATGTTTGATTTGTGAAAGTGGTCTGGTCATGTAACATAAGTGCACTAAGATTTATTCATAATGTGGTTTTAATTACTAGATGTGAGAGCTAAGTATGTGTTCAGGCAGAAATGAGATGTAATAGATTTTAAGCCCAAATTGAAATGTGTGTTCGGATGCAGACAAGTAGGGAAAAGGTTAAGAGTATGAACTTCACTACTCTAAGATGCAAGAGGAAAGGTGACAAGAAGAAAAAGAAGGATTCTTTTTAACTTTCTTATGATGTCTTTTCAAAATAAAGAGATAGAAGAAGGATGCAAGAAGAAATCTAATGCACCTATATGAATGTTTTCTTTAGAAGAAAAAGTATGAACCTAAGAAAAAATCCTAGTGTCCCACCAGGCGTGTCAGAATGTTTATAACTATTTTTTCTTTCCACATTCAAAAAATGAAAGAAACTAAGAATAATGGTCAGGGGTTTGTATGTACCCAGATGAATTTTGTGCACCGTTATCCAGATGACTGAAGGAGCTCCTCTTTGGCTGTGGAGGATGACACCTATAGAAGAAAGACTTAAAAAAAGAGATTGTTAAATAGAGATAAGGTGGACTGCCAAGCAATATGCTTGGTCACAGAAGTGCAAAAACTTCCTTGAGGGATGACAGTCCACTGTTAATAAGTAAAAGTGTTGGAAATAAAGAAATGACAAATGACTAGCAAAGAGGAAATTAGATAATGCGTACCTATTTCTTTGCAGTCAGTCTGCCACAGTCACCGACATCAGTTATTCTACCAGCACCAGTTGTTAAGGTTGCCAACTTCAGTTAGTCTACCGATGTCGGTAGGGGAAATGGTCGATGTCAGATAGGGCAATGGCCTTGGGCAAGTTCTGGTCAGGGTTGTGGTTGATAGAGGGGTATGGGAAGTCTATGGGAGTTCAATGGGTTGTGTTGGGTTTGCAGGGCAGAGAGTATGGTCTTAAGAGGGACAAGGGGTAGAGGATAGGTTGTCAAAAGGGAGTAGGGATATGGGGAAGGCCTCTCAGCCTCTCTGGGAAGAAATTCAGGCTTGGTCTGGTCTACATTTCTTAGAACTAGTAAAAAGAGAACTAATTACTGATGCTTTCTAAACTACTAAAATGAAAGGGAAAAAGAAATACTTAGATCTGGTTTGCTGAAGAAAGAGTCTAGAAGACTTGTTGTTGATGCAATTGATGTACCTGTAATGTATTTAACTCAAAGTTTGGAGCTATTCCTATAGAGTGCATGTAGCCTATGATGCTTGGTGTGTCTGGGAGAGAGAGAGAAGTTGGATTCAAAGGAAGAGAGTTAGCATTCAGGTCTATCATTCAACGTCCAGTGTTGTGATTTTAGCATCCCCAGGTGAAGAGAATTTGCCTTTAATTTTTTTTAAGTGACCGACGTCGGTGATCCCACTAGCGTCGGCTGACTGGTAACTGATGTCGATGGATAGAAGATAGGAAAAAGGATATTTTTAGCCTTTTACCCATTCCTCCATCTGTCGAGTTCAGTGGTCGTGGTAAAACAATTGAAGGTGGGTTTAATAGGCATGAGAAGTTAGTGGGAGGGTTGAAATAGGTCATAAATTGGTCATAGGGTGATGGGAGGCATCCAAGGGGAGGTATCCAAGGCGGGGTGTGTCCAAGGGTGAGGTGTCAAGGGAGGTGTTATTAATTTAAAATAAGTTATTATTTTAAATTAATAAGTGTGTGGGTTAGGAATGTGTTAGAAGTGGACCAAGGGGACCAAGGGGGAGAGTCGACCAAGGAGTAGACACAATTTTGGTGTCTACATCCCCATATAACACATCTATGAGTTGATCTCACTCCTCATTATCAATGTGATCTATCTACTCACCTCGTATTAGTAGCCTCATAATACTATAGATATCTTCCAATAACATCATCATTTCTCTAGTTATTAGTATGAATGTATTGGTGGTTAGGTCCCATCTCTTGATGAGGGCCACCAACATAGCTACATCTCTGGGCATGCACTGATATTATCTAATGCCTCCGAAACCCACTACTGTTAAGTGATCCCACTCTTGGTCTATCATCTCTCGATGGACCTCAACTAAAATTTACAACACTTTATCTCATACCTATAGTTACTCCCTCACCTACAAGGTTTGATGTGGTCTTTATTATATTTTACGTGTCAGAACGTCACCTATGACTACTACCTATTTACCCTACCTCTCACCTTATCCCATTCACCTCATCTATATAAACACTCACATATTTTTACCTAAACCTAACCTTAACCTTCAATCTATCCTACCTTACCTAATTCACCCAACCCCTAACCAAATTTCACCCATCCTTACTCTATTTTTTTAACTTATCCTCAATTATTAATGATCAAGTATCAACTGGTGATAGTTCCTTATGTAACTATTATCAATCACCCTTGACCACTGATAGCTCAGTGGTGAACTACCAATAGTCTACATACTAACCACTTTAATAGTCATTTATTGACCATCAATGGATGCCTATCGACTAATGACTATTGATAATGACTATCGATGGTCACTATGTGGTGACTACCAACAACACACAAGCCTTAAGGCTTACCTAAATACCCATAAAAATCAATAAAACTTGAAAATTTTCACCTAAACCTACACTAATTATCATCTACACTAGTTTCCCCCTAAACTCTACCCACCCACTACCCCATTTCATACCCAAAACTTAAAATCCCTAATTTCCCAACCCATACCCCAACAATAATAACAAGACAAAAAATAAACAAATTAAAATGCATCACCTACCTCATTATGCAACCTAAATCATGGTGGAACCCTTAGAACCATTACTACCACTCAACCCCACACTCTACCTCTACCTCATTGGATCCTCAATAGATATCATCCACTTTAGCCCATAGGTCAAACCTCTAACTCATGCTAAACCCTGGTCAAATCTCCATTATCAACACCCTTACTCCATTAAGCACAAGATATCTACCTCTTTATCATTTTCATAAATGATCAGAAATATTTGACATGGGTTATAAAATACAAATAAGGAAATAAATCCTCATTTTATATTTAATAGTTGCCTTTTTAGGACTGATGTTTGACTATCGATGGTCACCAAGTAAACACTAACACTTGACTCTGATTGTCAATGATCAAACCCTATAGACTTTTAGCATAATAACTGTACTTTTCACACCTCTTCAACATAATCACATTAACATTACCAACCATTGGAGTTCACCTCATTCCCCACTAACCACAAACTACCAAAATTAACCTCATCTTGGTCATTTTGTCCTGATTTTTTAATATTCTTGCGATAACCTTGGCTTGGTCATTCTGACCGCTAAGACTACCTCATCATATTTCCATAACTTAAACTTGTGCTACTTATACACACCAACTATTTTTGTCTTCTTATGATCACATCCTACCTTAGGTACCTATGAATACATTGACCTTATATAAGAGACTTATGTTTATGAGTGCATTCATAACCGCCATGCCTAAATATGGTTAGTTGGTCCACTTGTCACTTATCCTTTTAGTACCACCTATTTTACATACTACTTTAACTATGGTAGCTTACTCTCTGTATGATCTATGCTATCACACTTAGTCACATTTTATGTGTATGTTTACACTTAAATGCCTAACATATCACCAAATTTTTCATCCACTTACCTACTTATCAACCCTACACCCAATTCTATTTCACCTTATCAATTCTTTATTTGAGGGAGAACACCTCCTCCCATACTCAAGGCATCCAACATTTTACTAACCTTCTACTTTTTATTTTACATCTTGTAGATACAAACTTCATAACAAAAAGTGGTAAAATATAGACACTAAAAAATCATACACTATAGTTCTAGATGTTGCACTAACCCTTATACCACCCCTTAATCCCCTTGGGACCATTTCCTAATCATTTACCCTACTAGTCATTAATAGAAAATGATAAATTTATCTAATTTTAACATGACCCTAACTACTGACAGTCGACCCCTAACCATTGATGGTTAACCTCAACCACTGATGGTTTTCCCTTAACCATCTCAAGAGTTAAATTCAACTCAAACTCTAACTTGAATTTTTAGTTTTAGCTATTCTCATAATCAATGCATGTTAGACTAAATTTAGATAACTTGTTGAACCTATTATTTAACCACTCCCTTTCCTCTATATTAAGAGAAGAAGAGGAGGTGAAAGAGGTCATCAAAACTTCTTGTGTAAGAGATCAGAGCTTCTTGTATAGGTATTCTTCTTATTTTTGATGAATCTGAGAAAAGCTTCCAATGAACCAATGACCAAGATAGAGATCAAGAGTGTTATTGTAACTCCTTAGTCAACAACCAAGGCATTGTCACTTTGCTAAAATTCTCAAGACTCTACAACAAGTTTTCATCCAACCTCAACATTTTTTAGACTAACAACAATAAATTTAAGTATCTATTTCTTATCAATATTTAACAGTTAGTTTCTTTGTTTCATTCTTTGTATCACTTTCTCTTTCATCTCACTTTATTGTGTTAGAGTTATGAAACTCCAAATGCTTGTTCTCTTCCCCAAGCCCACCCATAACCTCTTTCAATCAGCTGAACACCCTCTATCTAAACTAGATACCTCTGAACATTACCCTCTATTTCATAACTAGCATCCAACCTAAACTCACCTTATAGAACTTTCCTACAATTTTCCAAACCAAACTTCTCTTCCTAAGTGATTTGAACCTAACTGATGATGATCATTAACCATCAATGGTCACCTTACTGTTGATGATTTGACCCTAACTTCAAATGGTCATTATCTATAAATTTTCAATAGCAAGCTGATTTGACCTATAGACCCTAACCAAATTCCACTGTCTAAGTTTTTATCTTATCATAGAGGATCACTCCATTCTTTAAATTAAATTTGATTTATCTAGCATTGATATTTAATTGTTTATTTCTATAATTAGTCAAATTCATCTATCTCCTATCAACCACTTCTTGTACTTCATTTTAGTATCTTCTATTATTTATACAAGCAATTTATCTTTCTTTTCTAGAATTTAATTGTTTAAAAGTGTGGATTGACAACCAATAAAATGCATATGCTTCTTAGATATAACTCATGATAGGAAATCCACCCTACTACCAAAGTAATCAACCATTTATTTAGTGATTTCTTATCTGTAGGCCATTCCTCTCCAGACAAAGAGGGGTCTCCACAATTATTTTGATCAATGTGTACATAATGTATCAAATTTTTATAGCATACCCTCTTTGATTTTATTCTCACTTTCTTATAAAAAATAAATAAAATATTACTAAAACACAGCTATAGAATCATCCATTTCTTCCACTATTGCTTATGTTGAGATAGGAATTGGAACTTATGAACTAATGAATTTAGATGAACTAGAAAATCTGTATGAAGAATTCTTTGTGAAAAACATTTTATGGTCATTATATTTTTATGGAGCCTATTCGCAACAAGAAAATGGTGCTATAATTTTTTTAATATATTTTTTTGGTAATATGTTCCATTATGCTTACAAATTATCATTTGAAAACACTAATAATATAAAGAAATTTGAAGAATTACGTTTAGATTTGGAAAAAGCTATTGAACTTAATGTTAAACATATAGAAGTCTTTGGGGATTTTGAATTAGTTGTTAGGCAAGTTCAAACAAATTACAAAACTAACCAAACTCATTTGAATCATATAAGCTAAAAGTTTGGTCTTTAATTGAACATTCAGAAGCTTTTAATATCATTCACATACGTAGAGAATATAATAATAGAGTTGATAAGCTTCTTATTTTTATGTCTAATTCAAATCTAAGTGAGAGTGAACCAATCACAAACTTCACTTTTTTTTGAAATTTTTTAACCTAAAGTTCTATATTTGAATGATAGTTGGTCTATTTTTAGTTGTGATGAACACATAAATTCATTTATTAAATATAATTATTTTAATCATGATGATTATGTATTAAATTATGAAGATTATATATAATTAAGTACTAATAAACTACCTACTAATTTAGTAAGTTTGGAATCTATGTTGACACCTGAAAATTAGCTTAAATTTTTAGAATGGAAGAACCTTCTAAGAGAATTATGGTGAAACTATCCCTATCAACTTAGGTATAGAAAAATATCCTAAATATATGTATTTAGGAATTCAAGTTACTACAAGTGAGAAGGTAAAATTCTTTAAATTATTCAAATAATTTATTGATGTGTTTGCTTAGTCATACAAATATCTTAAAGGTTATAATACTAATATTATTAAACATGATATACCTATAAAACATGGTATTAAAACTTTAAGATATAAACTTTTAAGAATTAGCCCTTTGTTAAAAAAAACTATTAACAAAGAGCTAGATAAAATGATTGATGTTGGTATCATTTTTTCTATTAAATATTCTAAATGGGTAGTTAATTTAGTGCTAGTAAGAAAGAAAAATGGTGAATTAGATTATGTGTCAATTTTAGGGACTTGAACAAAGATAACGTTAAAGATAATTTTCCTCTACCAAGTATAGATTAGAGTTTTCAACAAGTTAAAAGATCATAGATGTTGTCATTATTAGATGAATTTTTTTGTTATAATCAATTTTTTATAAATCTTGAAGATAGACATAAAACAACTTTTACTACTTGTAGAGGGAATTTTGCTTATAATAGAATGTCATTTAGATTAATGAATGTAGGAGCTACTTTTCAAAGAGATATGTGTGTTGTATTTGATGACTTAATTGGAATTTTTATTTAGGTTTATCTTGATGATCTCACTATTCATTCAAAATTATGTAAAAAGCATTTAGATCATTTTTTTGAAGTTTTCACAAGATGTCAAAAGTATGATATTTCTTTGAATCTAAAGAAATCAATTTCTAGTTTACTAAAAGAAAATTATTAAGACATATCATTTCTAAAGATGGAATTTAAAAAGATCCTAAATGTATTAAATATATTAAATAATTACCTCCTCCTAAAGATCAATCTAATTTTGTCAGAAAATTATTATCAAATTTTACTGATAAGTCTAATCCTTTACAATTACTACTTCAGAAAGATAAATCTTATACTTGGGATGAAGGTGTTGATTTAGTTTTTAATAATGTTAAAAATTCTATTATAAATGCTCCAGTACTTGTTAAACCAAATTTAAAAAAAGCATTCATTCTTTATGTTAATGTTACTAAAAAGACAATTAGATCAGTTATTACACAAAAAATTGAAAATAATGATAAAAAACCAATTGGTTATATGAGTCAAGTTTTAAAAGATGTTGAAACTAGGTACCCTCTTATTGAGATTTTTTTTTTCTCATTAATTTATTCTTTGATCAAATTTCATTATTTATTCATGGGAAACAAATTTATAGTGCAATCTACATACCTATTTTATCTTATCTTTTGAAAAAACCAACCATTCAAGGAAGGCTTGCAAAATGGATATTATGAATTCAAGAATTTAATCTTGAATTCAAAACTTTAAAGATAATTAAAGGTAATGAATTGGAAAAGCATTTATCTAAAATAATTTTTCAAGTATTAATGTTTTGGTCTTGTCAGTTGATGATAATTTGAATGCAAAGCCTCATTTAAAGACCATGAAAATTTATAATTTTTATAAAAATTTCAAATTTGATCTTAAAATGAATGAATAGGATTCTATACTTTTATAAGATGATTGGTATCATAAATTAGTATTTTATTTCCAAAATCAAGCCTATTATGATAATTATGATAAGAAACAAAGACATTCTTTACGCTTAAAATATTTAAATTTTTGTTTATTATAAAAATTCTTATTTTATCAAAATAGAGATGGAGTTTTATTAAGGTGCCTTACACATAACCAAATCGAAAAAGTTTTTATAAGTTATTATAAATAAAATTGTGGTAGAAATTATGCTACAAAAAAACTAATTATAAGATTTTACAATGAAGTTATTATTGGCCTACACTATTTCAAGATGCTTATAAGTTCGTTCATTCTTATATGCCATGTCAATTATTTATTGGTAGAGATAAGTTAATTGTAATGCCTTTGAGTCTTGTTATACCTAAAAAACTATTTATGAAATGGGGCATTGACTTTATTTTAGATATAAATCCTCCTTCATCAGTTGTTCATAGATATATCTTAACTACAATTGATTATTTCATAAAGTGTCCTAAGGCCAAACCTCTTAAAAAAATTTGTAACAGGTGAAGTAATTTCAGATTTAGAAAACCATATTTTCTACAGATTTTGAGTTCCTTATGAAATCATTTATGATAATGGACCTCAATTTATTTCAAATGAATTTTTAGGAAAATATTCTATTATATCTAGTCATTCATCTAAATATTATCTTCAGGGTAATTATCAAGCTGAGTCAACAAACAAAAATTTGATTTCAATCATGAAGAAATTAGTTTGTGAAAATAAACAAAATTGGAATATTAAATTTCTTGAAGCCTTTTGGGTTGTTAGAACTATTATCAAGGTGGCAACTAGTTATTCACCTTTCATGTTAGCATATAGATTTGAAGCCATGTTACCAATAAAACTTTAGATTTATTTAGATAGAACTACTTTATAATATATTTTTGAAGATACTAATTTGATTGAAAAGATTAAATGATTTAATATCTCTTGATGAACCAAAAGCAACAACATTATAAAAATTAAAAAGGGCTAAACAAAAATTGAAAAAAAATTTTGATAAGAAAGTTTCTAATAAAAAGTTCAAAGTTGGTGATCTAGTTTTATACTAGGACAAAGCTCATAAAGATCCTGGTAAGCATCATAAATTTGATTCATTATGTCTTGGTCCTTATCACATTGCAATTGTACTTAGAAATAATGATTTTCATTTGAAATATCTTGATGGGAACTGGTTATGTTATTCAGTTAATGACCATCATTTGAAATTATTTTATAATTAGCTTCCTTTCAAAATAATTTGTTTCATTTTGATTTCTTTTTGGTTTTGTTACTTTCTTTTATTTTTTGTCTTGTTCTATTATTTCTTCTATTGTTTGTTTATTTTCTTGTTGTTGTTGTTTGCCTTTTACTTTTGAAACATCAAAAAGTGTTTTAAGTGGATGAAGTTTTCATGTTATGGAGGGAGAATACAAAGATGTTGCATTACAACTATAAGTATCAGTTATTTAAAGATTTTATTCTTTATAAACTCAATTTTCTACATACATGAATGATATATGTTGAGTTATAACTATTTGTTGAAGTAATAATTTATTTTTAGATATTGTATTTGAGGCATTTATATTTGTTTATACATCCAACCTAAACTTCCCTGTTACATCATTCCCTTTTTTCATACTATGCTAGCTAAATATTTCATCCCTTATCGAAAATCATTATAAAGGGGTTCATGCATAGTTGTTTGAGAAATGATTTATCTAGATCACACTCTCAAGATTACAATTTTTATAATAGGAAATTTGATTGCTACTCAACTTCATTATTCAAAATTGACTAGCAAGGTCACTAGTGTTATGCCTATTTTTCATGCCCCTTCAATTTTTTGAAACTAATACTTCTATCTTCCATAAAGATGACCTAGTCATAAAATCAAAAACTATAGTTAGGAACCTAAGTCAATTAGTAGTTTTATGAATATATATATATATTTAATTAAATTATCTGATAATTATTTGTTTATGAGTTCATATTTATACTAAAGTGGTTTTGAAAAACATTTATGGTTGAATGAATAAAACTTGCGCGCGCGCACACACACACACACACACACACACACACACATCATTTTTGAATGTTTATTTTTAGTAATTACATTTCAATGGACAAAATTGATCAATTTTTCATTCAAGCGAAGTGTTTGCTACAATATTATTAATTTGAAAAAGAAAATGTTCCCTATAGTTTATCAGAATTAAAAAATATTTTATTGACTTGTTATAACAGTTCTCAAATTAGTCTCATTCAAAATTCAATTGCAATTACATATGTTTGCAGTATAAGTTATGCTATAAGTAAATTTAATTTAGAACCTAAACTATTATAATTATAAAGATTATTAAATAATCCTAAAGGATCCTAAGTTTTAATCTAAATATTATCTACCCTAAGTATTTAATGTGACATGTTATACATATCGGGGACTCTAAAATGGTCATGGGTGGCGATTTTATTTCAATGGTCTATTGGTGAATCAAATAATGTTAACATTGGTACCTCAAGGCTTATGTTACTAAGATTTGAATGACAAGTTTTCAGTCCAATTTGGAAGTCTAAGTTGGCAAAATTTGATGAAAGCATGGTGGAGGTTTTGATATCTCAATGAGATCAAAGGTGAATTAAATGAATTGAATGCAAATGGTACATGCAATGGTTTATATAAATTGGTTGAATCAATTTGGTCATAGCTAAATTTGGAAGCCATGTTAAATGGATTAGTAGTTGGCTAAATTGATTTCCTTGAATTAAGTAACCAATGGCATGCATGCACATAGGCATAGGAAGTTAAGGTATGAACACTGGTTATAAATAGCCTCATTTTTCATTTTTGTAAAGCTCATCTATAAAAGTGACACTCTATCAGTATAAACTTGGAAAGTTGTAGACATAAAATTTTAGACATGAGGTTATAGGATAACATAGATAGTTACACCATTTATGAAAATGGATAAATATGAAGAAGATAATTATGGTTATTCTACTTTGACTAGTTTGCATAGAGATAAAACAATGGTTTTTTGATCTACATGGTTTTTGATAAATTTTTCATGAAGATAAAATATTTGTCTTAAATCTTCTACATGCATGATTTTTTTGATGATAAAGAAAGTTGAAAAGATTCTAGGTTTATCATGTTACATTATGTATGAGATTTTCATTATCATTTTGATTTTTCAAGTAAATTTGATAAGGATTACCATTATAAGCATTAGGTTTTAAAATGCATGCTAAGATCATTATGGACATTATTTAACATGATATTCTAGTTCTAGGTTTTATGTTGGTCGATGGTTTGTTATAGTGACAATTTTGTGTTTCTCAATTTGATTTTGAAGTTATAGTTGCACAAATGCATGAGTTGTAAATTTTGATGAGTTTGAAGAATGGTTCTATTATGATATTCTAGTCATATATTGGTTTTGATTTTGATTTGTGGTTTCGTAGATGCATGGTTTTAAAATGGTTGAAAATATGATGTTTGAGAATGGTTTTATCACGAAATTTTTGAGTATCTTATTTTGATAAAGATTTTGACATACAGAATGAAATGGCATGTAATCTATATGACTCTCCAAATGTAATTTTTTGGGTTTTATTTCAAATTCATGAATATGTAAAGAATAATAAGAATGGTTCATAGTTTCAGAAAGTCATGATAATTTGCTTCTTAGTTTCAAAATAATGATCTGGAAAGGATGTGATTATGTCAAAAGTTTATATTTTGTGAAAAGATTATGTTGAAATTATTTTGATGGTTTTAGACTCTTTGTTAGTTTGGGAAATACATGTGGTTTCTAGTTTGGGAATAATACATGTATTGTATATTTTAAGATGATGCTCATACATTGAGAGTAGAATGCAAGAAAATATGATATCATATTTTAAAAATAAAACTACGAGAATAAAATTTTAATATTAAGGTTTTAAGTTAGAATATTATGATGATAATTGATATAGTCAAAAGTTTTTCATATGAGTAATTCAATTTTAGTCAGTAGATAGTTGAATGATCACTTTGTTGATAGTTAGAAATTTTATAGATAACTAGATGTTTTCTATTTTGAAATAAAATTGTTATTTTGATGATAAATTCACTCTTTTGATACTCATTCATATACAAAATTAGCTTTTGAATATATTTCAAACTGTATATAAGATGTTAAGCTGGGACCAACCAGGTTCAAATAGGGATAATGATATTATAAACTAGGAAAGGAATCAAAATTTTGGAAATATGAATCAAGAGGTACCAAATAGGTAATTTCTTAGAGGGGATTTTAGGGCTAGATGGTTTGGCCCTAGATATGATAGTAGAGGATCCAAAATGTCTATCCATTTTGATGTTACTAACCTTAAATTTTAGAATGTGTTGAATAATCTACCTTTTAATCTTAAAAATATAGGGATATAGAGGTTTTCATGGTCATTGATTTTGAGCTATATCTCATTCCCATAGTATATATTCCCATCATCTATATAATAATCCAAACTATTTTTCTATTCAATCACCCAACCAAGAAAGAGTCCATGATGTTAATGAACCAACATAGCTGACCAATGAGATAGCTCATGCAAATAATTTTGTGAATTTTGTCTTGTCTTCTTATTCTAGTGAGCCTACACCACCTCAAAAAATACCTACTATAGGGTTTAGGAAGCTAAGTTTTTTAAAAGCCTCTTCTTCTCATATATCTAACCACTTCAAAGAAGTGATCAAGTAGTCAGTATGAATCAAATACTCTAATAGAAATTAGAGTTGTGAAGTGGGTTAAGTTGGAGGTAGATGATTTTAAAAGATTTAGGATCTAAGATGGTTTAGTTTCTTATAGTTGAGATGGATTATAATGAATGTTTCAATGAAAAGGGTGAACCTGTGGTTGAGGTTCTATATGATTCTGATGACTGTTGATCATCAAAAAGATAATTTTTAATTTTGAATTTGAACTTATAAGTTGTTAAGACTTAAGTACATTTTAGATATTTATATTTTGGATATAATATTTTGGAAGGCCAACAAATTTTTAAATTTATATATATATATATGCCTAAGTAATTTTGATCAAATGCATTATGGAATTAGTATAGATAAGGATATCATTTAACTTTGATTTATCTTATTATTTATTGAAATATGTATTTTTTTATTATTACATGTTTATATATGAACTAATTCATTATTTGGTAAGTAGATTTATGAATTATAATGGAATATGTTATATCTAATAGTCTATTTATTATTTCCCAAAACATTTAAAAAAACCCTTGCATCTTTAGGAATGTATTCAAACCTTTAGAACCTTACCATTAGATTGGTATAATTTCAACTTACCCTTCACAATAGGCAAAAGGGTTGATTAGTTGATGAAACAATTTTCATCCATAGATTAATCTTTTGCCCATCTGACTCACCTAGTGTTTTATCCTTTTTATTAGAATCCACACATTCACCCACAAACTTTGTTAAACAAACCGCGGGCTCAACCTAATATTATACCACTTAGTTGTTCTAACCATATACCTATAACTCATGCCTTACAGTGGAACCTAGTTCCATAGAGATCCAAAAATATTAGAGGTTACCTCATTTAAATATCTTTGAGGTGTGAAAAAACCCCACATCAACATAAGTAAAAATGTTTTCACTGGAAGGAGGTCCCACTTGTGTGATTTTTAAGTAGAATATGAACCCATCATTATAAAGACACCTAAGATATTTAACAAGGTCTATGGCCTAAGCTAGTCTTTTGGTTTCACCACTATCACACCCTAAGAGGAATAAACCTATACCTATCATCCTTGAGGTACACTAAAATTGAATGCCTTCCCATGTAAAGAACATACCACCTATAAATATTCTTATGGCCCAACCTTGGTTAGTCAGATCTACCATTGTTATCCCTAGGGACCAACATGAGCTAACAATAACTCCATAAAAGTATCTACCTAATTTATTTCCCTCAAGTGGGATGACAACTAAAGAGCATATCAAATATTTCAAGTCTACCTTGAGATTAATCAATGTTATCCATGAGGATGTTGCATGCAAGTTATTTCCATTTATTCTATAAGATTCTTCTTATGATTGGAATCTCAATTTTTAGGAAAATTCCATCACCTCATGGGATGAGTGTCAAGGTATGTTTATTACAAAATTTGCATAGGTAAGTAATCTAAGTCTAGTATATCATACTTTTATCAACATGAAAAGGGAGCCTAATGAGTCCATCTAACCCTTAAACCCTCTAATTTATATAAAGGGCCACTTTATATAGTTTTTTCAACAACCATATAAATTTGATTTAATGGGACCTATATTGGGCCAAAAAACTCTATCTCAAGTTCCCACAGAATTCTATAGAGTTATACTCTGATGCCATAGTGATATAGAGGGCCCCTATATAGATAAGGGGTTGGACGAGGCCCTTGATCTCTCATTCGAGTGTCAGTATAGAGTTTAGAGTTAGTTTATAGTTTAGTTTAGAATCTAATCCCATCCCATCCCATCTATATATAGAGGGGAGAGGGCAAAAAAAACTAGATAATTGGGGTGAGGGGAGAGAGGGGCCACTATCTATAGTTAATCTATATAGAGGGGGGCAATTGTATATCATTTTTTGGTAACTATCTATTGTAATATATATAGGGTAGGGTAATTGTATATAGTTTTTTTGGCAACCATATAAAGTGAAGCTAAGTGAAGTGGATTTAATGGGCTAGACTCTATATAGAGAGAGGGGGGAGGGCCACTATATATATATATATATATATATATATATATATATATATATATATATATATATATATATATATATATATATATATATATATATATATATATATATATAAAGAGAGAGAGAGAGAGAGGGGGGGGGGGGGGGGGGAGGGCCACTATATATAGTTAATCTATATAGAGGGGGGAAATTGTATATCATTTTTTGGTAACTATCTATTGTAATCTATATAGGGTATGGTAATTGCATATAGTTTTTTTGGCAACCATATAAAGTGAAGCTAAGTGAAGTGGATTTAATGGGCTAGACTCTATATAGAGAGAGAGGGGGAAGGGCCACTATATATATATATATATATATATATATATATATATATATATATATATATATATATATATATATATATATATATATATATATGGAAACCCTATAAAGGGAAGTGGATTTAATGGGTTAGACCCTATATATAGAGAAGGGGGGCATAATATAGAGTCTAGTTTCATTAGCAACCCATATATAGGTTTGAGTAGAGAGAAGGGGACCCTCAAATCCTTGACCTCCTAAGAGAATTTTTGATGATTAAAATTGTGCTATTTCTAACACCAACAATGGGAAGTTTCAATAATGTGGGACTTGCAACCTGAAATGACCTCCAAATTTTAAAAAAGTTGGCTCTTCTTTATATCAAGGGTATAATTGGAAAAGGGATAGGAATTAAATAGAAACATAAGTGAAACAAAAGAAACTCTAACTATGGTGATGCACTTGAATTTAATTCGACCCTTAATTCTAATCACAATGAAGCTATATGCAAGATTCAATTACATTAAAGAGCAAACAAGGCATGATTAATGTAAAAGATGAAAACAATAGAAATAGAGGCTCACAACTTAGACTACTTTTGCAGTGACACAGAGAATATCAACAAAGGCACAAAATTTAGTATTCTCATTAATTTTTAGTTACATAAAAGGCATAGAAACATGCAAAGTTATACAAACTTTCTAACTCAAGAAAATAGAGCAAATGCAAATGATTTCCCTGATCACAACTAAAAGGTCTAAAAACTCTTGACAATAATCTCTTGCAAAAAATTCTCTCTATCTTCTGATGATGATTCTCTTGGTGATCTCTACACCCCTATTTATATCATTGTATTATCTCTAGATTGTCTATACGTTCCCAATCCAATGGCCTAATTGAACTCTAACTAAACTGGAAGTGTCTAACACAAGATATTTCTTAGATCTGAAACATTTTGTCTTTCTGCAAGTTCATTGGCTGAAATAAATACCTAGGCCACTTCTCACTTTCAAATGGGAGAGGAAACTTGGTTGATTCCCTTACTCTACTTGAAAACCTTCTTATTATTTAGGAGGCACCAAAAAATGACACTTGGCATGTTCCACAGCACTTAATGAAGACACACAGCACTTTTCACGTAACCTATACTCTTTACTATGTCTTTACTCAGGAGTGTTTCATCCTTGACATCTATCGTAATCTGCTTCTTCAAAACTTTAACAACTTATAGAAAATGGGACCCACAACACTTCTCATATGAGAAACTTAAAAAAGGGAACAGGGATAGGTGGCACTTTTCGTGCATCTTTTGAGAATCTTGTGAAAGGTGACACTTGTTAGTCTCTGCATCACTCTATCTATACTATAGAAACATTCAGGCCTCATTTCATATTTACACAGATGATGACACTTAGCAGCTTCCACTTGCCTCAAAAACAAAACTCAAGACACACCATAGTCTTTACTTATCGATGAAACAAAGTGAAGACATTTTAGATGTTGACACATGACAGCTTCCACTTTCTTTAGTTAGGAATGCGTGTCATCTTCCATTGCTTTTAGAAAATCATTTTGAAACCTTCCACAGTTTCCACTTGGTGCCTTTCACTTGATCCTAAGAAAATCTTATTGAAAAAAATATTTCAAAATGTATAAGAAACATGAGATGTGGATGACAACACTTGTTGCACTCTGTTGAGTTACTATGGGACACGTGGCACGTTTTGACCAACTTATAGAAATTATGAAATGTGTCTCGGCTGATGACACTTGGCAGCTTCTGCATGGTTTTGACACTTAGACAAAATTGAGGCAAAAATAAATTTGAGCCAGCGCTCTGAGTCAAAAACTTTACTGTCTTGAACCAAAATGTGTAGGGACAAAAATTTGGAGCACGCAACTAAAAATCAAAATAAAATGTAGGGTATTTTTTACTCTATAGTTATTAGTGACCCCAAGGAATTTTGAGCCTACTCAAAAAGAATCCATAACTCCCACATGATCAAATGTGACAAAAAAAACATAGCTTTAGTAAGGTTGTCTGATAAACAAACCACTCATCATCAGATAATCCCTACTTATTTTGCAATTTGTGAAAGGCTAAATCAAGATTGATAACATCTTTGTGTGAAAATTTTTGCAAAATCTGAACCATAGCCTTCAATTTAAATTCAAGCTGGGAAACAAGAATCAAAATAGCTTCTACTTCAGGCACTGATGAATCATCCCTTAAATCTTGAAAAACTGCTTGATCATTCTGCCTGGCTAAAAACAAAGGTTTAATTTCCTCAATCATCAACACAGTGTTGTTATTAGGAAAAGGGGAAGGAAGACCTAATTGTACTAGATCTTTTATGTGTTGTTTCATGTCTTTTATTCCTTCTTTCATCACATCTAGAAGCTCTCTGTAATTGATTGCTATGGAGTTGCAATTGAGAACTTCATTCACTCTTTTAGTAGCGATCATCCTATCATTAATCCCTGATGCTAAAAATGTTCCATCAGTTGCATCATATAGCTTTTGTAGTAGCATTTGAGATTCAAACACTCACAGAGATAGTAGATAGAGTGTCTTCTATTGATGTCTCCACCTTTTCACATAATTTCTATGCATTTAGCAGAAAGGTTAAAGAAGGTCTAAGCTAAATAATTTCCATAGAGATTCTTTTCCATAGTGATTCATAAAGCTCCTTCACTAGATTCAACACCCCTACATTATTTGGCCTATTAGCCAACTCAAGTGTCAATTGTTCTATCATTTATCGCTCTACTTGAAGTTGGGCCTATATAGTAGCAGTATTATTCTTCTCATTCAATAGATTCTATTGAAGTTGAGTAACCTATAGTAGGCTAACCTCATATTTTTCTTGAAATGTTGCCTTTTCTCACTTTAAAGTTATCACTGTATCTTTCACCTACATTAGCCTTGCTTTTAAATAATTATTTTGGGCCTGAATAGCTTGGTGAGTTTGAAGAGAAATAATATCTTGCAATTGTTTATTTAGACTCTCTATTTCTTTATTCTTAGTATTGATCTCTGTGGTCAAATTGCTACAATTTGCCTTCTCTTTGGCTAGATCAACCTCCATCTTCTATAGCTTCTTTGATATTTTCAAATAATCTTCAATTACTATAGAAGTGGATTCAGTTAGCAGCTTGACCCTGTCTTGTGTTCTGAAAAGGGACATGTCTATAGATATTACATTCATTATGTAATCTTTTGGCTGCATCTGCTCATTTGGCTTGACTATATTTGGTGACAAATGGGTCACCATTAGTTGTTGTTGTACTGGGTCAAATTGTGACCTCATATGTGGTGTAGCCAAGGCTTTATATCTTTCAGCCTCTTTTTCTCCATCTTGGAATCTCTTGCCTTCTTAGCAGTATCTATTTGAGTTTGGAAGGTAGAAGGAGAGGCAATGTGCCCACTCGCAAAAGGATAACCTTGTGGCAAGCAATATGGAATAGCCAAATGTTGGCTAGGGGAAATCTGAGGAGGCACTTTCTTGGGAATAGAGGGGGAGAAGTGAGGAAATGATATATCCTGAGTATGGATAGATGGGGCAAAATGATAAATGGGCAGGATGTCATTTGGCCAGATGGAATCATCACTCTTGAAAGAGAAGAGATAGATTGAGAAGAAGGAGAAACAACACTTACCTGATGAGAAACTGGGGTACTCTATGGTTGGTGTTGTGAGGGTTCTACCCTCTCCTCTGAATCTAGTTAGAACCTTAGCCTCTTATTTTTTCTTAGTGTTTCTTCTTTTGGCTATGTTCCCTTCTTTTCAACATTTACCACTGCTACTAGTGGTGCTTGTGTAGAACTGGGAACCTCAAGGACTGACACTGATGGAGAAGCTTTTGGTGGTGAAGATACCACATATTTTTTAATGGTACTAAGAGATTGGGGCCAAATAGTTACAGTGATTGCTACTAAAGTTTGCACTAGAGCTTGTGATGTTTGACTGGATTCTACTCTGGATTCTGGCTCTCCACCTTGTGTCTACAAATTGCTTGTATTAGGGCTAGACATAAGAGACATATGACATTCATCCTAGAGTTCCTCCCATTTCTCATCTAAATCCACATTTCCAAAAGAGGGAGTTGTCTCACAAATCTCTTGCATATATTTCCAATAGGCTTTAATTGTCTCAATGTTCCAGTCTTTATTCTTTAATGCTCTTCTTAAACTAGAAGTCATTCTAATTTTAGGGTCAAAATCCCTTTGCTTAACATAAAAATTTTCCCATGGTCTATCTTGTTGAAGGGGTAAATCCATCAATTCAACATAAAACTCAGGAATATCTTCCCTAAGATTTTTCCTATTTTCCCAAAAGGGGCAGCCCTCATGCGTAATTTTGGTAGCAACCCTATTAGTCATAATCCATGAAGTTATGAAACCATTTGGGTCATATACCCATTTATCTTCAATTAAAAAGAAACCTAAGAAGGCTAGCTTTCTAAGCAACATGATCTCAGCATCTCTGGCCTCTAGTGCCATGTTGTTTGTCACCCATGGAACATCATACATTTTCCTCTTCGTCTTCTCAGAGCCATATTCATTATCTACCATAGACACCTACTTGGTGACCTCTAAG
This sequence comes from Torreya grandis, assembly GCA_037957365.1. Taxonomy (NCBI): domain Eukaryota; kingdom Viridiplantae; phylum Streptophyta; class Pinopsida; order Cupressales; family Taxaceae; genus Torreya; species Torreya grandis. The sequence goes on along the minus strand of JARHVA010002386.1, from coordinate 546,186 downwards.
AATGCTAACCTAAGGGTTAAATTATTAGGTAGCAACACTGGTTCCCCACTAAAACCATGGACTCTAATAATAGTATTATGGGATCCCAAAAAATAATCACAAGGAATAGGGAAATTGGTCATAAGGTTTGAAACACTTGGAAATAGTCTCTTTACAACTGGTTCTGGGCTCAGATGACAAAAATCAAGGGAAACAAAAAGTTCCCAGAATTTTTATGGGTCACTAGTTTTGGACAAGATATGTGTCCATGTAGACATAGGAGTGGTCCTATGTAGACCAAAACTTGGGTCATACATATTTAGATACATGTGTTGGGAAAAGATGCTAGAGTTTTGGTACAACATAAGGTGAAATAGATAAGAAGAATACTTAAAAATCCATTTAGATTTGAACTGGGCAAGTTGTTCCACCATTTAATATGAAATCTACTCAGAGAAATAAAGCTAATACTCCTGAGTCTTGTCAATAGTTTTCAATCTGGAGAGGATAGCCATTTGTTCTTCATAGATGGTTATATCATCTTTCATTCCAAAAATGAAAGCCATCATGGAAAGTGCATCTTGACTAGCTTGTGCAAATTGTGCTCTTGCTATTGGTAGTGTTCGCACATTGGTATCATCATCACCTAATTGCAACTATGATTTTAGAAACCTCAATTGAGTATTGACGTTTGCCCATGTTTTTTGCATCTTGGCAATGGTGGGAAATGTGGTTGTCTTGTCATGGTATAGGGCCAACATGTCTCTAATAGACTTTGGCATAATTTGTACTATGAATGGACCTTATTGTATGGTATTTGAAGGCACATGAAATAATATGGTGCATATTTCAACCAAGTTAGGGCATGGATGCACACCTGGGACAATGAATTGTGCCAGTTGGGAAGTCCATATCCTCATAGTGAATGTCTCGTATTGTCCAACCTTGGCCCTCTAAAGACATCTTTGATATGCCCCTTCTCTAAGAGTTTTGCTACTAGTTCTTTGAAGAATTGGGTCCATGATTCCATTTGCATAATTTTTCACCTTTGTTGGGTCATTTGCATGACCAACTTCAGTGAATCTAGTCCGTGGATAGGTCTTTAATGGTTGCATAGGGGCTGAAGCATATGATTTGCTTGTGAGAAACTTATCAAGGGATTCGTAAATCCCAGACCCTTGTTGTGAAGACTATGCTCCCTCCATATTTATATCTATTATTGAAAATAGTGAACTGTGGTAATAGGTATGAAGCTTTTGCAATAAGGAAACACTTTCACTTAAGTAGGTTTGCTATGAGCTGAAAATGCAAGTAGCAGGGATTTTCTAGTAGATGCAAGAATGTTTGAGACACTATAAGCTTTGACTCTTGATATGAGGTATTTATTGACCCATCAAGTCTCAAAATGTCATTAAACCCAGATAACCATTAGCAAATCTTACTAAATCTTCATGGGACAGCAAGTTAGACACGTCATGCAAGTGGCTGCACAAGGTACCTTAGGGAATTTAAGGATTTGGGAGATATTTAATGTGTTGAGAGTTTTGAAAATTTTGAAAAAGGCTCTGAGTTGAGGCTACGTGTTTAAAGAACACTTATTTAAAAGAAAGAGCGGGAAAGAAAATGGGAAAACAAAGCAACCAGGAAAGGGAAACTATCTAACTATAATACATTAGAGACACAGCTTAACTGAAATGTTTCAAGTAGATCTTATTCATAGGAATCTCTTCAGGTTCACCTTCCATTGTTTCTAGCTCAAATGAATTCTTCTATTTACATGCATGAATTTTATAGGGGCCAGTCCATAATGCTTCAAATTTAGTATGTTGACCCAGCTTGGCGGCTCTTGCATCCCATTTCAAAACAATTGAGCCTACTTTGAAATGGGGATTTGAAGTCCTTTTATCAAAGTAGTCTTTAATTATTTTATGATGCTTTATTAATGAATCATGTGCTACCTCCCTTCTTTCTTGAACTTCTAAAAGTTTAGCAAGTCTAACCTGCATGGGACCATTTTCCTCAATTTCAATTTGTTTTATCAGTTGGAAAGCAAGAATCTCCAAGCTTAGAGGTATTACAACAGGTTTGTCATAGACCAATTCATATGGGGAAATTTTCATCACCTGCTTAGGTGTCATTCTATCAGCCCACAATGCTATACTAAGCACTTTATGCCACTCCTTGTGTTGATCAGCCCATATTCTCTTGATAAGTCTAATCGGGTTCTTATTAGTTGATTCTGTCACACCATTACCCTGAGGGTAATAATTAGAGGAAGTTTTTAGATATATTCCATGCTTTAATATAAATTTAGATACTTTGGATCCTAAAAATGCTTTAGCATTATCTAAAATTATGGTGTGGGGAGCCCCAAAGCAAGTAGTGATACTCCCTAGAAAGTCTAGGATCACATTTTCTATTGGTTCTTTAAGTGGCATTGCCTTAATCCATCTAGTGAAATAATCTGTGGTAGTTAAAATCCATTTTTGACCCATACTAGACACTAGATTTATCATTCTAATGAAGTCAAGACCCCATTGAGAAAAAGGTTCATCAATAATTATAGGACTAAGAGGCATTGCTGCATTCCTTCTCATCCCCACATAATATTGACAAGATTGACACTTTTTAACCAGTTGATAACAGTCTGTAAATAAAGTAGGCTAGAAATAACCTACCTCACTTATCTTTATATTTATGGTCTTCATATAAAAATGTCTACCTAAGACTCCATGATGCATTTCATGCAGTATTTTCTTAGCCTCATCCTTCTCTACGCATCTTAAAAGTTTGCCATCAAATTTTCTTTTGAAAAGAACTTATTCACTTAAAACAAAATGGACCCCTTGCATCTTATAGTACCTCCTCTTGTTTTGAGGGAGTTATCTTGGGTAAATCCCATATTTCATAAAATGAATCTTGTTTGTGATCTAGGAGTTCTGATTAACCTCTTGTATCCTTAATACAGTTTCCTTTTCCATTTTTTAATCTATTTTTTCAGGTATCATCTTTTCAACCTCTTGAGTCATGTATTGGCATAACCCCCTACCTCTGACTATATTAGTGGGTTTGACCTCTACATCATATTCAAGGATCTTTGTTATCCAGTTTGCTCTTTTTTCAGCAATTTCACCCTCCATAATGTATTCTCTGACATTCGGGTGAGCCACAAGTATCAGAATCTTACTTCTTAATACTATATGCCTAAATTTCTTGAGGGATTTTACCATAGCATATGCTTGTTTCTCCACAAAGTTGTATATGCTTTTATATTCCCTAAGAGTCCTTGAGAAAAAGGTTATTAGATGTTCTTCCTCCTGTCTATCATCTTTTTGTGTTAAAACAATAGCAAACTGAGCTCTCCTCCATAGACATACATTACAAAAGGCTTAGAAAAGTCTGGGTTTCTAAGTACTGGGGACATTGAAATTGCTTTCTTGACCTCTTCAAAGGCTTGCCTTCCTTCTATAGTCCACTTAAAAATTAGGTCTTTTTTCAACAAGAGTGTCACCGGTCTTACTAAGCCTACAAAGTCAGATATGAACCGACTGACAAAATTAATCTTCCCCAAAAAAGATTGAATTGCTTTTTTATTTACTGGTAAGGGCAAGTTCATTATGGATACAACTCTCTCTAGATCTATAGAAACTCCTTCTTTAGATAATATATGTCCCAATAATTTACCTTGAGGTATAGCAAAGATACATTTCTTAGGATTTAGGGATATTCCAAATTCTTGACATTTCTTAAAAATAGATTCTAAATGATCAACAACATTCTTTGAAAAAATAGTAAGATCATCAAGATAAATTAGGATGATTTTATTTATAAGTTCCCCAAATGCTACATCCATAGCTCTTTAAAAAGTGGCTCCAGCATTTGACAAGCCAAATGGCATCTTAGCATATGCAAATGTTCCCCATTTGGTAGTAAAAGCAGTCTTGTATTGGTCTTCATCAGCCAACCAAATCTTTAGATCCTATATGTTCCAATAATTTTCCTTGAGGGACAGCAAAGATACATTTCTTAAGATTCAAGGATATTCCAAATTCTTGACATTTATTAAACACATATTCTAAATGATCAAAATGATCAACAACAATCTTTGAATAAATAGTAAGATCATCAAGATAAATCAAGATGATTTTATTTATAAGTTCCATAAATTCTACATCCATAGATCTTTGAAAAGTGGCTCTAGAATTTGATAGGCCAAATGGCATCTTAGCATATCCAAATGTTCCCCATTTGGTAGTAAAAGTAGTCTTGTATTGGTCTTCATCAGCCAACCAAATCTGATTGTACCCAGAGAAACCATCTAGCAAGGAAAATCTCTCTGATCCAGCCACAGTCTATAAGATTTGTTCCATAGATGGCAAGGGATAGTGATCTACACAGAGTCTTATGTCACCATTATTTTTCCTGACTGGTACTAGATTTGATACCCAAGTTGAGTGTTTGATTGGAAAAATTATTTTGGAATCTAAAAGTTTATGCAACTCATCTACCATTAGAGATTCAATCCTTGGATTTACTGGTCTTTACTTCTATCTGACTGGCTTAGATCCTTTAGTCAGTTCTATTGTGTGTTGAATGATGTCTCTATTATATCCATGAAGGTCTTCATAGCTCCAGGCTATGACTTTATCATATCTTTTGCACAAGTCAATTAGTCTTTCTCTTTACTTTTGAGTTGCATAATTTTTAATTTTTAATTTTCTCCCTTCACACACCTCTATTTCAGAATAATTTGCTTTGTTTACTTGGAACCTTTTCTTCTCTAGGCCTACATCTTCTGGATCAAATAGGTTTTCTAAAGTGATTAAGCCTTTGGGAAGCTTATTATTCTTTAATTGTATAATTTGATCTCCATATGCCTCTTCAATTTTTAGTTGCAATTGATCAACAAATTCCCCTACTTGTAAGAATGAGAGTACCTAAGAATCATTTTCAAATACTTGTCAATTCTCATCATTGTCTGGGATAGTTGGCCTTACTATAACTTTTACTGACTCATTGTTAACTAATAGGCTAGCTGCTAGATCAAATTGTGAGCCAATCTATGCCATCCTATCAGCTTCAAAATTTTGGGTTCTAGGAACTACTTCAATATTGAAAGCTTCAAAATCGTCTATTAAGTCCCAAATTCTGTGTCTATAGGATCTCATCCTTACATTTTTGGCTATTACCTTTTCCCTAATTTGCTTCACCACTAATTTTGAATCTCCTTTTACTATAAGATTATTTACTCCCTTTTTCTTAGATAATATGAGTCCATGAACTAAGGATTCATACTCAACATCATTATTAGTACAGGCAAATTAGAAACAGATAGCTCTTAAGATTTTCTCACCATTTGGAGCAACAAGACAAATTCCTACTCCAGCGCCACTTTTACTTCTAGCCCCATCAAAATTTAAGGTCCAGATTTCTAAATCTTTTTTAGATTCTTGATTATTTGGTGTCTCTTCCCTAAAAACATTTGGGATTTCATGATCTTCATCAAAAATGACATAAGTGCCTAGACTAGTAGAGTCATAGTTTCCATATGGATCACTATGTATCATAGTTAACAAATGGTTATTTTCCTCTTTGTGGTCATGTTCAGTCCAATCACCCAACTCTTCAACAAAAACCCTTTCTTCTTTATTTAACATAACATGATCTGCCTCTAATTTTGATGTTGGTTCATTGGAAATGTGATCCTTTGATAGTGGTTTAGATAGAATTTTCATCTTTGAACCATATTTGGTTCTTAGGATGAGGTGAGACCAATCAAGGGACATATATCCTCCTATTTTGGCTGTAAAGTCTCTGGATAAACATAAACCAAAAATAGGAGGTATATCTATGACTACTACACCTTGATTGACAATTATATTGGGACAAGTATATAATTGCAATGGGAGTTGTTTAATTCTCCCTATTGTTTATACTGATTTGCCATCTAGTTGCATAACTCCTTTAGTAATTGGTTCATACTTTATTTTTAAGGCATCAGCTATTTGCTTAGGTATTACTATAGTACTAGCCCCTGAGTCTATCAATGCATTATGCAAGAGTTTCTTTCCAACTATCAGAGTCAAATAGAAAGGCTCTAGTTTGGATTTACTTACTGTTAAGCATGGAATATACTGAGAGGGGGGGTGAATCAGTATATTCTATATCTTATAAATCTTTCCTTTAACCAAATTCCACTTAATCAATCATTCAAGATATGTAATCAAACTCAAACAATAAACATCACACAAGATAGAGAGAGACACCACATATAATGTGAAAACCCAATGTGGGAAAAACCACAGAGAATCAATCTCAAATATATTTGTGAGAACAAACCCACAGGAGCACCATACCCCTTTGCCAAGTACAAACCTTAGCTATAATTTATGAGCACCAACACATAAGAGCTTCAAACCCATTTGCCAAGCACCAACCCAACACCTATTCATGAACACCAACCCACAAGAGCACTAACCCCTTTGCCAAGCACCAACCTAGTAATAATTCATGAGCACCAACCCACAAGAGCACCAACCCCTTTGCCAAGCACCAAATCAACAACAATTCGTGAGCACCAACCCACAAGAGCACCAACCCCTTTGTGTATACCACACACCTATCTCTCAGTGTTTCTATCTCAAAAAATGATAGATCAATAAAACATCTCCTTCCTCTCTCTCACCTTTGCTCTTCTAAGCTAGATATAACAAATAAAAATCATATTCATCTCTCACAATTGCTCTTCTAAGCTAGATATTACAATATCAAATCAACCTCTCACATCCACATTACAAATGGCTACTCAAGCCTTTATATATAACTTTCCAAATGACCTTTGGCCTTCCCCCTTTGTGACCTTTCAATCCTCATGGAAAATGGCACCAATCTTGGATGACCCTTCATATCCAAGCATTTGAAAAGTCATGTGGTGACCCTTCATGACCAAAAATGTCTTTCCCACTTTTGCACTTATCTTTGGTGACTTTTCGTATTCCTTAAAGTGTCCCTTCATGAGAAATTTGCCCTTACTCTTTTTGTCTTCACTTGGTGACTCTTGGTATTCCCCAAGATGACTCTTCATGGGAAAATACATCCCATCCTTCTTTTGTCTTTATCCCATGGCTCTTCGACTTCTCCATGGGCCCTTCTTTTGTCTCATATGCAACCAAAAATATGTTCATTAATATTAAATAAATATTAACTCATATTAGCCAAGATATATTTATTACCAACAACATTAAATGCAATGGGGCCTTTATCACCAAGAATACTAAACCTTTGACATCAATGACAATATTTCCAACAATCTCCCCCTTTGTCATTGATGGCAACCTCAATCCTGAAATTGCCACATCCTGTCATCTGCACATTTTGTCATCTGAAAACATACAGTAACTCCCCCTTACTATATAAACTTGTACCTGTTCCTTGTACCTATTTTTTGCACCTATATCTATACTTGTTATTCTCCCTCTTTGACATCAATGGCAAAGGGCCTACTTGGAGCTAACACTTAGCTCCCTCTCACTTGATGCTAAACATCAATGGTAGGAAGTAATAAAAATTACTCCCAACTCCTCTCACTGATCTTTGAATGTATCCTTTGATCGTGCCTTTGAGAAGATATCTAACAAAACATATACATTGTTCCCTATCCTTTGAGCATCTGCAATCAACTCATTTTAATCTTTTCTTCTAATCTCATAACCTTCAGCATGAAACCTTAATGTGTATCCTTGATCACAAATTTGACTAACACTCAACAGATTATGCTTAAGACATTTTACATACAAAACATTTTTAGTCTTAGTTCTACCATTATCCAAACTCAAAGTACCTTTTCTGACTATCTTGGAAGTAGTTTTATCTCTGAATCTCATTGTACCACCATTTATCTTCTTTAGAGAAATGAACTTACTTTTATCACCTATCATATGCCTTGAACATCTACTATCAATTAACCATGGCTGATCTTTACCTCCCACATGCAGAGCTATTTACACCATCATAGAATCTTCATGTTGTTTCTTCTGCCATGAACATGTGTGAACCTTCTCCCTGATGAATGGAGCTTTAAAAGTCTGATCCTTCTTCTTGATGAATGGAGATTTAAACCTCTGATCCTTCTTGACTGACTCGAACACGCTTCTACAATACTGAGCTATGTGTCCAAAGTTGTTGCACTTGTAGCATACTATGGTCTCTTCATTAAGCTTGATAGAGAAGCAAAAGAGTTGTGGCTTCTGCTTAACTCTACTTGACTTTCCTTCTCCTTATTTTTTAAATTTTTAGCTCTTTTTCTACATTCTACTTTCTTGTGACCATATCCATTACAATAAAAACAATAGCCATAAAAATAAGACATGTCTGTATATCTCTGACCTAATTGCCTTTTGTAGCTTTGTTCCTTCCAGTCTTCTTTGTTTGGAATGTCCTATGTATTCTTCACTTCTCCCCTTTTTGTTTCCTCTTGTGTTTGAGCTTCAGCATAGCTCTTTTTCTTTTCAAAACTGATCCCTATTTTATCTGAATATGCTTTTTGACTTTCCAATATCTTATTCAGCATGTTAGTGCTATCTTCAAATTTTGAATCACTGATTACTTTATCACTAACTACTTTCTTAATATCTTCTTTTAAAGAGGCAATTTCAATAACATACCTTTCATAATCTTTTCTTGCTATTTCCAACTATGCTTTGAGATCTTCTTCATTCTTCTTGGCTTCTTCAAAGTGTGCTTGTAGATCTTCAATCATTTCCTTTGACTCTTGTTCAGTTTTCTCGATCTAGTGCTTTAACCTTCAATTCTTCTTTTGAATAGCTTCTAACTCTTCTAGGGCACAATTGAGTTCTCCTTCCATATCTACTTCAGCTTCCTCCTCTTCTTCTTCTTGATCATCATCATGTATGGCCATGAATAAAATCTCTTCTTCTTTTGAATTTTTGAGTCCACTATCTTCGCCTGAGCTAGAATCTTTAGAATATAGGCTCTTCTTCTCGAATCCCTTCTTAGATTTGCCTTTGAAATTATTCTTGTATGTAGGCTTTTCTTATTCATCATCTTTAACTTTATCTGGGCATCTAGCTAAAAAATGTCCAATCTTCCCACAATTAAATAATTTTCCTTGATATTTATCTATTCCTCTTTTTGGCTTGCGAATGAAAAGTGCTTCATTGTCATCTTCATCATCACTGGAACTATCACTTGATTCTTGAATCTTAGCTTTCTCCTTCTTTAATGTCTTGAAAGCCACTTCTCTCTTTGAGGGTTTATCTTGTTCTGTCCGCATCTCATATATCGTGAGAATACCATGAAGCTCATCCATCTTTAGCTTGGCTAAATTCTTCATCTCCTCTATTGTCAAAACCTTTGCATCATATCTCATTGGTAGAGATCTCAAAACCTTTTGCACCACCGTTGACTCTTCCAATGTTTCTCCAAGACCTTGAATTTGATTTACTATCTGATCTACTCATAAGAGATAACTTGCTATATCTTCTTCTTCTTTCATCTTCAAACTTTTAAACTACCTTCTAAAAGCCTACAACGTAGCTTGTTGAACCTTTCCATCACCTTTGTAAATATTCTCAAATTTTACCTAAGTTTCATGAGTAGATTTACATTACATAACTTTAACAAATTCAAATTCACATAAACCACATAAAATAACATTTAAAGCTTTAGCATTACATTCACTTGCCTTCTTTTCTGCTGGAGTAATTGTAGATGTCTGTGGCTCTTCATATTCCTCCACCACTGATTTCCATATGTCAAATCCGAGGGCCATCAAATAAACCTTCATTCTCATGCTCCAAAAAGCATAATTCATCCCATCAAACAAAGGTGCCTTATTTGTAGAAAATCCTTCCTGTGACCTAACCATCATGCTTTCCTGATCTACCTTCAAGACGTAAAACTTTTCAAAAAGGAACCTGTTATGATACCCATTGTTAAGCACAAAATATACTAAGAGGGGGGGGTGAATTAGTATATTCTATATCTTATAAATCTTTCCTTTAACCAAATTCCACTTAATTAATCATTCAAGATATGAAATAAAACTCAAACAATAAACATCACACAAGATAGAGAGAGATGCCAAATATAACATGGAAATCCAATGTGGAAAAAACCACAGAGAATCAATCTCAAATATATTCATGAGAATAAACTCACAGGAGCACCATACCCCTTTGCCAAGTACAAACCTTAGCTATAATTCATGAGCACCAACCCAAAGGATCTTTAAACCCTTTTGCCGAGCACCAACCCAACACCTATTCATGAGCACCAACCCATAGGAGCACTAACCCCTTTGTTGAGCACTAACCCAACAATAATTCCTGAGCACCAACCCACATGAGCACCAACCCATAGGAGCACCAACCCCTTTATGTATACCACACACCTATCTCTCAATGTTTCTATCTCAAAAAATGATAGATCAATACAAAATATCCTTCCTCTCTCTCACCTTTGCTCTTCTAAGCTAGATATAACAAATATAAATCATATTCATCTCTCACAATTGCTCTTCTAAACTATATATTACAATATCAAATCAACCTCTCACATCCACATTACAAATGGCTACTCAAGCCTTTATTTATAGCTTTCCAAATGATCTTTGGCCTTCCCCCTTTGTGAACTTTCAATCCTCATGGAAAATGGCACCAATCTTGGATGACCCTTCATATCCAAGCATTTGAAAATTCATGTGGTGACCCTTCATGACCAAAAATGTCTTTCCCACTTTTGTTCTTATCTTTGGTGACTTTTCGTATTCTTTAAAGTGTCCCTTCATGAGAAATTCGCCCTTACTCTTTTTGTCTTCACTTGGTGACTCTTGGTATTCCCCAAGATGACTCTTCATGGGAAAATGCATCCCATCCTTCTTTTATCTTTATCCCGTGGCTCTTCAACTTCTCCATGGGCCCTTCTTTTGTCTCATATGCAACCAAAAATATATTCATTAATATTAAATAAATATTAACTCATATTAGCCAAGATATATTTATTACCAACAACATTAAATGTAATGGGGCCTTTATCACCAATAATACTAAACCTTTGACATCAATGACAATATTTCCAACACTTACCTCTATTGCATTGTTCAAAAAGGTTGTTGTCTTAAGAGGAACTGTGTCCTTGAGCTTTTCTTTATCAGTAAGTCCTTCTTTGGTGCCATTATGTTTAGGCACTGCTTGGCCTTTTAGAACTTCTTGTAACAGTTTCTTTTGTTTAGGAATAGCTAATATGTCCCAAATTGATACTTGTGCTAGAGTCCTCTTCAGTTGTTTCACCACATTCATTTGTCGTAATGCTTGAGTTCTTGGAAAATAAGGATACCTTGTTTTTTTTGAACTTGTATAGGAATCCCTTGGTTCTGCACTGGTTGAGGCACTTCCTATCTGACAGTTATGTTTCATTGACCTTGAAATGGAGGATTCTCCATAATTTAACTATTTGTAGCTTTAGGCTATTCCATCATTCTTTTCTTTGATCTAGTATAGTAGTATGATTGCACCACTGGTTTCTTGGAAGCAGAAGCTTCATTCAAGAATAATGATTCTTCATCTTCAACCCATGAAAACAAAGCATGTTCATGGACTATTCCTTCTTCTTGTTGTAAAGACATCCCTTGCATCTAAGCCATCAGGACTAAATTTTGCATACCAGGAGACTGGTAAGTTTGTGCATCTAAAGTACTTGTAAATTATCCATCCATTCTTCTTTGTTCTACTATGTTTTGTTGTAGATTACCCATGGGACAATATTTGGGTGTATGAGCATTATTACAAGGGAAACACCATGCATTGGTGCTATCTGCATAATTATTCTATCCTTGAACAATCTCTCTATTTGGATTGGGGGGAACAGTCTGTGAGGGTGTAGGGACTGCAACTAATTGGTTTTCTAGCTGAGGGTTATTTTGCCTTTGATGACCCTGATACTAGTTTGGATATGTTGGAAATCTATTTCCTTGATAGCCTTGATATTGGGGTCTAGGGTAAGGATTTTGTTATCTCTTTATGTTAATTAACTCATTAAAAAATGTCCTTAAGATGTTCTTGATATCATCCATCTCAGATGAATGGGTAGGGATAAGTTATTCAGTAGGTGGTTGAGGATATTTATACATAGACATAGGTGGGGCTATGGAATTAGGGGCTTCTTGAGGCAATGGCAAGGTAATCTCTAGAAACATGGGCATGGGAGGCCTTGGGGACAACTTTACAGCATCTATTAAATTATTTTCAGCTCTGACTACATAGTCATAATCCTCTGGTAGAGTTTGACCTCTAAGTGACTGAATCATGACTGATATATCTAAATCTAAAGCCTTAAGATAAAACACTATAGCCATCCCTAATAATGGTCTTGTTGTAGCTAGGATTCTTTCCCAAGTCCTTTAAAATCTTGAATTGAAGTTAGTCATTGCTTCTTGTGGTGCCATTTTTATAGTGATCAATTGTTGCAACAGAGAAGATTTATCACCTTTTTCCTCAAATCTTTCAAAGAAAATATTTCCAAGTTGATCCCATGTAGATATTGTATTTGGGGTCAAAGATCTGTACCATTCTAGAGCCTTTCCTTTAAAAGAAGCTGCTAACAATCTTATGGAAACATTTTGTTGTGTGACCACATGTATAACACATACATTAGATACATCCTGAAGATGTTCTTCAGGTGTTTTGAAATCTTGCCCAATGAATTTGGGTAGAGCCTTCAAGGCATTTACTGGAATAGGGTCCCAAGTGGCTGGTGGTATTGGGAGGATCAAAGGACTGCCAGTGTTCCAACTTACATAATTCCTTAGGGGTATAGGAGCTCCCATATTTACTCTTGGTATTGGTATAAACTGATTGAATCTTCATCTTGGACTAGTTACTAATGGTGGGAAAATAATACTTGGATTTATAGTAGATTGAGATCTTGTTACTGGTCCACAACTCTAACTCCTTGTAGCTCTCTGGTTCATACGGTCTCGAAAGAAACTTCAAGATGGGGTCCCACTGGGCATGCCAAAAATTGTTGATGATTAAAATTGCACTATTTTTACCACCAATAATGGGAAGTTTCAGGAATGTGGGACTTGCAACCTGAAATGACCTCTAGATTTTAAAGAAGTTGACTCTTTTTTATATCAAGGGTATAATGGGGAAAGGGATAGGAATTAAATAGAAACACAAGTGTAATGAAAGAAACTCTAACTATGGCGATGCACTTGAATTTAATTTGACCCTTAATTCTAAGCACAGTGAAGCTATATGCAAGATTTAATTACATTAAAGAACAAACAAGGCATGATCAATGTAAAAGATGAAAACAATAGAAATAGAAGCTCACAACTTAGACTACTTTTGTAGTGACACAAAGAATATCAAAAAAGGCATAGAATTTAGTATTCTCATTAATTTTCAGTTACATAAAAGGCATAAAAACATGCATAGTTATACAAACTTTCTAACTCAATAAAATAGAGCAAAGGCAAATGATATCCCTAATCACAGCCAAAAAAGTCCAAAAATTCTTGACAATAATCTCTTGTAAAAAATTCTCTCTATCTTCTAATGATGATTCTCCTGGTGATCTCTGCACCCCTATTTATAACATTGGATTAGCTCTAGATTGTCTACACGTTCCCAATCCAATGGCCTAACTGAACTCTAACTGAACTGGAAGTGTCTAACACAAGATATTTCTTTGATCTAAAACATTCTATCTTCTTGCAAGTTCATTGGCTAAAATAGATACCCAAGACACTTCCCACTTTCAAATGGGAGAGGACACTTGGCTGATTCCCTTACTCTACTTGAAAACCTTCTTATTATTTAAGAGGCACCAAAAAATGACACTTAGCATGTTCTATAGCACTTACTGAAGACACATGGCACTTCTGTGTAACCTATACTCTTTACTATGTCTTTGCTCAGGAGTGTTCCGTCTTTGACATCTGTCACAGTCCGCTTCTTCAAAACTTTAACAAATTATAGAAAATGGGACCCACAACACTTCTCACCTGAGTAACTTCAAAAAGGGAACAGGGACAGGTGGCACTTTTTGTGCATCTTTTGAGAATCCTACAGAAGGTGACACTTGTTAGTCTCTGCATCACTCTGTCTATACTATAGAAACATTCGGGCCTTATTTCATATTTACATAGATAGTGACACTTGGTAGCTTTTGCTTGCCTCAAAAATAAAATCCAGGACCCACCACAGTCTTTACTTATCGATGAAACAAAGTGAAGATATTTTGGATGTTGACACGTGACAACTTCTACTTTCTTCAGTTAGGAATACGTGTCATCTTCTGTTGATTTTAGAAAAGAATTTTGAAACCTTTCACAATTACCACTTGGTGCCTTCTACTTGATCCTGAGAAAAGATTATTGAAAAGAAGCTTTCAAAACGTATAAGAAACATGAGATATGGATGCTAACACTTGTTGTGCTCTACTGAGTTACTATGGGACACATGGCATGTTTCAACTAACTTATAGAAATTATGAAATGTGCCTCAGTCGATGACACTTGGTAGCTTTCACATGATTTTGAAACTTAGACAAAATTGAGGCAAAAAGAAATTTGAACTAGCGCTCTGAGTCAAAAACTTTACTGTCTCGAACCAAAATGTGCAGGGACAAAAATTTGGAGTGTGCAACTGAAAATCAAAATAAAATGTAGAGTATTTTTTACTCTACAAGAATTATATATGTCAGTCAATTGCTGACTCTAGCTCTAGAGAGTCCCCCTCATCCTATCATCATATCTCTATATAGTGTTCCAACTCTAGAGAGTCACCCTCCTCTCCCTCTTTGATTATATATATTATTTTTTCCTAACCCTATCCCTCTAGATAGAGAGATGGGAGAGATGTCCCCAAGATTATAGAAGATGCACAATCAACTAAATTTCATGTATAATCTAGATGAGAATCTAATGCTTGAAATATACAAGAATGCCTTAGATCCTATTACTATCATGTTTTTATGAAGAACTAATGTTACCAATATGATAGCTTTGACATTAAAAAAATATATCAACATCGATAAGTACCTCAATCCATAGATTATCCCTTACAATCTAAGAGGTCAAGCATTCAACAATGGACTTCCATCCTTGAATACAATTCCATGTGTGAACTAGAATGCTCTTACATTCAATCAGAACCATCTATATACTTTATCACATATGACACAACAAAAATTAAATAATAAATATGATTTATTGAATAAACATACACAAATAAATAATCAATAGTAGAATCAACATCAGGATCACACCAACGTAGCTATCACTCAGGGTTTTAACTCCAACAAAGCTGAATTAGGTTCTATACAAAGATAATGGAAATATTCAAAGTTTTAAAAAGAGCCAAACATTAGGCAATAAATAAATATTTTACAACATAAAAAACAAATATATAGGAAAAGTCTTTCCTATAAACAGGGGGGCTTGTATCACCATAAATCTCTCACATCCCTATAATCTCCCATAGGTAAACAACAACTAACTTATTTATGTACTATTATTTTAACTCACAATAATAATACAACTGATAATATATTATAACCAAATATATCTAACAAATTAATATATTTTAATAACTAACTAAATATATGTAATAATGAATTATTACTCTTATAATTATTCACATTATAAGATATAATTTAATGTGAGGACTAATTACTCCCTAACATTCCCCCTCTTAGGTCTTACATGGTAATTTGTGTTTCAAAATACTTAATGAAAGTAAAGAAGGAACACATCAACCTATTATCAACCATTCAATATCGAGAACACATCAATTGAACCAATATGAGAACTTTGAATAGGTATATCTTCTATCAACCATTCATTGAGGGAACTACATCAACCCATAAAGTGTGAGAATCATGAGAAGGAACCATTTTTTTAAATTTCACTCTTGCATCTCCTAAACACCTTTTTTATGCAGTACACTATATGGTAAAATAGGAAATACACATCTTATTTATCACACAAATAAGTGTTATGTGTGTGTGTGTGTGTGTGTGTGTGTGTGTGTGTGTGTGTGTGTGTGTGTATAACACACATATATATACATATATGTATATATGTATATACACATACATACATACATACATACATACATATATATATATATATATATATATATATATATATATATATATATATATATATATATATATATATATATATATATATATATATATATATATATATATATATATGCACCACTAAAGTAGAAGTACCCCTTTATTAGTGGATAATGAGAAGCTTATAAATCCTCCATCCTCTAGTGTCCAATCTCTAATAGGTGAAGCTACTTACTGAATAAAATGGTCGATGAAGCTCAAATGCATTAATTTTTTGAGGAAAAACCCCCCTTAGTTTGGACATCATGTACAAGTGATAATGCATCTATTTTAATAAAAAAAATTATTGTGACAACCAAACTATATAAAATAAGGATTCGAAATCTTGACTCATTTTGTAATGACTGAAAAACATTCATACTTAAAAATGACTATTTTGAAATTTTAAAGAAGTTTTGATATCGACACGTACACAACCATTTCAAAAATATTTATGACATTTTGAATATATATATTGACAATATAAATTCTAGTGTCATAACATATAACATAGTTTTTTACTCTTCTTTTGTCACAAAACTTTTGACAATATCTCAATGACTTTTAATGACATAATCCAAATTCCCTATGATAAATTTCACAAATAATGTAATCACTTAAAGACTACATAATTTATCCTGACAATTATAAATCTAAAAAGGCTATGATAAACCAAAAAATTAGATGGACATAAGATAACTAAGACTAAATGACTCAAAAAACATATCAAAATAATAATACCTAAAACTAAAATAATATAATAATGACTTTGGGAATGACTTAAAACCTTGGCATGTGGTGTGTGAACAAAGATTTGGAGGAGCACAAGTGTAATAGAGATCTCGGGAATTTGAATAATTTTCATGCATATAAAGAGCATATAAATGCACACTTTTATCCCCTCATTCAATATATATCAAATAATTATAGATATAAGGCTTGTTTTCTAGTATATATCTACATTTTTTAAAATAATGATATACATAAATTTAGACCTCCTTGGGTAGAATAAACATGAACTAGATGCCATTTGAAAACTCCAAAATTGAATCTAATGTCTTCACACAAAAAAGGCCTGACTTGTTTTACTATATGAACTAGTAGCAAATCTATTAGGTGGTTTTTCAAGTCATGTTGATAAATATCCATGGAGGTAGATAGATCAACTTATTGAATGTGAAATATTATTAGCTGCAGAGGTCTGAGATATATTTGGATTGCACAAGTATAATTCTTACACCATGCCTCTCTCCTTTATTTACTTCTTTGAAATCAAAATCTCAAAATGATTTTTAAATAATAGTGCACAAAGAATAAATTGGATGAGCTGAATATAAGATCTTTTTCACATAGGTCGAACATGTTGGAAAAATAAACTTATTTGATTTACCTTTTATTTACCAAATATATACATTCCAATGCTATTTATTTTTCTAAAAATGTATAATATCAAAGCACAATTCTAACTTGATCCTATGTTAACAAACTACAACTACAAACATAAATTAACTAGTTATAAGCAAAGTAATCTTATCTAGGAAATTTCATGAATTGGGGCATTTTATAATAACTTTGTAACTGCCCCACATGATATTCAAATCCCCATACCTTCATAGATTTCCCACTCTAATACCAGATAATGGGAATATTTAGAGTTTTAAAAGAGAGCCGAACACTAGACAATAAAGAAATATTTTAGCACATAACAATATTATTTTATTCCATATTTCATCATATGAGACATTATAAATATATAGGAAAAGTCTTTCCTATAAATAGGGTGACCCGTATCACCATAAATCTCTCACATCCCTATAATCTCTCATAAGTAAATAACAATTGACTTATTTTCATATTATTGTTGTAACTCACAACAATAATAAAATCAATAATATATTCTAACCAAATATATCTAAAAAAATAATATATTCTAACAACTAAATAAATATATGTAATAGTGAATTATTACTCTCATAATTATTCACATTATAATATACAAATTAATGTGAGGACTAATTATTCCCTAACAAAAAATGGTTTAGAACCTGAGCAATGATTTTTTGAATATACATAAGAGGATGAGTAATACCAATACTCATATTTACAATCATAATTTCACCTTTCCAAGATATAACAGATCTTTTAATAGGCCTACTAATAATGCAAAACAAAAACAATCTAATAAGCTACCAAAAATCAATATTATGGAAACAACTTTGCCCAATTGGTGAAGGGTTCATAATATGTCTCAGCATGGAGAGATGGATTGCATAGATTTATGTGTAGCCTTTAAAATATTCCAAAGGGAGATGATCAAATAATATTAAATGATGAACCTTCTAGATTTGCCCCATGAATCTATCCCTTCAAATTTAACTATGTTTTTTAAGATTTTTGAGTCTCCCTTCCCTATTGAAGATGGCAATGCCCCAGAATATAATACTAATGAAGTGCAAGAATTTTAGTAGTTCAACAGGAATAATTATAATTTGAGGAACAAATAGCCATTCACTACTTCTAATCCTCTTAATAATATGGTTATCCATCCAAATCCCAAGGTTGACAATATCCTCCTCCCCCTAAAGGGAATGATCAACCTCAAAAAAAAGAGGAATAGAATAAAGGAGGATATAATATTGTTGAGGATATGAAGAAAATCAAGGCCAACACTACTCTTCAAGAACTATTGGAAATCACATAGCATAAGTTTCTCTTATGGAAATACATCATAGGCAATTCTATTGTATAAAATTCAAAGGTAGCCAACATGAATGTTATATAAAAAATCAATTCAGAAGTTCCTCCTTTCTTGTTGACCATTTGAGCATTTGTCAAGAATATACACAATTTCCTGGTAGATTCAAGATCTTCATCAATAATGATGCCAAATTTCATTTTTTATAAGTCTGGTTTAACACCAAATCCATCCAAGAGGACTATGTCACAAATAGTTAAAATAGTAGTGCCTGTGTTGGGAGAGCTAAATGATGTAAGGATTCAGGTTACATCAGAACCAAGAGTGCATATTATAGTAGGAATTTGAGAAATATGGATTAAACTATATTATTTAATCAAATCAAACATCAAACCACCTAAGTAAGATCTATAACCATTAGAAATAAATGAAAATTGATGAATGAAAAATTTAGAATAATATTTTAATCCTAAAGATAAATGCTCTAAATCATGATTAAACAAACATAAAAACAAGAATATTAGATTGAAATTACCTATTGACTCAAAATCTTGACATAGTGTATGCTTGATCATGGATTATTAATGATGATTCAAGTATGCTTGTGATTGATCATATGGACATGATATGGCATGAGAATTCAAGTTAGCTTTAATAGAGAAGGGGGTTGATCTAAATAGAGGAAGGAGTGAGAAATCAAGGGATATAATTCAAAGTTAGATCATGGATATCTAGGGTGGAGAATTAAAAGGCATTTAAAATTCTTTAAAAACCTCTAGATTTAGAAGCTTCTAGAGAGGAGGGGTGAGAATAGAGAGGATTATAAAATTATATAATTCTAGAATCCTTTTAGGGGTTAATTAGGATTAGATGGGGGATTAGATATGGATTAGGTGAGTTATTAGTGACTAGGGGTGTAGGAGAACCTAAGGATAGGCTAGTAGGTGGGTCATTGGGAATTTAAAATTTATAAGTAATAGATAAGTAGGATTAAGATGGAATAATGGGGATTTAGGATAAATTAATTGATTTATGAGGATAAATAAAGTTAGTAAATGAATATGAATGAAGGGGTATATTATATAAATTAATAGTAAGGGGATATTAGGATGTGATTAATTAGAATAAATGAGATAAGAAAAATTAGTGTTGAATAATAAGGGTATTAATGATAATAATGTAGGTGAATGAATTTAGATGCATACATTTTTCCCCTCTTTAAAAGGGAATTGTGAGTGAATATAAGTGGAAGGAGTAATGGTCTTTTAAAGAAAATTTATGTCATGTATGAATGTTAGTATACTATGTTAGTGGATATGATGCCCCCTCGAGGTGACATGTAGGGAATAATGAGATGGATGGCCACTCGAAAGAAGAAACGAGGGGTGAGATGCGATGGGTAGACAAAATATGGGATGATAATGGTTGATATAGATGATGAAGAAGATGAATTCAACTTAAATAATGAACTAAAAATTGATTATACCCCTGGCAAAGACACATGCATAGGGAGTAGAGATGAATTTATCATAGTTGTTGACACATCCTGGGGGGGAATCAACCATAACATGATTATGATAAGATTAAAAAGGATACACGATTTAGATGTATCCCAAGTAATGATTCATGTAAGGGAGAGTTACTGGCTAGGATAAGATAAGGATTGGATAATATTAATGATGGATGTAGCTCAAAGTTAAATTTGATTTATATGATGAAGGAGATGAGATATAATAATGAAGGGATTGAGTGCCAAAAAAATTGCATTGAATCAACTCAGGGGAGCAATAGATGATAAATTGACCAATCAGGGATTGATGGAAGAAAATATGGATGTTGTGATATGTCAAGCCCAATCAATAGGTGTGGGTGATTGATGAAAATATTAGGGAGATAATTATGAGGATGGTGACTGGTCAATAGATTGATAAAGGATTGACATTATAGCTCAAAGGTTGGATTGATGAATGAAGGGGGAAGAGGAGATATTGTGATGGTGGCCAAGTTATATTTGGGCAATAAAAAGTGGCCAAATGTTGCTTACATAGTCTGAAAATACTTCAATCTAATGTAGTTCTAACTCAGGGATAAATGAAACTTTATAGAGGATGATGATGATGATCATTAGTGATTAAAGGATGATGTTAATGATTAAAGGATATGACTTAAAATATTGGATGTTAGTTGAATATGTTTTTTGAGGATTAGATTAGGGATGGGAAATAAAGGGTGATTAGTGATCAACCCCATCACAACTATCATAAGGCTCATCATAGTCTAATAAATACAAGAGATATGGCACTTGATAGTATGCCTCATGATATAATTATGACCAAGAGGACATTATGCCAAATTGGATGGGCAAATAGCAAACTCTCCATCATCTAGGGCACTTATAAGCATTATTGTAGCTTTGGTGACCTCCTAACATCCTCATTCATTTCTCATTAGCAAAAAAGAGACATGATGCAAATAAAACATAAGACAAACAATATATATACATGATGCAAATAAATCAAACAACATAAAATATACAAGTATCTACATATAATGTCACAATATCTTCTCTAAGGATGGGGTGAGTGATTGGGTGATCAGTTGGACTAGGATGATCACAATGTGAGGGTGAACTTAGGATAGACTTAAATTTGTATTAGATGATCATGATTAGGATTAGGACTTAGATAAGGAGGGTGGAAAAATGATGATGTGTGATGATTGGGCATGAGGTGTTGGATACTAGTTTAACCTAAAAATTAAATTGAAAAGTGTTCAAAGGAGGATGTTTTAAAAAAGACATGTAAAGACTATAATGAATAAGAGTTACCAAAATACAAAAACCCTACAAGATTTTAATTTAGCAAGGAGACTAGGAGATGATGGGATCAAATACCTGTCACACTAGAAAATTAGTGATTGGATGGGTGTTAGGTATGAAAAGGCATTAATAGGGAGGTGATGGGTGCTATATTAAAATTGTTGATGAGGTTATGTTTGTTGATAATACCTATTCAAAAAGATGAGATTGAAGATATGAAGGTATGGGTGACCACTAGGATGGGATTTCAAGACTAAATATAACATCCAAGGATCATGAATGGGAGACTATGAGACAATGGAAACTATAAGATAGGGTTTTTTAGGATGATGGATAAGATGATGGGTTTAAGAATAATATAATACATGATAGACTATATTATGAATTTTTCATTTTTTTTTTATTTTTTAGGTTTTTTGACAATTTGTAATTAGCAATTTTTAGGGATTTTTGGGATATGTATGTATATTATACAAGTGGGGTTACTAGAAAAGGGAATACCAAACCTAGAAACTAGGAGGAGGATAGATGAAATGATGGATTGCATAAAAAAAATGATGAGGGTGATGTGGAAATGGGGATGAGGACCAAGGAAAAATAGACTAGGGATTGCCAATGACCACATCATGAAGGAACCAAATGTTTAGTTACCTGAGTGTCTATTAAAAGATAAGCCAAGATGATTCCATAACATGTCTTAATACACCTTCCAATATTTTATAATGGTAAAGATGGAATGATATATGAGACACAACAATATGCATGATATGATGTTAGATGATGGATAGGAACAATGGACCAAGGGTTAAGATGTTGGGTGATATAGACAAGGTGGGCAAGGCATGTGATAATTAGGATGAATTTTGCCCCCAAGTTTTAAGGTACAATGAAAACAATAGATTATTTTACCATGAATTAAAAAACCATTTTTCATCATGGTACTTTCCCAAGGCACCAGAAGACTAATTTTTACCATTGGATGAAGGTTTTTTTTTACTTTTTGGACTTTTTGATTTCTGGATGGCATATCAATTTATTGGAGAAGGGAACGATGCAAGATTTTTTATGTTATTTATATCTTAAACTGACACCTATTTTGGAGATATGTGGTATAAGGACCATGTGATGGATGATATATTCCTATATGTCTTGGTGGCCTTTATTGATTCTTGATTTAACATTCTCTGGACATTTTGACTGGGTGTCTTTTTATCCCCTATGAGGGACAATTCTACCTAGGGATATGAGATATGGTGTAAATGGGAGCATGTCATGATTTTGATGATGGGGTATAGGATGTGAATGAGGGATGTGATCATGATGGGATAGGGAGTAGAAATGAGGTTTGACATTTGTATAAACCATTGGATATAGTGGAGGGGATTTTTTAGATTGGTGCCATGAGATTAAGGGATCCAAGACCATGTGATTTGCTGATTCTTTGATCCAAACATTAAGAGGAAGGTTATACATATTATGATTAGTTTTGGCATTATTTGTTGATTAGATTTGATATTAACTACCTCCTAGTGCTTGATTCTGGGCTTCACCAAGGATAATCAATTTTTGACTTGATAGATGATGATTATTTTGACTTTGACATTCCCTAGTACTTGATTTTGGGCTTCACTAGGGGAAGACATTTATTAATTAGGTTGATAATTTGAATTTTATTGATTTTGGCATATGAGATCAAAGATGATTTGATTATGATTTATGAATTTTGGCATATGGTCTTAGACCTTTGTATTTGTGGCACATGATGTTGCATGAGGGGTATCTAATGATGCATATTCCTATTCATTTCTTTTATGGAGTGAGATATAGAGATTATGGAGGTGAGGTGGATGATTAATGTTATGTGGTATATTTAGGGGGAAATTGGTAGCATAGTCTTCATAAAGGTCACTAGGATCCTTAGCCTCAACATCAGAGAAAGTGTCCTCAAGAATCTCAAAAGGGTCACTAAGACTTTTTTAGGATATGTATCCATAGTAGAATAAGATTCACTATAATAATATTCAATAGATAAAGATTACAATAATTATGTTATGACATCATCATCATGATTGGGATCAAAAGATGTGCCTAGGGATTGATTATCATCCAGATTGTGGGTATCTTTAAAAGAGTAAGCATTATCATCATTTAATATAATATCTATAGGGGATGATATTGATGATGAGGAATCTTATTCAGATACTAGTGTTGAACATGATCCCAATGTAGAGAAAAATTGTATTAGCTTTGATGCTAACTTTGGTATACATGACATGATGCTGTTAGAAGTGTGATTGTCTACAAGTGACCTCTCCATGTGGGGTTTAGGATATGAGGGGTGATGGGGAGATAATAAATAAATAATGGATTGAGAAAATATGGGCCCATGAAAGGAATTATGTGATAATGGAGGACTAGGCTTATGGGGAATATACTTGGCTTTAATGGTGGATTTGTCAAAGATGGGGGGATCATAGAAAATGGATTTAGTGTCTTGAACTTGGATTAGAAGGGGAAGGGCTTGATCATGGGAAGGAATGGGATCTTGGCATTCCTCTTCTTGTTCACCTTGGGATATAGACTCATCTCATTCATCCTTGATTACTATGATACCATGATTAATGAGGTCTTAAACATAGTCTTTAAAATTATCTCATCGATTAATGGTATGCCCCCAAGCTTGATGATATGTAAAATATTGATTATCTTTATACCCAAATGGCTTAGGATTAGTAGGGTGAAGATGTCATATGGGTGGATAAACCATCATGTTAGTGGTAATGAGTTATGCAAAAAGGGATTCCAAGGACATAAAAATGGAAGTATAAGGACCCACTACAATTTTTGACTTAGATGTGGAAGCATCAAACTTTATATCAGATGATTATTGATGTGACTGGGTGGATGGATTGGTAGTAGATGAGGTGGCTAGGATAATATTCCCTTTACTAGTGTAAGAAGGGGTAGATTATTAACTATGATGATTGGATGGAGGGTTTGACTATGTACGGGTATGATCTAGGGGTAAGGTGAATTGATGGGGGTCAAGGCCTTTGATAAATTTGACACCCAACTTAAAGATCCTCAAGAAGACTACCTATGATTGTTCATCAAGATACTTAATGAAAAAATTTATGAACTAGGAAGGCCATAATTAGGATGAAGACAAGTAGATGGTGGAATGGAATAGGATGGGAATGAGGGTTGATAGGGTCCTTGATTTGGAGGTGAATTTAGGATAATGGGGTAAAAATAATTGGGAAAGCATGAACCCATATTCAATAGCCATAAGAAGAATTCATATTTAATATCTCTGATGTATTTATTGAGTAGGACAATAAGTGATAATGACCTATCAATAATGCCTAGTTTTTAAGATAAAAAAAGATTGGGAATTTGATGAGTGCCATATACTATCAAGATGATGATTGGATGGAAGTTAGGCAAGACAACTGACTAGATTGATAATAATGGGTTTTGTTAGATTGAAATTGACAAATTGATAATATGCTAGCAAGATATCAACTAAGGTATGATATCTAACCAAATGATGAGTGATTATAGGAGTAGAGTGATAGGATGATATGGATAAGTAACAAGAGTACTAACTCAAAAGACTAATTTTCTCAAGATGGGATGGGATAGGATTATGTGATGATGGTGAGAGGATAATGGGACAATGGGATTAATACAAGGACAAGTATATATAGGTGATGATGAAATGATAAAGGGTAATGCGATGGGGATGGTATGGGAATGTATGTTACCTAAAGAGCCAACTAGGTATGGATAGGATGAGGTTAGACTAGATGGGGGATGAGGTGACTAGGTGTAGGCAAGGTCAAGATAAATGATTGATTATGAATAAAGTGGACTATAGATAAGATAGGGATGACAATATGTGAGTGATGGGTTATGATTAATGATGAGTGGGTATGGCTAAACTAGGATGGGATAAAGGTAATTAAAAGGTTATATAAATATAATATGTATATGAGGATGATGAGATAAGGATGTATAAGATGATATATGCAAGAGACCTAGATGATAGATGAGATATGATAATTAAAAGGCATTTAAAATTCATTGGAAGTCTATAGATTTAGAGGCTTCTAGAGAGGAGGGGTAAGAATAGAGAGGATTATAGAATTGGATAATTATAAAATCCTTTTAGGGATTAATTAGGATTAAATGGGTGATTAGATAGGTATTAGGTGAGTGATTAGGGACTAGGGGTGTAGGAGAGCCTAGGGATAGGCTAGTAGGTAGGCCATTGAGAATTGAAGATTCCCAAGTAATAGATAAGTAGGATTAAGATGGGATAATGGTGATTTAAGATAAATTAATTGATTGGTGGTGATTAAAAAGTTTATTAAGTGAAGAGGAATGAAGGAGGATATTAGATAAATAACTAGGAATGGAGGATATTAGGATGATATTAATTAGAATAAATGAGATAAGTTGAATAAGTGTTGACTAATAAGAATATTAGTGATAATAATGTAGGCAAGTGAATTTATAGGCATACACAGATGACTATCAACATCTTGATAGTATATATTACTGATGGTTATGAGCTCTTATTGAGTATAGATTGGTCAAAAATGCTAAATGGATATCTTTCCAAAAAAAATTCACATATTTGGTTGCTTTGGAGAGGTGTAGCCAACCAGATCAAAATTGATCAAGAACAAAGAATGAAGCATCCTATAATTGAATACAATAATACCAATGAGTATCTAATTTATAAATCTCCTAGTCTTGGAATTTATATATTCACCATGAAGCATAAAGCACTAAAATAAATTATGGGCACTTCCCAGTTATAGACCATCCATGGAGCCAAATCTAAGCAAGGATTAGGTGTTGGTACTGATTTGATCAATCCACAAGGAGAGAAATTATTGGAAGCATACACGATCTAATTCCCATGAACTAATAACAAATTGGAGTATGAAGCATTTATTATAGGATTATAGTTCACACTCAAGCATAATGTCATGGAATTGCTTATATATGGAGATTTTGAACTTGTGGTTAACCAGGTTAGGAATAAATATTAGTGTAAGTTGTCATATATGAATAAGTAAAATAATAGAGCATGGGAATTAATAAAATCCTTTGAATATTTCAACATAGTGTAAATCCCAAGATAACATAATGGAGCCATTGATTCACTAGCCACTTTAATAGAAAGTTTGGCACCCTTGCAGAAGTAAAAAATCTAGAATTTCTCCATTGAATTTGTATCATGTCCCTTAGTACTAGACAATGTTTAAAATTTTCAAGTGTTTGATGATGACCAACTAATTGTCCAATTTTTAACAAATTTAGGATAATTAAAATCTTAGATAATAGATGATGAATAAAGAGACCATAAGAGCCATGAAGAATTGGATGAAGAAGGAGTTATCCACCTAAAATAAAATCACCTCCAATTGGGAATGGTCACCCTAGAAAGGACCTTCAACATAGATACTTATGCCCAATCACAAAGGAAGTTGAAGGTTAATGAATTAAAATTCATTTAAAAAAATGTTGGTGATGAAAAGAATACACACTTCATCAATATTGTCTTAAGCTAAACACCTAAATAAAGATGAAGAGTCAAAGAAATGATTATTAGTTTAAAAAAATGTAATAACATGGACTTATGAGGACTTAAGTGTTTTCAATCCTAGAGTCATGACCCATACAGTTCCACTCAATCCTAATCATAAACCATTTAGGTAAAGGCAAAACCTGGTTAATCCTATCCTATATCCATTAATTCAAAAGGAAGTGTAAAAACTATTGAGTGTTATAATTATCTTTCCTATTAGACATTTGACAAGGGTGGCTAATCTAATTCCAGTTAGGAAAAAGTTTGGTGAGATAATGCTTTGCATCAACTTCAAAATTTGCATAAAGCTTCAAATAAGAACAATTTTATTTTGCCCTCATTAGATGAGGTGATACAAACTATAAGTGGATCTGAGATGATGTATTTCTTGGATGGATTTTTAGGTTACAACCAGGTATTGGTCAAATTAGAAGATATGATGAAAAAACATCTATTATGAAGTAGGAAACATACACATAAGTGAATTCCATTTAGGTTGATCAACACTAGAGTGATTTTTTAAAGAGTAATGGATAATGCCTTCTTGGGAATAATACGGAAGTGCATCATTATATAAATGAACAAGCTCATTATTTTTGCTGAAAATAGAGTTGATCATATAGACTATCTTTAGGATATCTTTGAGAGGTGCAAAAATTTTGGGGTATCACTTAACCCCAAGAAATGTATATTTGTCATTATCAAAGTCAAACTACTATGCCACATCATTATAAAAGATGGGATCACTATTGACTCAGATAATATTAAGTGGATATCAAAGATAATGTTTCCAAATATCAAAAAGGAGCTCAAATCATTCTTTAGAAAGATAAATTTTGTAAATAAATTTCTATTAGAATTTGTAGAGATTGTTAGACCCTTGAATGTAATGCTCAAACAAAATGCCAAAGTAGAGTGGGTTCCTGAAGCTAAGAAGTCCTTCCAAGATGTAAAGAAGGCTATTTTGCAATCCCCAGTATTGGTAAGTCCTAATTTCACCAAAGACTTTTACTTATATTTGTTCACCTCAAAACATACTATTACTGTAGTGATTATGCAAAAAAGGAAAGAAAGTGAACATGTGATTGCATGTATGATTAGTAACTTAAAAGATGCTAAACTCAAATATTCATTGATAGACAAGTAAATATTTTATCTTGTTAATGTAGTCAAAAAATTTAGGCACTACATCCTCATGAATAAGACTGTCACTATAGTGTCAGATATTATTGTCAAGCTCATGCTTGAACAAAAAAATTTGGGGAAGAATAGAGGTAAATAGATGGATAAGTTATAGGAGTTTGATATTGAAATCAAACTAACCATAATCATTAGAGAACAAGGCATAGTTCAATTAATGACTGAAATAGATCCACACATCACTATTAAATAGGTCTGCTAGACATACGTCTACCAATAAGATTGGTATTTAGGTATTATTTAGTTCTTGCCTATTATAACATTCCCCCAAGAACTTTAGAGAGAGAAAAAGATATTACTATTTTAAGGTCTTCTAAGATGCACATTCCCACGTAAGAACATGCCATAACTACCAAGTATTGGCCTAAAGAGAAGTACATGTAGCCATGCCATTACATCTTATAATTGAAGGTAGGTCATTCACTCAAATGGGCCTAGACTTTATTGGTGTTATAAATCTAAATTCCTTAGTTGGACACAAGTTTATGCTCATGACTACATATTACTGCACTAGATAGATAGAGGTTGTAGCCACCAAGAAC
Organism: Torreya grandis; assembly: GCA_037957365.1. Classification (NCBI taxonomy): domain Eukaryota; kingdom Viridiplantae; phylum Streptophyta; class Pinopsida; order Cupressales; family Taxaceae; genus Torreya; species Torreya grandis. The sequence continues at coordinate 517,201 of JARHVA010002386.1, read as the reverse complement.
TCTAGATCTCATAATGTGATAAGTTTTCTTGAAGAACATGTCACAACTATGTTTGGCATTCCCATCTCTTTAGTTTATGATAATGGGCCAACATTTCAATCAACTGAGTTTACTAATTAGGCCCATGATAATCATATTATAATTATATCTTCATCTAATCATTACCTACAAGGGAATGGATTGGTTGAGTCAACTAATAAGAATCTCATAGATGAAATCAAGAAGTCATTTGTAGATAAACTAAAGGAGTGGCATATCTTACTAAATTATGCACTATGGGAAGACATGACAAGGTTTAAGAATGCCCTCAAAGATTCCCCATATTTACTAGTATATGGGAAATATCTCATGTTCCTAATTATGCTGAAATTGCCATCATATCAATTTATGCAAGAATACATGGAGCCCAATGACAAAACAGAGTCTAGACTATTGGACATCATTGAAATGGAAGGATTTAGGGATAAAGCATTACAGAGATTCAAAAACATTAGGATGTGGTCAAGAGATGTTTTGAAAAGAGAGTAAAATTCAAAGCTTTTTGGATCTCTAACTTGGTACTACTATAGGACAAAGCCCATGAGAGAAAAGGAATGCATGATAATTTTACCCCACTATGGATAGGACCATATCAAATATCAAAAAAATTGGGTAATAATTCTTTTTGTTTGAAGGATCTTCAAGGTAATGATCTAACATATCTAGTCAATGGATAGTTTTTGAAGCATTACTTTATGGTTGCCCCATCTAGAGGGGTCTCTAAGTAACAATAAGATGTTTTGATAGATGTAGGAGTAGATTAGATTTTATTTATTAGTTTTTTCCATAATTTTTATTGTTTGATTTCATTAGATTAGTTCACGTTTTCTAGATTATCTTTTCAATTTTAGGAGTTTCCTACTTTCTAGAGTAGTTTCCTTTTGACTTCGTGATAATCAAATTTTGGTTGATCCTAGTATAATCAAACATAATGTGAGGTAATTTGAATCCAACCTGAATCAAGGGATAATACATATTATGGTTTAAGACTTATAATCCATTTAATCAAGAAGAGAGTTAGCCATAAATATATCTTGAAACTAATGATTCCATTAGGCATGTGAAAGTTACTCCCATAATTCTATGAAAATTTAGAAAATTTTATTTATTCCTTTGGGTCAAGTACACATAAAACATTAATACTTTTCCAAGGTAATAATCATGTACATAGGCAAAAGTTGACATGGACATTTTTATTAAACTAAAATTTAAACTAAGACCAGCTCATGTTAGTTACCTTTCCCTCTTTCCAAAAGGAAAAAAATAAAAAATAAGGCATAATATAGAAATACAAAAGAAAATCAAAAGGGTAATTTAAAGCTAACATGATGAAATAAGATCAATGCATCACACATCATAAAAAATATAAAGGAAAAGGAATAGGTGATCAAAGGTATCTCTATCAGGGTTATGGATGCCTGGTTGATAGTATAACAATGCTCGAGCTCCCCATATATAACTTAATGCCTAGTCAAATTGAAACCTATGGCTCACCCTTATGTCTTTTCTTAAAAACCTAAAATAAGAGGTAAAAAAAACAACACTTTTCACACACAAATTTAAGGTGTAATTATAACTAGTATGTTGCACAGGATTATTAAGAGTCTCTTTCTATTTTTGATTTAGTCATTTATTTTAGGATGAATTTATAGTTGATATTGGGATTGTAAAACCAAAGATTCTGAGTTCTTGAAAATTCTAGAGTATTCACCTCTATGAGTTACCATTTGTTGTATTCAACACACCCCACTATGTATTTTCCTTTGAAAAGTGTCCCCCTTTATTTTTGAGAAATAATTAAGATATGAAGGATGAACCTATGAGTTTTGAGGGTTATGATACTTGTAAAAAATTAGTGTTTATAATGATAAATCATATTGTGGTATACTTTTTGGAAGCACTTTCCTAGACTAACCTATTAATGAAAAGATGAAAAGAATGGATTTATATGATAGGTATGTAGATTGTTTTATTTTAGAGTATTAAATATTTGAAAAAAAATATTTTGCAAGATTTCATTTATAGATTTATGTTTGGAAAGATTCTCTATGGAATTCTCATTGAACATATTCACTTTGGAAACATAGTCTTTGAAAACATTCACATCGACAACATTAATTTTGGAGAAATTATTTCTAAAACTTTGGTCATAGACAAGATTTATCATGGAAGATTTACTTGAATAGGTTTATTTTGGGAAGTTTCACTTTGGTAACTTTCACTTTAGGAAGATTCTATTAGAAAAAATTACTTCAGTAGGATTTCACTTCAATAGCTTTCTTCACAGTCTTAGTCTTTGAGAGCTTATTCATTGACAAATTTTATACCAAAAACTTTTGTTTTAGAGACTTAGTCTTCAAAAAAAAATTGTGGGATCCCAACACCAAAGTCATCAAGAACAAGATTTTTGACTATTATCGCTTCATGCACATATAATCATATGTGAGAAAAATATCCAAATTTTCCAAAGAAATTTACCCTTAGGTATGGATGGTTATCTATGACCATCGATTTCCAATAATGTCCCCAAGTATAGCCTAAAAACTAGCCAATAACATACAAGACTAATGGCTATAGTCAAATTGCATAGTAATTATGATAGAAGGTTACAAGGCAGATCCTCTTTATCTTCAAAAAAAAATTATATACAAGGTAACTAACAAGGAAATATCCTATCAAATTTAGAACAACATTAATGAGGAGTTGAGGAAAAAAAGGCCACCTTCCATGGATATCACATCACCATTGGGTGAATATAGTAAAAAAATTGTAGACAATTCAAGGAAGATGGCAATGCCATGAAGGCTTATGCATTTCCCACCCTTCCTCACAAAGACTAGGATCCTCATGGTAAGGTCCAAAGAAGAGTAATACCCTTGGCCTTGACTATAAGCATGAGCCCATGGACCATGATTTTATCTTCTTGAATGCCAAGTATGATGAAGAGGTCAAGAAAAGGGCCATAATTACAAGACTAAAGGAGGACTTGTTGAGATTGATTCAAGTAGAACCATATCTAACACTTAATGAATTGAAGTTCAAAATTTCACCTCTTGGAGGATGGAGATCCTCAAATTTTTTGAGTGGTAGGAAATTGTAAAAACTAAAAGAAGAGGGTCTAGATCCCCAACTATCTTAAGGCTAGCCTCAAGACCAAAATCAATTGGTAGTTGAGGCACCACTCATTGGAGAAGAGGAAGACCAAATTAAGGAATAATAACTACATGTTTTGACAAAAGAAAAATAAGCATAATTTCTCTCAGTCTAGGCTTCAATAGTTAAATTTATCAAGTTCAAGTAAGATTTACCTAAGGAGCTAACTACAAAGAAGAGTAAGGGCACAAGTGTAATATATGATTATATGATTGGATTCCTTTGATGAAGAGGAAATAGTGGCTACCTTAGCCCCAATGCTAAGTACTATTCCTCCTCTTCCATCATAGTCCACAGTCCCACAAGTAGGAATAACCACAAAGACATATCAAAAAAATCCAAAGGACATACCATATATCCCTTCAACTTAAGAGGTGGATGAGGAGAAAATGCAATAAGAAAAGGTGTTAAACCTAAAATCACCTAAGACTAAGGCACTTATCACAAGTTAATCATCCAATAAGGGACCCTTGCTTACATCTCCTCTATGTTTTTCCCCTTTTATGGCTTTACATGTAGTCTCCATCTCCCTTATGGTAGTGGTTTCCACATTTATTCCCCAACAAACACTTTATATAGGTTTATTGTTCTTACATTCATCCATGAGTTTGACTGCTATTTTAGTACCTACTCTATCCTCCACTACAATAGTTTCCATCTCAGTGATTTCCATCCCTTAAATTTTCTTTCCATTATCATCCACCCCATCAACACTTGCTCTATCTATTCCATCCATTTATTAATACATTACTCAAAATACATCTCCTTCCACCCAATTGGTTTCATCCTTAGCTTCTTAGACTCCCACCACCATAACTATAGTGGTAACAACCAAAAGGGCACATAGGAGGTAACTGTTGATGGCGTAAAATTGTGCTAGATCTTAACCAATCAACAATGGGAAGTTTCAAGCTGTGGGATAATGCAGCTTGAAACAACCTCCAGATTTTAGAGAAGATGGTCTCTTCTATTTGTATCAGGTGTTGGGAAAAGGGATAGGAGACTAAACAAAAATGCAAAATGTAGGAATTAGAACCTAACTATGGTAATGCGCTTGAGTGTAATCATAATCCTAACTTGATCATAGTGAGACTATTATATGATTCAATTACATTTAAGAGCATACAAGTGCATGATCAATGTAAAAGATTGGAATAACAGAAATAGAGGCTCAAAATAGGGGAGTCTTTTGCTGAGATACAAGAATTGTCAACAAAGGCATAGTGTTCAATCTTCTTAATAGAATACTTCAATCATATAAGAGACACAGAAGTCACACACAGTTATGTAGAACTTTAGACTCCAAAAAATGAGACAAAAACAAATAACATTTCCAATCACAACACTAGAAAATCTACAGCATAGACTACTTTGAAAATGACACAGATAACATCAACAAGGGCATAGTGTTCCATTTTATTATTGAATCTTCTAGTCATACAAGAGATGCAAAACACACATAGTCATATAAACTTTTCAACTCAAGAGAATGAAACAAAAGCAAATGATATTATTGGTCAAAACTCTGAAAGCCTAAAACTATGGAAATTCCCCCCTCTTTTTACAACTCTTCCTCTTTTATAGTCTCAGATAACTCCTTTCATCATCCCCTTTCCCACATAATTTTCTCTATCCTTCACTCACAGGGGACAAATAGATGGTGCCTTCAATGCTATGGGGAGGATCCAAAAATCTACCAGATGAACTGTTCCATCTACTCAATTAACTCCAACTGATTTTCCCTCCATTTCACTTTGTAGCAACAGATACATGAAACACTCTATTATGTTTGAAATGGGAGAGGACACTTGGTCAGTTTTTTGAAAATCCTCTAGGCATCAGAAAATGACACTTGGCACTTTCTACCAGATCCATTGAAGACATGTGGTTCTCTCCATTTATTTGGTTGTGCTATAGTTTTATTTGGGACTCATATCAGACTCTTATAGATGGCAACACTTGGCAGCTTCCACAGACTTTGAAGTAACATTCAGGGCCCACCACAACCTTTATTCAACAATGAAACTCAAATGGTTTCTCAAAAATTGGCACATGGTAGCTTCCATTGCTTTTAGGAAGATACGTGGCATCTTCCACTTCTTTGTCTAGGGGTGCATGGCACCTTCCACTTTTGCTGAGGATGGAGTAGAGAGGGACTCAGAGAGTGATACTTGGTAGTCTCTGCTACACTTCAACATTTAATCAAAATGAAATAATGCCTTTATGCATTAAAGGAGAGCACTAGACCTAGGCATTGAAACAAAGTCTCTCAGTAGTCAACATGTGGTGACTTCCACTTCTTCTTCAAAAGGGTAGTTCAGGGTCTTCACAACTGCCACCTGGGGCTTTCCTCTCTCTATGCTACTTGGTCTATTGAAAGTCTTTGCCAAAGGGTAAAATGAAACACAGGTGCCTCTATGAAATTTGAATGCTGACATGTGGTGTGTTCTGCTTAACTGCTATTGGATACATGGCATGTTTTGTAGTTTTTAGAAAGTTACAAAAGGGCCTAAAAGGATGCTAGATGGTTGGCTTCATGATTTGGAAGGTGACACGCAGTGGCTTCTACATGAACTCAATACTTAATGCAAAATTGAAACAAAGAATCAGAAGAGAAAGAAAGGCTTGTGCTCAAATGATGCCACTTGGCAGTGTCTATTGCATCTTGACACTTGACAGAGAATGAACCCGTGCCCTACTCCAATTTTGCTACTATGACTAAGGTATTTTTGGAACCAAAACTACAGTGCTCGACTAAAAATTTAAATGTGACGTAGAGTAAAATTTTACTCTACAGTTACTGGCGACCCTCAGGATTTTTGAGCCTGCTAAAAAAGAAACTCCACCTTCTGCTAGATCAAAATTTTAAAAATTACAGCTTCAAAAGAGTCGATGACAAATGTTTAAAACACTTATTCAAAAGCAAAGTAGGAAAACAATGGAAAAATAATGCAAAGAAGGGAACCTATTTAACTATATACATGAGAGACCTAAGTCAATTGAAATGCTTCAAATAGATTCTATTTACAAGAATCTCTTCAGTTTCTCCTTCCATCGACTCTAGCTCGAAAGAATTCTTTTGCTTGCATGCACAAATTTTATATAGACCAGTCCACAATGCTTCAAATTTGGCATGCTGACTTGGCTTAGCGGCCCTTGCATCCCATTTCAAAATAATCAAGCCCACTTCAAAATTAGGATTTGAAGTCCTTTTATCAAAACAATTCTTAACCATTCCTTGGTGCTTGATCAATGAATCATGGGCTATTCCCTCTTTTCTTGAACTTCCAGAAGTTCTACGAGTCTGACCTGCATGGGGCCATTTTCTTCAATCTTGATGTGTTTGATTAGTTGAAGAGTAGGGATCTCCAAGCTTAGGGGAATCATGATAGACTTTCCATATACCAGTTCATATGGAGACATTTTGATCACCTATTTGGGTGTGATTCTATCAGCCCATAGTGCTAGATTAAGCACTTTATGCCACTCTTTGTGATGATCAGCCCCTATCCTTTTGATGAGTCTTATCAGGTTCTTGGTCGATTCTACCAGACCATTACCTTGAGGGTAATAGTTAGATGAAGTTTTCAGATATATTCCATGTCTTAAGGCAAAGTCAGATACTCTAGACCCCAAGAATTCTTTAGCATTATCTAATATGATGGTGTGAGGAGCCCCAAAGTGAGTAGTAATACCCCCTAGAAAATCTAGGATCACATTTTATGTTGCTTCCTTAAGTGGGACTACCTCGGTCCATCTGGTGAAATAGTTTGTGGTAGTTAATATCTATTTGTGACCCATTCTAGACACTAGATTTATCATTCCAATGAAGTCAAGACCCCACTGAGCCAAAGGTTCATCCACAACTATAGGACTCAGTGGCATGGCTACGTTCCTCTGCATCCCCATATAATACTGGCAGGATTGACATTTTCTAACCAGCTGATAATAATCTACAAATAAATTAGGCCAAAAATATCCTACCTCACTTATCTTTATGGCTATGGTCTTTTCAAAAAAATGCCCCTTGATGTTCCATGATGCATTTTATGTAGTATTCTCTTAGCTTCAGCCTATTCCACACATCTTAATAATTTCCCATCAAAATTCCTTCTAAAAAGGACTTGTTTGATTAAAACAAAATGAACTTCCTGTGTCTTATAATACCTTCTCTTATTTTGAGGGAGTTCTCTCAAATAAATCCCATTTTTCATGAGTTGAATCCTGCTAGTGACCCAGGATTCCTGATCAACCTCTTGTAATTTTATCACCGTCTTTGGCTCTCCTTCTGAATTCACTTTCTCAAGTAACATCTTTTCCAGTTCTTGGGTCATGTATTGGCACAGACCCCTACCTCTGACTAGCTTGGTGGGTCTGACCTCCACATCATATTCAAGGATATTAGTGATCCAATTGGCTCTTTTCTCAGTAATCTCCCCCTCCATGATGTATTCCCTAATGCTTGAGTGAGCTACAAGTATTAGAATTTGGTTCCCTAATATTAGATGCCTCAATTTCTTGAGGGCTTTCACCACAGCATAGGCTTATCTTTCCATAAAATTGTACCTGGTCTCATAATATTTGAGCATTCTTGAGAAAAAGGCTATTGGGTTCTCCCCCTCAAGCCTATCATTCTTTTGAGTTAAGATAGCAACAATACTTGATTCCCCTCCATAGACATACATTACGAAGGGCATGGAAAAATCTAGGTTCTTAAGCACTGGGGCTACTAAGATAGCCTTCTTGACCCCGTCAAAAGCTTGCATTCCTTCTGTAGACCACTTGAAGGCTAGGTCCTTTTTTAGCAAGAGTGTCATTGGTCTAACCAAGCCTACAAAATTAGATATGAATTTACTGACAAAATTAATCTTCCCTAAAAAGGACTGGACTACCTTTTTATTTGCTGGAAGAGGTAAGTCCATTATAGCTGTGATCCTCTCGAGATCTATAGAAACCCCTTCCTTAGACACTATGTGCCCCAACAGTTTACCCTGAGGTACAACAAAAATACATTTCTTGGGATTCAATGGTATCCTGAAATCTTGACATTTCTTGAAAACAGACTCTAGATGATCAAAATGATCATCAACATTTTTTGAGAAAAGAGTGAGGTCATCTAGATAGACCAGGATGACCTTATTTATTAGCTCACCAAAGGCTATATCCATAGCTCGTTGAAAGGTGGCTCCTACATTTGATAAGCCAAATGGCATCTTCACATAGGCAAATGTCCCCCATTTGGTAGTGAAAGTAGTTTTATACTGGTCTTCCTCAGCTAGCCAAATTTGATTATACCCAGAGAAACCATCAAGCAAAGAAAACCTCTCTAATCCAGCCATAGTTTGTAGAATTTGTTCCATGGAGGGCAAGTGATAGTGGTCTTTCAGAGATGCTATATTTAGATCTCTGAAATCTACACACAGCCTTACATCCCCATTCTTTTTCCTAACTGGGACTAGATTGGATACCCAAGTTGAGTGTTTGATTGGAAATATTATTTTGGAATCTAGAAGTTTTTGTAACTCATCTACCATTAGAGGCTTTATCCTTGGATTTAATGGTCTTTGTTTCTGTCTGATGGGTTTGGACCCTTCAGTTAATTCTATGGTGTGCTGGATAATGTCTCTGTTGTATCCATGAAGGTCTTCATAGCTCTAAGCTATGACTCTATCATACCTTTGGCACAACTTGATTAATTTTTCCTTCTCTTCCTGAGTTGTAGAATTTCTGACCTTTAGTCTTTTCCCATCACTCACCTCTACCTCAGAATAGTCTATTTTATTTACCTGGAACCTTTTCCTTTCCAGGCTTACATCCTCTGGGTCAAACAAATTTTCTAAGGTGATCAATCCCTTAGGGAGCTTATTAGTCCTCAATTGAATAATCTAATCATCATATGCCTCTTCAATTTTAGTTTGCAACTGATCAACAAACTCATCTGATTGTTGTAAGAAAGAGACTACCTGGGCATCATTTTCAAACACTTGCCAATTTTGGTCATTGTCTAGGATGGTTGGCCTCACTATAACTTTTACTAACTCATTGTTAACCAATAGGCCAGTTGTTGGGTTAAACTATGAGCCAATCTGAGCCATCATATCAGCCTCAGAGTTTTGACTTCTAGGGATTATCTCAATATTGAAGGCTTCAAAATCTTCTATCAAATCCCAAATCCTATGCTTGTAGGATCTCATTCTCACATTCTTGGCTATTGCCTTTTCTCGTATTTGCTTCACTACTAGTTCTAAATCTCCTTTTAATTTTAGGTTCTTTATTCCTTTTTTCTTGGCTAACAAGAGCCCCTGTACTAGAGATTCATATTCTGCATCATTATTAGTGCAATAAATTGAAATTGGATAGCTCTTAAAGTAAGATAAATTCCTACTCCAGCACCATATCTACTTCTAGTTCCATCAAAATTTTAAGTCCAAACCTGTAAATCTTGAGTAGTAGGTGCCTCCTTCCTTATAACATTTGGGATTTCCTGATCCTCATCAAACATGACATACATCCTCAAACCAGTAGAGTCATAGTTTCCATATGGGTCACTATGCATCATAGCCCACAACTAGCTATTTTCTTCTTCTTGATCATGCTCAGTCCAGTCACCTAGTTCTTCAACAAATTTTTTTTCTTCTTTATTCAACATGGCATGATCTAATTCTAATCTTGTTGTTAGTTTTTTGGTCATGTGGTCTTTGGATAGTGGTTCAGATAGAATTTTCATCTTTGAACCATATCTGGTTCTTAGAATGAGGTGAGACCAATCAAGAGACATGTACCCTCCTATTTTTGATATAAAGTCTCTATATAAACATAAACCAAATATAGGAGGGATATCTATGACAATTATATCCTAGTTGACAATTACATTGGGACATGTGTATGATTGCAAGGGGAGCTGTTTAATCCTCCCTATGGTTTGCACTATTTTTCCATCTAGCTGCATAACTCCTTTTGCAAGGGGTTCATAATTTATTTTTAAGGCATCAACTATTTTCTTGGGCATCACAGTTGTGCTAACTCCTAAATCTATCAATGCATTATGCAAAAGTTTCTTTCCAACTATCAGAGTCAAATAGAAAGGCTCTGGTTTGGATTTACTTACTTGTACTACATCATTCATGAAGGTTGTCATCTTTGGAGGAACCGTATCTTTAAGCTTTTCCTTTTTAGTAGGTCCTTCCTTGGTAACAGCATCCTTGGGCACTACTTTCCCTTGTAGAGCTTCTTGCAGTAATGTCTTTTGTTTAGGAATTGCTAGAATATTCCATATCGACACTTGTGCCATAGTTTTCTTTAATTGGTCCACAATATTAATCGATCCCAAAGACTGAGTTTTTTGGTAATAGGGATACCTCATTCTTTCTTGAATTTGGACAGGGATCCCTTGATCTTGTACCAGCTATGACACTTCTTGTCTAACAATAGCATTCCTTTGCTTTTGAGATGGAGGATTATTCTTGACTTGACCACTTGCAATCTCGGGCTGCTCCACCATCCTCCTCTTTGATCTAGTGTAATAATCGAATTGTACTACTAGCCTTTGGGAGGTGGATGCTTCGTTCAAGAAAATTGCTTCTTCATCCTCAACCCATGAGAACAAATCATGTTCTTGGGCTATTTCTTCCTCTTTTTTCAAGGACATTCCTTGCATTTGGGCCACTATCACTAAATTTTGCATGCTGGGAGATTGGTAGGCTTGATTTTTATTGGTACTAGCAAACTAACCATCCATTCTTCTCTACTCAGCCACTCTTTGTTGTAGATTGCCTCTAGGACAATCTTTGGTGGGGTGAGCATCATTGCAAGGGAAACACCAAGCATTAGTATCATCCACGTAATTATTCTGACTTGGAACCATCTCCCTATTTGAGTTGGGAGGAAGGGTCTATGAGGGTGTGGGAATTGCAACTAATTGATTTGTTGGTTGATGGTTAGTTTGCCTTGGAGGGCCTTGATATTGGTTTGGTTGGGATGCAAACCTATTTCCTTGATAGCCTTGATAAGGAGGCTTGGGGAAAGTATTTTGTTGCCTCTTCATATTAATCAGCTCATTAGATAATGTCCTTAGCATACTCTTGATATCATCCATCTCAGATGACAGAGTAGGGACTGGTTGTTTTGCAGATGATGAAGGGTAAGCATACATGGACATAGGTAGGTTTATAGCCTTAGGAACCTCTTAGGGTAAGGGCAAGGTAATTTCTAGAAATACAGGCATGGGGGGCCTTGGAGGTAACTTTCCAGTATCAATCAAATGATTCTTAGCTCTGACTGTGAGGGCATAAGATGCTGGCAAAGTGTATCCCCCTAGTAACTGAATCATAATAGATATATCTGAGTTTAAAGCTTTGAGATAGAATACTATGGCCATACCAAGTGGTGGTTTAGCTGCAACATGGATTCTATCCCAAGTTTTTTGGAATTTGGTGTTGAAGTCAGTCATGTCCTCTTGCGGTCCCCTTTGAATGGTGATCAATTGTTGTAATAAGGAATATTTATCACCCTTCTCTACAAATCTTTCAAAGAATAGATCTCAAAGCTGGTCCCATGTGGATATGGTATTTGGGGTCAAAGATTGATACCATTCTAAGGCCTTCCCTTTGAATGAGGTTGCTAACAACCTTAGGGCCACATTTTCCTCTGTGACACCATGTATGGCACAGACATCTAATACATCTTGAAGATGCTCCATGGGTGTTTTTTAGTCTTGCCCACTGAATTTGGGTAGATATTTTAGAGCATTTATTGGGATAGGGTTCCAAATAGTTGGTGGTGTTGGGAGGATTAAGTGGTTACCATTGTTCCAGCTTGCATAATTTCTTGGGGGGACGTTGGATCCCATATTTGGTACTGATACGAACTAGTTATCTCTTCTTCTTGGACTAATTACCAGAGGTGGAAAAAGAATACCTAGATTTGCAGCAGATTGTAATTTGGTGACTGGTCCACAGCTTTGACTCCTCGTAGCTCTTTGGTTCATGCGGTCTTGAAAGAAACTTCAAGACTGGTCCCACCAGGCATGCCAAAAAATGTTGATGGCATAAAATTGTACTAGATATTAACTAATCAACAATGGGAAGTTTCAAGCTATGGGACAATGTGGCTTGAAATAACCTCTAGATTTTAGAGAAGCCGGTCTCTTCTATTTGTATCAAGTGTTGGGAAAAGGGATAGGAGACTAAACAAAAATGCAAAATGCAAGAATTAGAACCTAACTATGGTGATGCGCCTGAGTGTAATCCTAATCCTAACCTAAGCACAGTGAGACTATTATATGATTCAATTACATTTAAGATCAGACAAGTGCATGATTAATGTAAAATATTGGAATAACAAAAATAGAGGCTCAAAATAGGGGAGTCTTTTGTTGAGATATAGGAATTGTCAACAAAGGCATAGTGTTCAATCTTCTTAATAAAATCCTTCAATCATATAAGAGGCGCAGAAGTCACACATAGTTATGTAGAACTTTAGACTCCAAAAAATGAGACAAAAGTAAATAACATTTCCAATCACAACACTAGAAAATCTACAGCATAGACTACTTTGCAAATGACACAGATAACATCAACAAGGGCATAGTGTTCCATTTTCTTATTGAATCTTCTAGTCATAAAAAAGATGTAGAAACACACATAGTCATATAAACTTTTCAACTTAGGAGAATGAAACAAAAGCAAATGATATTATTGGTCAAAACTCTAAAAGTCTAAAACTATGGAAATTCCCCCCCTCTTTTTATAATTCTTCCTCTTTTATAGTCTCAGATCACTCTTTTCATCATCCCCTTTCCTGCACAATTTTATCCATCATTCACTCATAGGGGACAAATAGACAGTGCCTTTAATGCTGTGGGGGGCTCCAAAAATCTACCAAATGAACTATTCCATCTACTCAAATTAACTCCAGCCAATTTTCCCTCCATTTCGCTTTGTGGAAACAAATACACAAAACACTTTGTTATGTTTGAAATGGGAGAGGAAACTTGGTCAATTTTCTAAAAATCCTCTAGGCATCAGAAAATGACACTTGGTGCTTTCTGTTGGATCCATCAAAAACACATGGCTCTCTCCTTTTCTTTGGCTATGTTGTAGTTTTATTTAGGACTCATATCATATTCTTATGGATGGTGACACTTGGCAGCTTCTGTGGACTTTGAAGTAACATTCGAGTCCCACCACAACCTTTATTCAGTAATGAAACTCAAATGGTTTCTTAGAAATTGGCACATGGCAACCTTTGCTACTTCTGGGAAGATATGTGGCATCTTTCACTTCTTCGTCTAGGGGTGCATGGTGCCTTCCACTTTTGCTGGGGATGGAGTAGAGAGGGACTCAGAGAGTGACACTTGGTAGTCTCCACTACACTTTAGCATTTAAGCAAAATGAAATGATGCCTTTATGTGTTGAAGGAGAGCATTGGACCTAGGCATTGAAAAAAAGTCTCTCGATAGTCAACACATGGTGACTTCTGCTGCTTCTTCAAAAGGGTAGTTCAGGGTCTTCGCAACTACCACCTAGTGCTTTCTACTCTCTATGCTACTTGGTCCATTGAAAGTCTTTGCCAAAGGGTAAAATGAAACATGCGTGCCTCTATGAAATTTTAACATTGACATGTGGTGTGTTTCGCTTAACTGCTACTGGATACGTGGCACATTTTGTGGTTCTCTTGAAAGTTACAAAAGGCCCTCAGAGGATGCCAGCTAGTCAGCTTCATGCTTCAGAAGGTGACACACGGTAGCTTCCACATGAACTCAACACTTAACACAAAATTGAAACAAATAATCAAAAGAGAAAGAAAGGCCTGTGCTCAAATGATGCCACTTGGCAGCCTTCTCTACATCTCGACACTTGACAGAGAATGAACCCATACCCTGCTCCAATTTTATTGCTATGACTAAGGTATTGCCATAACCAAAATCACAGTGATCGACTAAAAATTTAAATGCGACGTAGAGTAAAATTTTACTCTACAATAACCAATCTTTATTTTCCATCTGATGTTACATTATGGAAACACAAATTGGTCAAAGATTATTTGGCCTCCAATACCCAATCCTTCCATATAAATGGATTAATAACTTGAAAAACATGCTCAAGTGGAATATTTTCCCTCAAATCCCTCTAATATCACTCTTCTAGATTGGTCTAAGGAATTAGGAGCCTCAAACTCTAAGAGGACCAATCTAAAGATAATTGAATTTCCAATGGTGAGCTCCATATTTGACAAAGCCACTACATTAGTATAGATGGTAAGGAAGAGGAAAATTAAAGATAGTTATGGAAAAAATATAATCATGGATGAAATGGAAGAGGTGTATTTCCCAAGAAAAATATAGAACATGTAAAAGGGCCAATCCCATTATATTGAGGACTTAAATTAATATATAGAGACCCATATAGAAACCATCTTTGCCATATATCAAGTGACCAAAATGTACATACAAGATATTAAGGAAGAGTTGGAGACACTCTAAGAAAAATAAGTGATTTAGGTTCCCCATGACATTGATAAGGATGTGCAATATGTTGGTCTCAAGTTATATGAAATTCTTTATTTTATTCATTCTTTGAGAGTCAGCTTGGCTCCACATGTTAATAACATAGCCAAATTATTCATAAGCCACAATGAAGATGATAGTAAGCTAAATTTTCTTATGATTTATACCCCTAATAAGGAATTTAACCATTTGGGTTTGATGACCCCATTATAGGAAACTAATTCTCTACATTTAGCATTAATAAGGACACAAGAGGCCCAATATTGGGTAATATCTTTAGATGATTTAGTCAATAAGTTGGCTAAGTAAGAGAAAGAGGCCGAGAAAATTTTGTTAGGATTGGAATTGATCACCATTAGAGATAATAGAGTCTAGATAATGACCCAATTTGTATTTGAATAGATGATTAAAAAATCCTCTAATATATTTAAGTAGAACTTGCAAGGTTTGGGCCTAGAAGACATTGAGACTAAATTGAGCGCAACAAGGAAGAAGGTGATGGAGGTGGAAGTATTCAGGGTTGGCTTCAGAGCAACCAAGTTAGAGCATAAAAATATAATGGGTGAAATAAGTAGGGTGAATAATACATCTCTCCTAGATATGAATCTAATCATAACATAACATGCTATTGCATATAAACATGATTAGGACTTGGATGCAAAGAATAAAGCTACACAACAAATGCCACCTGCTGGTTCTACTATGCCAACTCCACCTATAGTGTCAATAATTATAATAAACACATTAACTCCACTTCATGATACTATTCCCATGGTGACTATAGTTCATATAGATATTGTATATTCAAGTGAAACTGTGGTTATTACAACATCAACTATGAGTACTACTACAATTCCCACAATAGTTTTGAGACAATTCAAACAAGAGACACTTTAGATAAAGGCTAATTTTATAAATTTTGCATGTAATGGTCATAACCAAATAGTTAAGTCTTACTTACATATATATATTGTAATTAACTAATTATTTTTGGAAGCATGTATATATTTCATGGCTGGGCTATTTGTAATACATAGATAGGTAAACAAAACTAATCTTATAGTCTATTGATATGTAAACAAAGTGTTATAATCTTGGAGGATGAAGAGACCCCTTACACAAGATATTTATATACATGTAGAACCCTCTTTTCAAAGGGCCAAAGTTTTTGAATGATAAACAAGAATAAATCAAGGATTTGATTGTCACGCAAATGTGTTTGTTCTTTCTTTTTCCCTTTCTATGTTAATGAATTTGAAGTTTCTTAATTTGTAAATTGATTCAATAATTCTAATGTGTGTCAATTTTATAGATGAATTTGAATATTATGTTATTTAATTTTAATCCTAGATGTGCATTAGCTATTGAGGATTGATATGTTTCATTAATTTATATAGTTATTACAGGTTGAATCACTAATTTAAAGTGTGTATAAATGTCTTGTTTGATATAGTATTTTAGGAGTAAGCAAAAATTGCCTTGGATAACTTCTTGATCTGAGCTATAATATCTTGTATAAATGTATGCAAAAACATCCTAAAATGAATTTTTTTTTGAGACCAACAAGCATCCTATATCTAAATACCCAAACTCTTGGCCATGTTTTTTTGTGAGTGTGTAAATATACAAACAACAAACACTGGTCCTTGAGATACTTGTCTACTAAAGAGACAAATTGAGAAGCTCTTTTTTTAAAGAAATAGAATATTTTTGTTTTGCCTTACCCTTACATATTTTTTAAGTTTCTTTGAGATATACCCACCATATATTAATATTTCACCCATCTAACTCACCTAGTGATTTATCTTTTTTATTAGAATCCACACATCTACCCACAAACTTGGTTAAACAACCTGTTGACCAAATTTGACCTTGTATATCAAATTAGGACCCCTATAGGAGAAAAATTGGTCTTTAAAGGTTTACAGGGGGTTTCATATTATTTCATGGGATGTATTATAAGTTATTTGATGTCATTTAATGCCTATTAGCCTTGGTCATGATCCAATTAGTCAATATGTCATTATGAGTCATGTAGAAGCCATTTAGGGGTCATAAATGCAAGTGGAATAGTTTTCAAGGTGTCTAAGTATCTTAATCTCATTTAAGATTTCAAATAGGTCAGATTACCTATCAGGAATATCAATCCCATCTTAATCTTGTAGTTTATCTAACTGAAGATTAAGAAACTAATTGAAAAGAGGGAGTTTGGCACTTGTATGGCCCATGAGGGAAGGTGACACATGGGAGAAGGCCATGAAACATATGTTAAGATTCCTTAGGTTCATTTACATGCTTTAAACTCTCTGGAAGTTCCATTTTTGAGTTAAAACCATTATTCTCCTTCTTTGCCTTTGTACACATATTGAAGTGGTCAGCCAGTTTGTGCTTGGTACAGACAATTAAAGGAGTTTAAAGTAAAATTATTTTGGGAGGTGAAATTAAAATTATATAGATAAATTTACATAAAATAATTATAATATTGGTCAATTATTCTTTATGAACCATCCTTTACAAGCTGACTATGTTTTTTTGCTTGTTAATCTGTGAAGCTTATAGGTTTTCCTCATTTTTAACAAGTCTATTCAAACCAATTACTAAGGATTATTCTAGATGATTTTTTTTAGTTAATTATATAATTATACCTATGCTTGGTATGCTTGGTTTCATTTTTCAAGGTGTTTTGATGTGAAAAATAACTTAGGTTGTAGGTGAATGCACTATGTTGTATTACAGGTAGGTTTTCACCATTTTTAGGATCTTCATGCTTGAACATGATTTTAGAAGCTTGTGATAGGTAATTTTTAATGTTTTAAATGATATATTTACCCCATTAACCTTTAAATCTCAATCTCAAATCAATGTTCTATGAGTGCAGTCAATACACTATATATATATGTAGGCAACTTTTTGAATAAATAAGTATCTCATAATGATTCCATGATGGAATGAGAGATCCGATAGGTGTTTCAAACCTTTTGGAGTGGGAGTAGTGTATTTTAAACTTGGTGAAGGTATAGAGTGAATCCAAATAATATATCTCTTGTACACTACCTATATCACTATTCACTACCTATGCACACAGGTTTTTACCATTAAAATGCACCTACTAGTGCTCTCATAAAGGTTTTTAAATGTTGAAACAAGGTATATAATATTTAATCCAAGATTTTTAAATAATCATCCATTGTTTGATCCCTTTGGAATATCATGGAGTTGTTCTAAGGTCAAATTCATGATACCACTACTCACACATTTCACAAACTACCTCCATACCATTCAAGGTGCACATACAACCTATCATGATGACATCACACTAGGGTGAGAATCTTAGTGTTGGTTTCAAACCCTTTGAAGCATGATGTGAGAATTTTGGAGTGTTGAGATTGGTTCAAAACTTAGGAAATGGTCAAATTAATGCACATTGTCCATATTTGCATTTACTGTTTGTAGACTTAATAATGTCCACCTATAGGTGGTGTTGGTAGAGAACTGAGGGTATTTGATGAAGGAATTTGGAAAAGTTAGAATCATTATTGAAGTCTTGATGGGTTAAGTGTACCATGGAAGACCTGTTTTCAATATAGATTGGTAAACATAATGGATAATCATGCTCAAAGACTCAAATGGCATTGTTTAGGCCCTTTATCGCAAAAATGTGAAAACAAAGTTCCTTGATGTTTTGTTGGTATTTTGTAACAGGGTTTCCAATTTTTTTATGCATCCTCATGTGTTTTTTTCAATTCCCCATATACAAAAATGATTATAAAAATTTTGAGGGGTAGAGGATCAATGAATATTGGTATTTTGGGGGCCTAAAGTTTCCAATTTATAGACTAATTTCAAGCATTGATATCTACAAGATTTTGATCCAAAGGAGATCTTCTCCACCCAAGTTGTAAAACTAAACCATGAAATAAAATATAAATAGTTCCAAATAGTGAAATTAGAATTTATGATTTAAAATGCCATTCAAAGAGGAGGATATACTGAGTTCTAGTCCCATAAACATCGACAAGTCTCTTTTCATCACAAATGCAACCTACAGGCTGGTTGTAGGGTTATCATGAGGACTGAGCTTGATAAACTTATTCCAAAAATAAGAGGAGTAAGTGTAGTTAGATAATGGTTTTTATAAATTCAATAAAGACATTAGGTATGCAAACAAGTCCTAGATTATATAAAAGACATCTACATGACCCCACACAGTCAATTGTAGTTGATTGTGAGGGGCAAAGAGCAATATTTGAGTTTCTTGATGTGGATAAACCATGAATACAAATAAAATAGACCTAAAATAATGAAAAATTACCCTAATGGAATTATATGATGTTTTATACATTGTATTTGAGTTTAAAACATGTAATTACACCTATAGGAGTGGTGTCTTGAGGCCAACACAGTCAAGGTTTGTGCATACTGTCTTGAGAATTCAAGAATGGGAAGGGGTATTTAGAGAGTTAAAGTAATGGATATACCTGAGTAATATTCATCATGACCATAAGTTTCTATATAGTATTTTGACAATGCAAATCAAGTAAAGAAAGGGCTCTAATAAGGTAATGTACAGTTTACAAAATAAAACCCTACATATAATGCCTTTGCCTAACAGTCTATTTTGGTTTTTGTGATTTTGGAAGGTCATATGAGATGACAAAGTGATAATTTTTTTTTCAAAGAGTCTTCAAAACTTTAATAATACCTTCCAATGTTTATTTTGTTTGAGAAACTAGGGGAAGTGCCCTCTATTTTGTCCTGGATAGAGGGCACTCCCCTTAAATACAAATTGATAGGCTTTAGAAAGCAAGATGAAAATGGTGGTACAAAGGTTTATTGAAAATTTAAGAGAGGTATAAGAAGCTAAAACAAAAATAGGATATTATTAATAACCTTTCATAGAGGAAGGAATCCCAATAGGGTGGCCTAGACCCTCAAACTTGTAGACAGACATATTAGGCAAGGTTCTAAGCCAAAGCCAAATAGAGGCTCATATTTGTTTATAAACTTAAGTGAGAAATAAAGTGGATTGAAAAATGTTACTAGGAAGAAATTAGGTGTGTTTCAATCATATATATTTTAGGGGAAGCCATGAGAATCCCTTTTTGGGATTTAAGACAAATCAAGTCTACTAGGCATGGTTAGGCCTAGATTTCAAATGATAGGTCACTTTCATTTATAACATTAGGAAATATTTATAATGGATTGGATAATTATTATGGGGACATAATATACATGTATAAGCTTTTATAATGTAGAGAAACCCCTGAAAAAGTCACGTTTGGCTCAAGATAACTTTAAGCCTCTAGAGAATAGCTAAGCAAGCTCGATAGGCTATTTTTGAATGCTTAGATATTATTTGAAGTTATTCATGAGGATATGTGGAGTTAAATGACGTTAATAGGGTCATTTAACATCATTTTTGTGATATTTTTTGGTAGTTCTAATGTCAGATTTTTATGAACAAACCTTAAGAGCCTAAAGCACTCAAAACCCTTGCAAACCCTTGGATAGTGACCCCATTAGGAAAAAAGGATTCTTATGAATAAAAATGGAATATAATGATAATTAAAGTGGTTATATGTTGTATAGGAATCTTTAGGGTCTCCACCCATCAAATGTTTTGCTGACCTATCTGTACGTATAAGGTACATAACTACTTTTAAATATTTTGTGCATTATGCAGGTTCTAGGGAATTTCAAGGGATTAAACAAAATTTAAGAGGAATATATATATTTTTTATAACCAATAATTTACATTTAATACTTAAAAAAAAACTCCTAAATTTTCCTACAAGAGCTCTCATCTCAACCAATCAAAACTAGCATAGTGGACATGATGGTGAGAAGTGTGAAAACTTCAAGTGGATGGTTTTTTAAGGTCCACCTAAGTAATATAAGAACATATAAGGTATTTAAAATTTTCATACACTCAATCCCATGTATTTTTAGATAAAATTTAAGACAATTTTGAGGCTAAGTGTGAGGGGTGACTAAAAAAGGAGTTTTTTAGATTATGAGTTGTGATGGCTCACTTTTAGGACATTCTAGATGAGTAAGACTACAACCAATAAATGAAGAGGAATGTTTGAAAGACTTATATCTTACTAAAATAATAATACCTATCCTTATTTAGTTTTGGGATGTTCAAATATGGCTAAATCATGAAGGTAGTTTTCTGAGCTAGTAAAGGGAACTTCTACACCACATTTCAAGAGTTTCATGACTTGGAGTGACACTTGTGCTTCCTAACCTTGCATGGTTCATTTGAATTATTATTATAATTAATATTTAACTCCTTTTATTATATTTAAAACTGTCCTTGTGATCTTTGGACTTCTATCTTTTCCTCTCTCTCTCTCTCTCAAGTTCTATAAGAACTAGCCATTTTGGCCTTTGTAAATTATGTTCCACTTGAGTATGGTAAAGCCCTGATCATTTACATACCATTTTATTAATAAATAATAATATTTTTACCTCTAATATTTATATTATTAGTTTTTTCATTTGGAATGTTTGATTTTTCATAAGTGATGACACTTGTTTCCTTAGCATGTTTATCTCATTCTCTCACATATTTGCAGTTTGAAAGCTTCTTCTTATAGGTAATGTGAAGTGTCTTATGAGGTGTCAGGGTTTAGTTAGTTAGCCTACACAAATAGAGACATTTTATGCCTCTTATCTAGTCTTCCTATCTTAAACATTTTTCATAACCTTCACAATGAAATACTAATGTGAGAAGATTCATATTAGAAAAGTGTATGTTCAATTAGTCTCTTAGTTTCATGTGTAACATGTAGTTAGTTGGTAGTCATAAATCACTTTGGTGTATCAACTACCTTATTATATTTTTCTTTTAGTTTTATCTCTCCCTTTTCCCTCACAAATTTTAGGTTCAGTAGTGATCTAAAGTGGTACATCAAGGGAGATAACACTATCTAGAGATTCACCTCATTCTTAGACTCACCCATAGTGTAGAGATGTTTCAATTATTTCATTTGGATGAGGAGATCTAAGACATATCCTAAAAGGGTGAAAATCCAAGTGAAAACATAACCCATAGGATCAACCTACCATTCTACCACTTAGTTTTTATAAACACATAACTATAACTGGTGACCTAGAGTGGAACCTAGTTCCACATAGACCCCAAAATGTTAGAGGCTACCTCATTTAAATCTCTTTGAGGTGTGAACAAAACCCACATAAATAGATTCATTTTATCAAAAAAGTAATTTTTTACTCAAATAATATAAGTTAAAATAATAAGTATCACCTCAATGCACACTCTTACGTTAAAAATGACATTAGGTGTGCATAATATCTGTTAAAGCTTCCATCGATATGCTAGTATTTGAAAAAAAAATTATTACCAAAAATAAAGAGCACATGTAGGTAGAGTTTTTAAGCCCCTCTCTATCTCTAAAGAATTGATACATGGAAAGTAACTTAGAGTGATAAAGCAACTCAAGATTTGGCAAGAAAATTTATGGTAAGTGGGGTCATTTAATATAAATTTTCAAATTGGTTTATGTAGATGGTCCACAAGTGCCAAAAACACTTAGGCATAAAAATCACATCAATTAGATCTAAACCATCTAACTTGTTATGAAAAGGTATTGTCTTTTAAATAATGACTTCATTCATGTACTACCTAGTGAATTCCAATGTCTAGACCACCACATTGCCCAAGGATCTATTGGACTTGTTAGGTTAACCACTCATCCACTATCTAATCTAATGATACACTTAATTTGTATCCCCTACTAGATAGTGGGGTTGGAATGATGTTGGGAGATGAAACCCCAGGTCAATGCCAATATAAGAAACCCATGAGGAAGCAATGAAATCCCACTCATAAGCTAAAAAAATAAAGGAATAACTAGGTATTTTCTGAGACACCCAAATCCATAGGAATAAGGTGAGATCCTACACAAGATTTCTTTGAGTTTGACTCAATAAAATAAATAAAATAATGGTTTTTTGGTCACCCAAGTTCCTTAAGGGGTGATAAGGGGAGAGTATACATGAAAGTATTTACTAAAATTAAACTTAACTAAGAAATAAAAATAAGTGATTTGTAAAAGAAGAACAAAAAATCAAAGTGTTCTTAGGAGCTCTATGTCAAAATGTGATTATTCTTTTTAAACACCTATTTGAAGTTTGATTGATCTTTAGCCTTTGTTGAAACTTAAAATTTGTTTTTAAGGTATTAAATCTCTAAAATAAATGTAAAATTTCCTTGTTAATGCTAAATATTATTCTCTTTCACTTAATTCTTTGTGAACAAAAATTAGAGGATTGATTTGTGTTAATTAGTTAATGAAAATGACCTAGAAATGATAAAATTACCTCCAAAAACCATGAAAATATGCTCTTTGGAATGATTTAATATTTACATATTTAAGTGTAAATTATGAAATTATAGTCTTAATAAAAAATATAGAGAAATATAAAGCACATAAAAATTATAGGAATACTTTTAGAGTTACTTGACAATTTTACAACTCACCTCATTGATTTTACTGCTCTATTAGTTAATTTTGTAGTTCTCTAATAATTTCACAGTTGTGAATTCATCAATTTCATAATTAGGTATAATTATTTTTCACTTATCCCATAAAATTTCATAGTTAATGCATATAATTTCTTAGTTTTCTTGAAACCTTCAAAAACCACATAAACAAGACATAATGATTTCATAGTTTTGACTATGATTTCATAATTAATTATTCCAAATTTACAAATACATAAATAAGTTAGAAAATAGTAAAAAATGTAAGAAATTTTCATATTTTACCCTCATGAATTCATAAAACAATACGTTGAATTCATAGTTTTGTAGGTCTAGTCTAAATCAGAGGTGATTTTATAGTTTCCTATAATGATTTCACTATTTTTTGCTCTAAATACATAGTTTTGTAGTAGATAAATTCACAATTCTATAGGCAAATACAAAACACTACAAGGTTAGGAAAAAAGGTAAGAACAAGGTAATTAATGAGTTTGTCTTGGCTCCTAATAGGTCCAAAAATGCACCTATGATGTTTGTGGGGTGCATAGTCATGCCGTGCATGACATTATGTATATAAGAGGAATCTAAGGCAAAATATACATAAGTCACTTGTTAATAGAATAAAACATAAAAAAAAAATTAATACATATCATTTGCAAGCCTATATACTAGGGGAGATATATATAACAAGATAAAACACAACAAAACTAGAAAGATAAGAGACAAATCTCTTGCACCTTCTTTGTAGCTTTGAATCATTTATTGAAATGGTAGTTGGCTTGTGCTTAACTTATATCCAAATGGAGTCTTCATCAATGCTCTTGTTTTTGTGGGAATGCCTCCCATTTTTTCACTATGGTTTTATCTTTAATATGTATTGGTATATGAAGCTTCTCTTATAAATTATGCATCATAACTTTAGACAAAATAGCTTTTTGGAAGTATGAGACCTTGTATTTATAAGTTTCAAACTAACCACAACCTAGGTATGATCAAGTTTAGGTTAACCCTAGGTTAGCTTTGGGAGTCCAAATACAATAAATAATGTCCTTAATTATGAATTTATGCAAGCATGGTTTAAAAATTTTCATTTTCAAGGCATTTATGTTGATATTTTATAATTATTGACTTTGAAGATGATGACATCATCATGACATTATTTCCATTTGATATTTGTTGGATTTTTATTTTTGAATGTTAAAAATTCACTAATTCAACATGAATTATTTAACTAAGAGTTTAATTTTATTTACTTGGTTAATTAATTCTACTTATACTTTTGGCCATTTCAAAAATTTGATCAAGAGCCCTACTTAAGTAGTTGAAAATGTTAGTTTACTCGGTCACAACCTGATTAGGGATGAATCCACAAGAGGTTATCATTAAGTATAAGGTAATACCCAAAATAGGGGTGCTTTGACATAGTTTTTGGCACTTAAATCCAATATGTGGATGAATTTTATATGTTAAATAATTTATAAGCATAAATTTTCTTAGTTTATTAGAAATTAGTCAACAGTTTGATTAGATATAGAAGTGGCCAAAAAGGAGTGTCTATAAAATACACCTCTAGTCACTACTGAGCATATTTAGAGTATGATCATGAATTATTCCATGATATTAAATTTTCAATTTTATAAACTCCATTATTATTATAACTTACTTCCTCTAGATATGTCAATTACACTACTTTGATCCATTATGAGTTTAACCATGCATGTAGTTTAACCTAGTGTTGATCTTTTTTTGAGTTATCCTATTGGTGATGGAATACTACCTCTACCTAATCTTAAAAATTTACCAACATGATGGGTAGATGAGTCTTACTATGAGATCCATAAATTTTATAGTCATTGGGCCAAGGATTATAGTGTACACCACCAACAACAAGCATCTTCTTCTACCACCATAGATAACTGACCTTCACCATCTACTACTACATGTACTCATTGAAATCATGGTAAATGTAACCATTCTTTTACTCATTTCCACTAGCTCAAGAAATACATTAATACACATCATCCAATTATATCACAACCTAGAGATAAGAGTGTATGCACCTAAATTCACTCGCTTCATTTAACATCACTAATATTAGTATTAGTCGATACTAATTATGATTATCTAATTTATCCTCTTTAATTCCTCTAATTTATCACATTTCATATCATTTATCTCATATCCCCCATCAATATTTATTTATTCACTAATCATAGTCCTATCCCACTTCTTCATTAATTATCCTAAATCCCCATTATCTTAATCTGATCCCACTTATATATTTTTTGGGAATTTTAAATTCCCATGGCCCACCTACCCACCTACTAAGATTATTCCTAGGTTCTCCTACACCCAATCCATAATCACTCACCTAATCCCTATATAATCCTAATTAACCCTTGAAAAGGATTTTACAATTTTCCAATTGTAGAAACCTCTCTATTCTCATCCTTCCTCTCTAGAAGCCTCTAAATCTAGAGGCTTCTAAGAAATTTTTTATTCCTTTTAATCCTCCACCTTAGATTTCCACAATCTAACTTTGAATTCTAGCCCTTGATTTATCCCTCCACATTCTATTTAAATATCTCCATTCCTCCATGGAAGACCATCTTCAAAAATCATAAAGCCTCCATGTCCAATTAGTGAGTATCCATGTCCATGAATCTATAATCAACCATCAACAATTCTTCATCATGCCATTATAATGTCCAAAATCTGAGTCTAAGGTAATTAATCTCATCCAATTATTTTTGAATCCGTTTGATCATGATTTAGATCCTTTAGATTTAGGATTTAAGTGTAGGATTGAATAGTTTATTCATCTAATTACATTTAGTCTTAATGTCTCTAGACTTTACCTAGTAGTTTGATGTTTGAGAGGTTTAAATTATATAGTTTAATCTATTAGCTTAAATTTTAGGCTAAATTTTGGTGACCACAGTGGGAGATTGCTCCCAATTTAATCAATTTTGCTTTTTAGTGGTGTTTTGTTAGCTTAAAGATCTCACCAATCAAGAAAAATATTGGATTTTTTAAGAAATTTTGTGTGTATAGGGGAAATCTATGAATTTGAACTAGTATTCATGACTATGTAGTCATGAGTTTGTCCTCAAGAATTGTATTTTTATTTGAACTACCAGACTTGACTGCTAACCATTTGCTCTAACTGTTTATGTTTTTGCCTTTCGATAATACTGTAACTCATGAATTACAACATTGCATAGAGTGTTGTGATCTTGTGTATTGAGTAGTGATCTTTCCTAACCACTAAAAATTTTGGGTTTTGTAGGTTTCTATATTTTGGTAAAACCATGACTTTGAAAGTCATGAATTTGCCCTAGTAATTGTTTTTTTCCTATTGACTTATGGTTTTGCAGGTTTTTGATGCAAGTATAAAGTCACTACAAAATCATAACTTTGACAGTTTTAGTTTCACCTTGGTAATCATGGTGTTGTAAATAAGAGTTGTGGTTTTGTCATTTTTGGTAAAATCACTAAAAACTAATTTTTTGTCTCCTAATTTTTAGGTTTCTAAACATTCTCTATTTCTATAGGGGACCCACTATTACTCATCAAACATATAACATGTTCTTTTCATTATATTTTCATTTAGGCAATTTTTATTTTAGCTAATCACATTTTTATAAAAATGATTTCTCTATTATTTTTTTCTAGGTGATCTATTTTTAGGGACATCAAGAAATGGACAAGGTAGGAGGAATCAACGAAATTCAAAACCAAACACAATCCTTAACCTTTTTCTCATCATCAATAAAACTATAGATCATGAAATTTTGAGAGTCATGACTTTGTCCTATGCATTAACGATTTTGTCTTAAGATTAGTAATTTTGTATTTTTATAAAAATATCCCATTTTAAATTTTATTCTATTTAATGGTTTTGACATTTTGGGTCCATAGGGTAGATTTAGGAATATATATTTGACTTAAGCAGTTTTTGTTTTCTAGATTATTCTAAATTTTGATAAATATCCTACCTTATTATCATTTATAAAATTTTACTATATCAATTTCATAATCAATTTTTTATCTAAAAATTTTCCTCTATAAATAAACATATTTAGGCATATAGCTAACTTATATAGGAATTATTTTTAATCCAAAATCAAAATTTTGAAGTTCTGTACTTTATCACAAAACCACTAATATCAATTTTTTAATAGTAATGATTTTGCCTTGTCTTGTTGTGGTTTTGCTTAACAGTCATGGTTTTGTAGGTTAACCATCATGGTTAATTATCTATTACAAAATTGAAACTCATGAATTCACGATATTGTATTGGTAGTTGCAATTTTTTAGTCTGAATTTATGATTTTACAATGATTTTTGCCTTCAAAATTATCTTTTGTATGTGCATTTTTAGAGTAATTTTCAATGAAATTTGAGTCATTCTAAGCTTCCTAAAAGGCCCAAATTACCTTTGGAATCATGGTCTCTTCCCTTTTACCCTTCCCTATACCATGATAAGGAGTGTACTAGGGGCATTAGCCCCAGACCCCACAAGGGGCTCTACCCCTTTACCCTACAAATGGCATTGCCCTTTGACCCCATTGGGGGATGCCACCCCCAGACCCTTGCATCATGACCTACTCACCCCCAAAAAATTATAGATCCAAATCATAATTTTTTTAAAGGTGTTTTTCTTAAGACCTATTGGACTAACATCTTATTTCTTGTAGGGGTGAACCTAAAGGCTATTTTATTTTATCTAACATCTTATTTTGTAGGTCATATTTTAATCTAACATCATTTGATTTGTAGGTTTCCCCTCAAGATTATCAATCAAACTACTAATAGTTGTCTTTCAAGTTACATTCGTTTGAGTGCCAGATTTAAACTACTAATTATGTGCTTATAGGCTACCTATCAAACATTCCTTTTTGGATACTTTAAAAATCATCTCGATCATCTCGATCATTTTATCTTGTGTATATCATTTTTGTCATTTTGTCATGTAGATATATCTTTCATATTCTTGATTTTTATAAATATCTCACACCTAATCTTAATCAGTTAATTAATCTCTTTTTGTCTACTTGTTTGTATCCTAAGGGCTATGGTGGTGTATGCTCTCCTCTTTACATCCTAATGGTGATTCTTGGAGGATAAAAAACCATGTATAAGCCCTTATATATTTTTTATTTTATAGGGGTCAGTGACATGTATTTCACCACCACATTCTATACCAGACTCCATGTTTTGATGGAGTTTCAATATCAGGAGAGCTATCGTTAGGCACCTAAGTAGAATTCCCCATAAAGGGTTTTATGTAATTAGGGGCATTAAGATCCAATATGTATGGTGATTATACAAAATTATATATGTACTTGGGCCCCATAGTACCTTTGCATATATAGGGTATGCACCTAGAGAAGCCTGCACAAATATAACATAAGATCCTTTGGCTATAATAGGCATACTACTACCAAATTTAATATCAACTCATAAGTAACAATCATGTGAAAATGGGGTTGAGAGGGTTTGGTTGATTCTATAATGGGTCATCGGCCTATAGCTACACCCATAAATCCATTTAATGGTGAAGGCATTGAGTTATACTCCCTTCAATTTATTAATCATAGGTTTGTGGCTTGCTTGATTTTGTGTGTGTTGTGCTAGACTAGTATTGTTTATTAGCCAATTCAACCTTTCAATTGAACCTATACACACCTATCTAGGTCTTACACAAACTCATATTGTATATTATTACATCATCATCATCCTTTTATACATATCATCTTTGTCATCATCCCATTCTACATATTATATGTGTATATATTATCTTTGTCCTATCCCATCTCATCTTATCTTCATCCTACCTTAGTCTAGTCATCCTCACCCCATCACTCAAATATCATAACCATTATCTTATCCTAATCATTATTTTCCCCTCTTGTACTTATTTTTGTACATCCTTTTATCCCATTATATCATTAGAACTAATCATCATTAGTCATACACCCATTACCAACAATTTATCTTATACATCCTTTATGTCATCTTGTACATATTATACTTACCTTAATCTCATCCTAATATAACCATATCCACCCATCATTGATCATCCCCCCATCACCTACATATCTTAATCACATCTAGGCTTATCATCCACATGTTATCTTAAGTCCACATCTTATCCTAATCAACCTTTTATCTTGACCTTGCCTTATCCTAGTCACCTCATTACCCATCTACTCTAATTTTATCCTATCTTATCCTAGTTGGAATTTTTAGGTCACATCCATGTCCAAACCATCCCCCTCTCACTTACATTACCCCTCATCACTTCATCATCACCTATCATACTCATCCTAATCCATTATCCTATCACATTTATCACATAATCCTACCTTATATCATCTTGATAAAAATTAATCTAGGGCTTTAACTATAATATATTATCATCCTAAGTCTACTATCACTTATTACTTGATTAGGTCTCATACCTAGTCAATATTTTACTAGCATCTTATCACTTTAATAGTATCAACCTAGCAAACCCATCAAACATCAATCTAATCATCTCTAGTCAACTCATCTTGCCTATTCATAACTAGCACCCATCCAATCATCATCTTGTTATTTTGAATATAGGCACCTATCAAATCTCCAATCTCTTTTTCTAGCTTGAAAACTAGACATTGTTGATAGGTTGTTAGCACCTATTGTACTATCAATATGAAATCTGATCCTAGTCATATATCATCTTAATCACATCATCTATATATTATCCTAATCATCATCTATGATACTAGCATGGATATTTTAACCTTACTTTATTCAATAAACCATCTCTAATCCTTATTTTATACCATCAACCCCCTATATCATCCATCACCATGAAGTTAGACCCTACTCTAATAGACCAATATATACATACCAATAAGGATGAGATCATCTTAAAGATACTTATGATGGGTGTACCACTTATTAAAGGATTTGACACCCTTCAACTCATTGCACCCCCTATCCAAGACCCTTCATGTAAATCCTATACAAATCCTCCATCCACTAGTCATAAACTATTCTCTACTCCTTACTCTAGTAAAGGAAATCCAATATTGGCCACCTCATCTACTATTAATACATCTACCCAATCATTTCAACAACCATATGATCTAAAATCCAATTCTTCTACATCTAAGTCATAAATATAAGTGGGTCCTTATACTCCCCTTACTATTCCTTGGAATCCCTTTTCAAATAACTAGTCACCACCAGCATGATGATCTATCCACCTATCTAACATCTTGATCCCACTAACACTAAAACCTCTTGGTATAAATCCAATAAATACTATGTATATCATCAAACATGGGGGCATACCATTAATCAATGTTTACCTTTCCAAGATTATGTCTAAGACATCATTAACTATGGTAACATAGTAATTGAGGATGAGTCAAATGAATATATAACCCTGGGTGAACAAGAAGAGGAATACTAAGATTTTATTCCTAATCAAAATCAATCCCTTCCCTTTCCAATTCAAGGTCAAGACATCATACCTATCTTTCATGACCCACCCATCCTCAACAAATCCTCCATAAAATATGCATCTACTCCCCATGAGCGTAGTCCTTTCATCTCTCATGAGTACTTCCATGTACCTACCATTGTTTAATCCATCATTCATCCCTCATCTCCCCCTCACCCATCATATCATAAATCTCATGTTGAGAGGTCAACTATAGACAATGAATTTTCTACTCATAGCATTTCATCTTGTACATCAGAGCTAGCATACATCTTATCTACATTAGGATTATGCACAACACTAGTATCTAGATTAGATTCCTCATAAGAAACATCATCCTTATCAATATTATAGTAAATGATCACTATTAATGACTTTTTGAAGATGCCTCCAATTTGGATGACAATCAATCACTAGCATATCTCTTGATCCTAGTCAAGATGATGACATCATAATAGATTTATTACAAGATTTATTTGTAGAAGATTTTCAAAATGAATCTTATCCTACCTTGTATGTATCTACTACAACTAGTCTTAGTGATCCTTTGTTAATCTTGAGGATATTTTCTTCGATGTCAAAACTAGGTCTCCTAGGAACCCCTATGAGGACCATGCGACCCCATCACTACTCATTGACCTAATCATAACATATCCACCAACCTCATCTATCATATACCCCTTTCTTCCTATCAATGATCATTTAATCACTTCCCTCCATAAGGATGAATGGGAATATGCATCATTAAACCCTTCTATGAGCAATATAATGTGTGCCACAAATATAAAAGTCCAAGACCATATTCCAAAAGTCATAAATCATGATCAAATCATCTTTGATCCCATAATTCAAAGTCAATAAAAATCAAATCATCAGCCTAATCAAAAAGTGTCTTCCCCTAGTGAAGCCCAACATCAAGCACTAGGGGACTATCAAAGTTAAAATAGTGAAGCCCAAAATTAGGCAACAATAGAAAATAAAAGTCAAATCCAATTAACAAATCCAAATAATGTTAAAATCAATATCCTTGAAATAATTGGGTCAAATAAATACAAAGACAAAATTTCTTGGATCTCTAAAAGTCTTTTGTCATATGGCACCAATCAAATAAAAAATGTCCAACATCTTCAACTATGCATGTGACTACTAGTCTTGATCCTCCATCACCCATCACATTGTCCTATCATGATCCTATCATTCATTATAGTCCTTCATCACCCATCATACCATATTATCTTAATCTTATCATCCATCAAAATCAATCTCTAATTGAATCCATAGCTCCCACCACCTTTCTAGGCAACATTGTCTCTCCTATAGGTGATGAAGACATCTAGTCTAGATATCTAGAGGATTTTCAACAAAAAATCAATAAAGGTCACATAGACATCAATCCATCCAATAATGATAACATGGTTCTAATATCACACATCTCCAAAACAAGTTTTGGGTGAATTTATGTGTATTATCGACATTCCTACATCGCACCCTTATCCAATTAATCAAGATTCCCAAAAAAATAAAAAAATCGTCCATTGGTGAAAATTATTCTTCTAGCACCTTGTGAAAGTACCATGATAAAAATTGATTTTTGGTGTAATAATCTATTATCTATATTATACCTCAATACTTAGGGGTAAAATCCATCCATTTCATATCCCTTGTCCATCCCCTCCCTCTATTATCATTACCCATCATCCATCATCATATTGTACATCCTATTGTGTCTATAATTCCTTCTTGTCTTGCCCTTTGTAAGGATGGAAAATGTTTCTTGATAAATTTCCCAAAACCATCTTTCTATATCCTCCAATAAACACTTTGGGCTATAACAATCTAGTTCCTTCATGATATGGTCATTAGTAATCCCTAGTCCCTTCTTCTTTGGTCATCATCCTATTTTTAGCATCACTCTCATCCTTTTATCATCCCATCCATCATTCCATTCATCCTTATCCCAATTTATAGGCTTGGTATTCCCTTTTTTGGTAATCCCATATATACAGTGTACATACATATTCTAAAAAGCCCTAAAAATTGAAATATTCCAAAAACTCTAAACATTATAAAATATGCAAAAGAAAAAAAATAGCCCATGGTGTTTTATATTATTTATAAACACCTCATCACATCCATATTCACCCTACCATCATCTAATAACCATATATACTATTGTCCATATCACCATCTTAAACACATGTTTAATATCCATCTCATATTCACCATCTTTGGATACTCTGTTTCATCTTCAAACTGCATCCTAGTCATCACCCATTTTTATATTCATCATCATCCCCTTTGAATAGGTATTATTGGCATACACAACCTTATCAAATAATTTAGCCTATCACCCATTAATTTCCTATCATTTCCTCTTTATGAGAGGATCCTCCTACAAAAAATTGATAAAAATGAATAAAACAATAAATTTATAAAATTAGTAGAAGCACTAAAGTGATTATATTGATTACATGCCAATTCAAGGGGGAAAACTCCATTGAGAAAGATTAATACAATAAATTTATGTATGTTTTCATTAGCCTCAACACGTGCGTATATACTAAGTCTAATATAAACAACTACTATTTCTCATGAATGTGGGATAAAACAAAATTCTCATGAGATGACTTACAAATCATATACATCTATAACAAATATTACATTAACAAAATAAAGAGGAGTAGCATAGGTTCATAACATCCCCTCCCTCTATTAAAAATCTTTGTCCTCAAAGCTTCAGATGTGGGAATTGGTGTTGAGTCTAAAATAGTGGTTCCCATGTTACATCTTTTGGTTGCATTATGTGCTACTGAATTAAAACCTCTATGATGGAGTGAGAGTTAAGTTGGCATGTGCATCTATTTAGGATTGACTCTAGATCAAAAAGGATGGATCCTTCATTATCAAGTTTTGGTAAAATATTCTACACTCTGATGTTTGTGCTAAGAAATTTATTCAAACAAGAGACATGAAATATTGGGTGAAATCAAGAAGAAGGTGGGAAATCTAACTTATAAGCAATCAACCCAATATTTTGGAGAACTTTATAGGGCCCATAG
This sequence comes from Torreya grandis, assembly GCA_037957365.1. Taxonomy (NCBI): domain Eukaryota; kingdom Viridiplantae; phylum Streptophyta; class Pinopsida; order Cupressales; family Taxaceae; genus Torreya; species Torreya grandis. The sequence goes on along the minus strand of JARHVA010002386.1, from coordinate 483,434 downwards.
AATATGGGAGCCAATTTATGACATCATTTGAGTTTTAGGGAGGATTTTTTGTATGGTTATAGGTGAATAAAAACCATATCACCTACTTGAAAAGTGCACTCAAAGTGGTGTTGATCAGCTTGTTTCATTCAATTTTGTGCAATATGAATATTGTCCCATAGGGAGCTGAAGATCTGATCCTAGGTTTGAAGAATCATGTTGACCACTTGAACTAATGAACTACTGAGGGTGTATAGAAGGATCACTGGTGGTGCTTAACCATAAACTACTTTATATGGAGTCATTTTTGTTGAAGTGTGGTAGGAGGTATTGTATCACCATTCAATAAGGGGAAGCCAATTTGCCCACTGATATTGTTTTTCTAAGGTGAAGCAATGAAGGAAAGTTTCCAAGCACTTTTTGACAATTTTAGTTTGACCATTCATTTGGGGATGATACCCAAAACTCATCTTCAATTGAGTACCCGTACGATGAAGTATTTCTATCCAAAAATTGCTAGTGAAGGTTGTATCATAATCTAAGATAATGGATGAAGGAATGCCATGAATTATGGAAAATCTAGTCCAAGAAAATTTTTACGATTGTGGAGGTGTTATAGGGATGGATGAGGGCACAAAAATGACTATATTTGGATAGGTGAGAAAAAAAAACCAATATCACTATTTTCCCTCCTAATTTAAGGAGATCCTCAATGAAATCCATAGAAATATCAGTCCAAATCTTGGTAGGAATGGATAAAGGTTCAAATAACCTAGGGATGAGTGTTGTTTCACCCTTGTTGAGTTGGTAGGTATCACATTTATCCACCATCTATTGAATTATCTTTTTAATTCCATTATATAATAAGTTACATCATGCTTGCTCATAATTTTTGAGAAACCCTGAGTGTCTTGCATATGGAGAAGCATGGAGTTCATAAAATATAGCCTATAAAAGATCTATGCTCTAGGGAAGCGCTAGATGATCCTTATATCATAAAGAAGCACCATCTTAAGAATAATGTGGTACATTATAAGGGTTAGTAGCCAACTATTGAATGATTTGAGATAATGAGGATTTATTGACATGCCCCTATTGTATAGTATCTAAACAATTTATAATAGGCATGAAAATAGCTGAAAAGGAGGCTTAGTTTGCAAACATGCAAGATAGAACATCAACCAAAATATTATCCTTACCCTTCTTGTAAGTTATCTCATAGTCATAATCCATGAGTTTACTGACCCATTTTGAAATATTTCTAGCTCTGTTGATCAATTTTGATGCAAAAAAAATTCCCTACTAGGTATCGCTGCCACTTCTATACCACATGTAAAATATCCATAATTTCCTTATCATAAGTAGAGAGTAATAAATTCTTACCAATAAATTATTTTCTAGTTAATGCAATGGGTCATCCTTCTTGGAGGAGAATAGCACAAAGTCTATTATCACAAGCATCGCTCTTGATAGTGAAGGTCTTGGCAAAATTTGACATAGCTAAAATAGGTGTAGTATACATAGCTTATTTCAATTCTTCAAATGAACACTAAAAAAATTGTGTCCATGTAAAAGCTTATTTTTAAACATAGCTATTAGTAGAGCTAAAATCTTCCCATAATCCTTGATAAACTTATGATAGTATCCAGTCAGCCCCAAAAAACTATGGAGGCTCTTGAGTGTCTGAGGATGAGGGAAATTTGTCATGGCATCTAGTTTTTTAGGATCCACTCAAATCCCTTGGGCTGAAACAATATGCCCAAGATACTCAACTTCATCCTATGCAAAAGCACATTTGGACTATTTTACAAAAATATGATCGTTAGAGAGAAGTTGTAATGCAAGCTCCATATGTTGGAGATGCTTAGACCATGTTTTATTATAGATGAGGATATCATCAAAGAAGACTAGAATGAATTTCCATAGGTAGGGCTAGAATATTTTATTCATCAATACCTAGAATGTTGAAGGAGAATTAGTGAGGCCAAAGGGCATGTCTATAAACTCATAGTGGCCATCATGTGTGTGAAAAGCTATCTTAGGAATATCATCCTCATGAAGTTATATCTGGTGATATCCAGAGTAGAGATCTAACTTGGAGAAAAAATGAGTACCATGAAGCTCATTAAGAAGCTCATCAATAACAAGGATTAGGAACTTATCCTTGATTATGATGTGATTAAGTGCATGGAAGTCAATGCAGAGATGTCATGACCCATATTTTTTTTGAACAAGGATAAATGGGAAAGAATATGGGCTGATATTGTGTAATATCCCCTTCTAAACAGGAAATATAGCAACACAAAAAATCTGAACCAAGATATAATCGCTGTTGAATAAATTCAGAAAGATCACAATAATATAGTCTTTTAATAACAAATTACAGATTGTATCACTTGTCCTTGTAAATTATTACAATTGCAGTCCTCTAATATGCATATAAAAATGAAATACAGTCTTGAAAACCCTGGCTTTGAAAAACTGGAAGTGCAAATCGAGTTCTGGAAAGTCTCGGCCCTTCTGTGTCGACACACAGTCGCCGTCATCGGTCGATATATCGCCGACGTCGGTCTCTGCTGGTCGGATTTCTGCCGACGTCGGTCTTCAGTCGACCGATGTCGGTCACTGAAAACCCTCTGCCTGCCGAGGTCGGTTCCTGCACTGGTCCGTACGAACCTGTACGGATTCTGTACGGCCGCCAATTAAGCACAACTTCCCTGTTTCAACCCCTGATCTGAAGATATCTGTCTCTAGCACAGTAGATCTCTAGCTGTATAATTTATTGAATCAAAACATAAAGCAATAAATACCTGGAATATCTGTGATAACTTCTGTGTGAAGTTATCTCTCAAACCTGAAATTCTGTGATAACTTCTGGATGAAGCTATCTCTCACTTTGGCAATAGATCAGCTGATATTTCACAGCCTCTTAATTGCACACACTGAAGAGGGAACGTTCTCCAATGCAGATGGAATCCTTGAACCCTAGGCTCAGTCTTCACAGAAGAAATTCTTCAATTTTCAATAATCAATAATCATTAGCATAATGAACCATGGCCTCCATGAGAAACCCTTATACCCTCAAAAGATATGCTTGCCCTAATTAGGGTTTCTTAAATTAGAATTAGGGTTTCTAAATTAAAAATAGGCTAAATAATTAATATTTGATTAAATCAATCAAATATTAATATCTCCCTCAATACATGTCGGATCCACGAACCGATCGAAGCTAGTGAATCAGGGAGTGATTCCGCACATAACGATGCCACAATAAAGGCGCTCCGCTGCATATCAAATATCCCTAAAAAGTAGGAGCTCAGGCCAATTGTGTCTGAAATACCCTGAATGAAAATCAAATGAAGAAATCATGTGAATCAAAGTCGAGCCAAGCTCCATTATGACCCTCTATCCATCTTATTAGCCTACGAAGGTCGCATAATAGGCTAACCATGAACTCAGAACATGTCAATTGAAAAGGGGACATGACAATCCGCCCCTCCTGAAATTGCTTGCCCTCAAGCAATCACTGAATGACAAATCAATCAATCCACCTGGATCCCAAATGTAGTTAGGATCTCCACCACTGTCAATTATCACGAACCCCATGCCATGTTCATCCCAACATCCAATCCATAAATGAAAATTTTCAAGCAAACTCCGTACCTGAATAATATCTAAAACTGGATTGTGAAGGCTAGACATAGTCATATCATCATCAACCTGTGTCCCGACCGTAACAGAAAGTTGAGTCCTCACCACATGTGACAACTCCTGAACCGAACTCACCTCAAGACCAAGCTCGTTCTCATACCTCTCCTGTGTTGGTGCCAATGTGCCCTCGTCATCACCCTCCATCATGTTATGTGGTATAGGTACCTCCATCTGATGAAAGAACATATATCTGAAGCTGCTGCCCCGTATTGCCTTAAGAATATGTGTCGTCCCATCAACATTAAAGAGAACCTCCATGTCCTTGAGATGAAGAGTAACTTCCTCAAATGAATGAAGCCACTTCATACCCAAGACTAAGTCTATATCTCCCATATTTACCACATAATAATCAGCCTTGAACTCATAGTTGTTCAAGCGCAATGGGAGGTCTCTAATCATACGCTCACACTTAAGAGTGTGACCATCGGCTACCTTAACTCTGATGCCCTCAAAACCTTCTGTAGTGAGTCCACGCTTCTCCACAAATCTAGCATCTATGAAATTGTGAGTGGCTCATGTATCAAGAAGGGTGATAACCTTCTGCCCTGCCAAAACTCCACGGAGTCTGAATGACTCTTCCGACTGTATTCTGGATATGCGGGCCTCCTGTAGGTGAAGCTCTAACTCTACCTCTGCATTAGGCCCTGAAGCCTCTGCCTCGGCCCTCTCAGTACTGTTATGCTGTTCAGAATCCTCAGAATCTGACTCCTCATAATATATCCACATCATATGATTCGCCTTGCCCTTAGGCCTCAAAGGACAATCGTGATGGATATCATATGGTCCTTTGCAGTAGAAGCAAAGCTTCTTCCTGCGTAAATCATTAAGCACCTCACGATCCAAAGGTGGTGCTGCTGGATTGGCCTTTGAATCATTTTTAACTCCGGATTTATCTATGTTAAAATCCGGTCTCTCCGTATCCCCGTGGGAGTGCTTATGGTCTCTAGAAGAAGAAGTACCTTTGGTGTTAGATTTATTGGATGGGGCTGCCATCTCCATATCACGTGCCTTCCTCATAGCTACCTGTAATGAAGGAGGATCAAAGGCTTTGATCCAACCCCTCAATGGCTCTGTCAATCCCTCTATGAAGAGAACTACCAATCTACGCTCTGAAATATTGGGTACCATGACTGCTAATCTCTAAAACTCACCAATGAAGGACTCCAAGCTACCTGTTTGTCTCAACTGTGCCAGATCTCGGAAGTAAACCTCGGGATCTCTCCTGTCAAACCGCTCAACCAATCTATCCACAAAGTCCTGGTACTCTGTCACTTGATTATGCTGAAGTGTTACCATACCATGGTACCACCAATCATGTGCTACTCCATCTAAGTGCAAAGTGGCATATTTGATGGCATCTATCTCTGACATTGGTCTCAACGCCAAAAAGGTGTCAAGCTTATGAACCCAAGCTTGAGCTGTCATCTTACCGCTGCCGTCAAAAGTAGTCAAAGAAAGCTTACCAGTAGCCTTCTGCAGCTCACTGAATTGGACTCTAGGTCTCCTGTCCTGTCTAGCCAATCTATAGTGCTCTCTCCTCAAATTGACAAAATGATCAAAGGTTGTTCTCTCCTGGATATGAGGAGGTAATAAGTCCCACTCATCATTTGCAGCCATGTAAACATCTGCAAATGGAGAATTCCCTGCCTCCTCATCTGCTGGTACCTCTGGTTCTTCTTGAATAAATGAAGGGCGTGTAGGTCTATCAGCTGTTCTGGAGTGAGTCTGCTGTGGTCTCTGATCAACCGTAGCACTCCTGTCATCTCTTTGGTCCCTGTTCTGTCCATCAGGTGCGTTCATTCTCTCTAACATGGTCATAAGTCCCTGTAGTGTCTGAGCCATCTGCTGTTGGCTTGTAATCATAACACGCTGAAACTCTCTGGTGGCCTGATCAGCATCATACCTATGGCCCCTGGGTGGGCTGCCCTCACGTCTGTCACTCATGATGATCGGTCTCTGATCTAACAACTGGATACCTTCAAGAAAGGCTCGGCTGCGTGTGTTATACCTGTGTGGTCCCAACTCTTGTGGCTGCATAAGATCTATAGACCCTCAGGCTGGCAGGATTTAGCTCTGATACCACTGTAATATCCCCTTCTAAATAGGAAATATAGCAACACAAAAAATCTGAACCAAGATATAATCGTTGTTGAATAAATTCAGAAAGATCACAATAATATAGTCTTTTAATAACAAATTATAGATTATATCACTTGTCCTTGTAAATTATTACAATTGCAGTCCTCTAATATGCATATAAAAATGAAATACAGTCTTGAAAACCCTGGCTTTGAAAAACTGGAAGTGCAAATTGAGTTCTGGAAAGTCTCGGCCCTTCTGTGTCGACACACAGTCGCCGTCGTCGGTCGATATATCGCCGACGTCGGTCTCTGCTGGTCAGATTTCTGCCGACGTCGGTCTTCAGTCGACCGATGTCGGTCACTGAAAACCCTCTGCCTGCCGAGGTCGGTTCCTGCACTGGTCCGTACGAACCTGTACGGATTCTGTACGGCCGCCAATTAAGCACAACTTCCCTGTTTCAACCCCTGATCTGAAGATATCTGTCTCTAGCATAGTAGATCTCTAGCTGTATAATTTATTGAATCAAAACATAAAGCAATAAATACCTGGAATATCTGTGATAACTTCTGTGTGAAGTTATCTCTCAAACCTGAAATTCTGTGATAACTTCTGGATGAAGCTATCTCTCACTTTGGCAATAGATCAGCTGATATTTCACAGCCTCTTAATTACACACACTGAAGAGGGAACGTTCTCCAATGCAGATGGAATCCTTGAACCCTAGGCTCAGTCTTCACAGAAGAAATTCTTCAATTTTCAATAATCAATAATCATTAGCATAATGAACCATGGCCTCCATGAGAAACCCTTATACCCTCAAAAGATATGCTTGCCCTAATTAGGGTTTCTTAAATTAGAATTAGGGTTTCTAAATTAAAAATAGGCTAAATAATTAATATTTGATTAAATCAATCAAATATTAATATCTCCCTCAATACATGTCGGATCCACGAACCGATCGAAGCTAGTGAATCAGGGAGTGATTCCGCACATAACCATGCCACAATAAAGGCGCTCTGCTGCATATCAAATATCCCTAAAAAGTAGGAGCTCAGGCCAATTGTGTCTGAAATACCCTGAATGAAAATCAAATGAAGAAATCATGTGAATCAAAGTCGAGCCAAGCTCCATTATGACCCTCTATCCATCTTATTAGCCTACGAAGGTCGCATAATAGGCTAACCATGAACTCAGAACATGTCAATTGAAAAGGGGACATGACATATTGGGTTAAATAATGCCTTACTTTAGTAAGTCTTAAATGAGAATCTTGATCTTAGTCTTTTGCTAAAATAGGAAGAAGTAGGGTTGGATGTTGGGAGGAACACTTATAAGAAGGAGATAAATACAGTGGTACTTTTTCCATGAAGGTGTTAATCTCATGGGTTCAACAAAGAGACCTGCATACCTATGTAGAATGGTTTTTAGATCAGAAGGAGTAGTGGAAACCATTGATGATTTCATTTGAATGGAATGGATTTGGGTAATGACACTATGTGAATTATTCTTAAGAAGCTTTTCCATGTGAAATTATGATGCTGAGAGACCCTGGTTGTAATCCTTTCAAAGTGTGTTTTTTCCCATTGTCTAAAAATTGCATCCAAATTTTAGCAAAATCCCATAAGATAGGTCTAAGTATGTATACCATTGAGCTCCCAAAACAACATCACATCTGATTAAGGGCAAGGTAAACATGTTAGAGTGCAAGTTATAATCTCCAATAGAGATACACACATTATGACACTTCCCTTTGCAAGGTAATCTGCCCCCATTAACAATCATGACTTCAAATTTGGAGCAAGGATGGATAAAATAATCAGTGTATTTGGTGATCTAAGGGTCAATGAAGTTATGAGTGCTACCAGAATTAATGAATATTATGAGAGGGAATTTCTTGAAGAAACCCCTAGCTCATATGGTTTTTTGGGTGGTGACTCATACTAAGGTATGGAGAGAGATCTTTGGTTGGTATTCATAAGAAGTAGGTTCCAAAATCACTTGAGTTTCTTAAAAATAATCTATTGTAATCTTAACATCTTCCCAATATTTAGTTTTAGGTGGAGAGTCCACATCTAATAGGTAGATATTTTTATCAACACATCGATGTCCCTGAGTTAATTTATCATCACAATTATAACACAGTCCTTTTTATCTATGGGCTTGCATCTTTGCTTCAGTTAAATGACTAATAGGAGTGATTTTAAGGGTTGGCATTGTTTGAGATCATTATGTAACTATATTTTTGAATGGAGTAAAATTAGATTTAAAGTGATACTAAACTACAATATTTTCCTCTGCCAACTTAACCAACCATAAGGCTTCCATCATTGTGTTAGGATAGAACATTTTGACCTTAGATCAAATTACATCCTTTAGTTCACTGATAAAATAACTCCTAAAGAATTCATTAGACAATCCCTCTATATGGTTGGCCAAATTTTTAAATTCTATTTGATATTCTCCCATGTTTCCTATTTGGTGAATTTTAGTGAGTGCTCTAGTGAAGTCAACAAAAGCACTTAGGCCAAACCACTGAAAAATGAGGGTGAAAAAATTAGTTCATATAGGCTCATCATGAGCCTTGGTATACCAACAATACCATTGAAGGGATCCATGTTCCAAGTGAAAGGAGGCAAGTGTGACCTTGTTGGCATCAAAAGTATTATGTATACTAAAATATTGTTCTACTTTATAGATCCATCTAGTTATATCTACACCATTGAATCAAGGAAAATTAAGCTTTAGCCCACAAAAAGTGTTAGAATAAGAAAACCCAGTGTTGGAGGAGGACTTTAGATGCCATCTATTACTCATGGTGGTATGTTGAAGACTAAAGCTAAGATTTTTTTCATCAAGATCTTTGACATGGGTATTGAGGGAAGAAATTTTATCCTCCATGTTTTTTGCTCTTGTTTGGGTTACTACCATGATAGGAATAAGAGTTTTCTAGAAATGGGTAGGAAAACTAGATTTAAGATATGTTTAGTAAGGGAATTTTTTAATTTGGGAAAAATTAGGAGTAAAGGTACTTTTTAAAAAAAATTTACATAGTGGGAGTAGGATTTATGAAGGTGAGGGTAATTTTAGGAGTGAAAATGGAAAAATTGGAACATTTATCAAAGAGGGTCAAAGGAGTAGAAAGGTGAGATAAACACTAAGGCAAAATTTCAAGTCAAATGGATAAAAATAGTTATGGAAAAACCCAAAACATAGGTAAATTGATATTTACAAGAATTTGGAGTGGAATTAGGATAAGGTACCTTAAGGAAGAAAACATGGGGAATGGAATTTTAGGTGTCTAGATAAAATTTAAGGATCAACAAGGATACATATGGAGAGATATGGCAAAAAAAATCCTTTTTTTCTATTTCTTTTTTTGGTTACCATGTTCTATAAGACACATCTATTGGGAATATGCTAAAATAAGTTTGTAGATCTGATATGATGATTTTTTTATACTCTACTAGTAATATTCTAAAACTAGTATGGCAAAGCTGTGAATACTCTATTGAATATATAATATAGAATTTTTTTGATACTCTGCTAGTAATATGCTAAAATTGGTATGAAAAGTCTAAAGTCTAGTATGACAAGTTTTTTGATACTCCATGGTAATATTTTGAAAATAATAGAAATAGGCCCCAAGTTTCAATGTTTGCCTAAGGGTTTAAGGATATCATTCTAGCTACCAATGTCATCTAAGCGAGTACCACTCTATAAAATATTTGGCCATATCAATTATAGCACTTGGTTTTACTCATATATGGGAACTACTTAATCAGGAAGGGGCCATTGTTTGTTTCACTAGTAGGTCCTCTCAATGGGCCAACTACTTTATAGTTCTTGTGGTACTCCTCACAATGAGTTTTAGGGCTTTCACCCAATCACTTCCCATAGTTATATGATTAGGTTTTACCGTAATATAAAATAGATTACTGTGATATAGAAAATTATTTAAATAAATTATTCTACAAAATAGAGTTAAGATTTTTGAAAAATTATTAAATGGAATTATGTAGCAGAACAGAGATAAGACTTTCTAAAGAAAAAAATTGTCCCTAAAAAGTGCTCTGATACTAGATGAGAGGATCCTCTTACAAAAAATTGATAAAAATGCATGAAATAATATATTTATAAAATTAACAGAAGCACTGAAATGATTATATTGATCACAGGCCACTTTGAGGGGGCAACCTCCTTTGAGTAAGATCAATACAATAAATTTGTGGATGCTTTCATTAGCCTCAACACTTATATACTAAGTCTAATATAAGTAACTACTACTTCCCATTAATGTGGGTTAAAAACAATGCTCATGGGATGACTTACAAAGCATATGAATCCATATCAACTATTACACTAAAAAAATAAAGAGAAGGGGTAGCACGGGTTCAAAACACTTCATACTTAGCACCCATCCAATCACTATTTTGCTTGTGCAAAAGGTATTTGATTCCATCATATCCTAATCCTCTTGTTAGATTGGAATTTTGTAGGGTTTTGTCTTTCAATAACCCTTGGTTTTCATAATCATCTTCCTTTGAACACTCTTAGATTTTATTTCTAGACCAAACTAGTATCTAAAAACCTCATCCCTAATCATCACACCTCATCATTTTTCCACCCTCCTTATCAAAAATCTAATGCTAATTAAGATCATCATATCCACATCTATCCTAGTTATACCATCACATCATGGTCATTCTAGTTCATCTCATCACCTCATCACTTATCCTGATACCTTTAATCCAGACCATTAAACAAGACACTATGACATTACATGTAGATATTTATGTGTGCTACTTCTATTTTCTACATTGTTTAACTTATTTTCATCATGTATATATCTTATTTTTTCTTATGTCTTATTTTATTCTATGTTTTACATCATGTCTCTTTTTGTCTATTGGGAAATGAACAAGGATTTTATGAGGTTATCAAATCTATAAGTTCCCTCTATGATACAGAGTTCACTATCGACCCCATTTTTTTTACTTTGGCACAATGTCCTCTTAGTTATGCTTATATAATAGGGCATATTATCAAGTTATATATTTATTAGATTGATTAGACTATGATTAGACTTATGATAGTTTTGATGGATTGATCATCTACACCCTCATCATTTACCTATTCATCTCATCATCCTTATTCCCATCCCTAATCTAAACCTATCAACCCATCCAACTAACATCCAATATTTTATCCTTCTCATCACTAACATCATCTTCTAATCCCTAGTCATAATCATTCTCCATAAATTATAATTTATCCTCTAGTCAAAACTACACCATCTTGAGGTTTTTTAGACTATGTAGGCAACACTTGGCCACTTTTTAGTTCCTAAGGATAGCTCAACCACTCTCATCATCATTATAATTATTATAGGTTAATTAATCATATTATTTATTCTCTATCATCACCTACATCATATTATTCACTTTAGCTTTGAGCTACACCCATAATTAATATCATCAAATCATTAGGCTATTCTGGCCCATATCCCTCCCTTGTATGCATCCTTACTTGGGATATATCTATAAATTACATTATTTTTAATCCTATCATCATTTTATAATTTATTCTCCCTTAGGATGTGTTGATAATAATGACACAATCATCTTTACTCCCTGTGAATGTGTCCTTACCAAGGGCATCATCAATTTGTATCTCATTGCTCAAGTTGAATCCTTCATCTTCTTCATCATCTATCCTACACTTCATATCACATCCCCTCATTTATCCATCACATCCCACCCCTAAATTTCTCTTTCAAGTGTCGATCTACCTTATTATTCCTCGCATGTGCCTTTGAGGGGGAATCATATACACTAACACCACCTACTCACTAACATCATCTACTAACATTCATCCATGACTTGGTTTTTTCTTTCAAAGACCATTACTCCTTTCATATAATCCTCTTTAAATTCCCTTTCAAAGAGGGTAAAAATGTATGCACCTAAATTTTATCACTTCATTTAATGTCACTCATATTAGTATTAGTCGACACTAATTCCAATTATCTAATTTATCCTCTTTAATCACATTGATTTATCCCCTTTTTAATCATTTATCTCATATCCCCCATCAGTATTTCTTTATTCACTAACCATAGTCCTATCCCACTTCTTTATTAATAATCCTAAGTCCCTATTATCTTAATCTAATCCCATTTATCTATTATTTGGGAATTTTAAATTCCCATGGCCCACCTACCCACCTACTAAGCCTATTCTTAGGCTCTCCTACACCTCTAGTCCCTAATTACTCACCTAATCCCTATCTAATCCTAATTAAACCCTAAAAATGATTCTAGAATTCTAAAATTATATAATCCTCTCTTTTATCTCCCTTCCTCTCTAGAAAACTATAAATATAGAGGCTTCCAAAGAATTTTTAATTATTTTTAATCCTCCACCTTAGATTTCCACAAGCCAACTTTGAATTCTATCCCTTTATTTCTCCCTCCACATTCTATTTAAATAGCTCCATTCCTCCATGGAAGACCATCTTGGAAAATCATAAAGCCTCCATGTCTAATTAGCAAGTGAGCATCCATGTCCATGAATCTATAATCAACCATCAACAATACTTCATCATGCCATCATAATGCCCAAAATCTAAGTCTAAGGTAATCAATCTCATCCTCTTGTTTTTGAATCCATTTGATCATGGTTTAGAGCATTTAGATTTAGGATTTAAGTGTAGGATTGAATAGTTTATTCATCTAATACATTTAGTCTTAATGGCTCTAGACTTTACCTAGTAGTTTGATGTTTGAGTGATTTAATTTACATAGTTTAATCCATTAGCTCAAATTTTAGTCTATAAAGAGTGTACCACTTCCTAAGGTACTTATAGAGTATATTCTTAAATATGGGGAGGTTTATTGTATTTAAAATTAGTGCACCACACATCATAATGATATATGATGAGTGATTTAGTAATATTTTATATATTTTTTACAACCTACCCCTCCACCAGATCAACCTCATGTTATAGGTCACTCACAGAAAAAGGTTCTTCCTCCCACGTATCCTACACCTTTACATAGATATACAAATATATTTATCATTTTGACACCTATTTGTTTCATTGAATATCATACACAATGGATACCTCAAGAGCATCATATTGATTTTAGTGTCCCTACATTCTATATAGATATGATACGACAAGAAGTCTTTTCATAAATTTTAGCAAAGATTGATGAGACTTTGATTAACATCATAATTCAGTTACATAAGGATGTGTTAGATGTTATGGATGGAATTTGTGGGGAGATTTATCAATATTTGTGAACACATCATGGTGTTCTATCACATTATTCTTTATTTTGATTTTATTTTTGAGTACATATGGATATTTTTCTTATTTATTATATCTCATGGATTAGTTTCACTTTTTTTCACATCTTTTAATTTAAAATGAATATCTCATTCTTTAATATTATGGATTAAATGCCATTTTACATGGATTAATTTTTATTTAAATTATTCTTACTTTGATTTATGATTATTTTGTCTTTTAAAAATAAAAATAAATGTAGCTATTATCATGATTTGGTTCTTAAAACTCACATCTTTTAGTTATCCTATTTTCAACATATGATCAATTAAAAAGCATAGATGTCATTGTATCAATACATACATACATACATCTCTTTTGATATCCATTGATTCCTTGTTACTCCCTTTTTCATACTAAGCAACCATAAGGTTAAGATTTGGGATCACAAGTTAGTTTTTAGGTAAACCTAATTATTTATCAATACATGTCAATATCTATAGGTACTTTTATCCTATAAATAAATCCTAAAACTCATTTGTATTTATCACTTTTATAACTCATTATTAGTTATTATAAGCCCATATGGAAGAGGAATTTAAAAATCCATAAAAATTTAAAATCCAAATCATTTAAACAAAAGGCAATGATTAAAAGGCAAAAATGAACATTCAAAAGTCAAAATCACACTAAAAGACATGATTCATATCTAATAACATATCCTATTGATAATCAAATCTCAAACTCCACATTTGACCTAAAAATAGATTCAAGTTCCATTGGGGTGAGATATGTTAGTAGATTTTAGTAGGATATTTTAAAATTATATGTAGTGCTACCTACTTTCTCACACAAGTGCCCAATCTTCACAGTAGACCAACAACTCTAAAAGGGGTCCTAAGGAATGTGGAAAATGATCAAGGAATGTAGGTCTATTTTATTTTCTTGTATAATTAACCTTTATGAGTTTATCTTAGTACTGCACTTATTTTCTCATAAATTTTTGCACTTAGTGTGAACACATACTTTCTACATTTGGCATACACTAGAATCTTAGTGTATCCCTATTTACCTAGTATGCCTCATATCTACTAAGGTTTTATTATAAACACATACTCCATTATTTTTACACTCTTTAATTTATTATAACAATTCCACTATTTCCCCTTGATGAATATGTTTTGTTAATTGATCATAACCCTAGGGTTTATTTTTATGAATTGTAATGTAAGACCTTGGATAAGACCAGGACTTCCTCACAAACATTTCCTAATATTATCTTTTAAATAATTGTTTCCTTATGTGAGTTTCAATGTAAGACATTGCATAATACCATTCCTTCATCACAAACATTACCTTTAACTATTTCAATATTATCATTCAAATCATTGGTGTTCTCCTTATGATTTGTAGTGTAAGACTATGGATAAGACTAGGCTTTCCCCACAAAATACCCCTAAAAAACCATGATTGATCACCATAATAATTATAGCTATTGATATTTATATCTTAATTTTATTACCACTTTACTTTACATGCTTAAATATATGAGTTATATTGTCTTACATTTTTAAATTACAAGTCAGTTACATACTTCCCATCTTGATTTAGTATGTTTTATATTTAATTGATAAAAGTTTCAAATTTTATCCTCTTTTTTATTAATTAATTGATTGCATGTGTTTCTTATTATGATCTCATTTTACATATTTTCTATCTTGATTTAGTATGTTTGATGATTTTTTAATTATATTACACATTCCTTCACTTAACTTAATGTGTTTTATATAAATTACATTTATAATACAAAATATTCAAATAAATCAAGTGTATTTTGCAAATTATTTCCTTTATTTTTGTTTTACATAATTTACATCTTGATTTAGTGTGCCTACAATATTATTATTCTTTTATTTTTTATGATTTTTAACCATGCATATTATTCACAAATAACTAGAAAAAAATTCAACACATATCACATATTTTATCATAGCATATAACATAAATTAAAAAACATGTGCTATAAAGAAACTATATATCCATAAACATACATGGTAAATATAAACATAAAATAAATATTAATATATATATCCATAAATAAAATGTGTGATATAATAAAAACATGATACAAAGTACAACAATATCAATAGATCTAAGGTTGTGTTCCATCATGTCTATTTGGTGGATGAGCCAAACTACCCACAAATGAATGTGAATATCCTCTATGAATAGACCACTATAATGAGGTTGTACATGATCAAGGACCATAAATATATCCCTATAGATTGGCCACCTAAGCCTATACCTGCACTAGCTACCTCACATTAGCTAAATGAGTAGTTCACTCCTCAACCACTATCTAATATGATCATATCTCTTCATCTCCTACTCTGATAGGTAATTATGTAGCATATACTTATATATATAGGTCACATACTACCTTACTATCCAAATAAAAATAACTTACTTAATAAAGAGTTAAAGGCATAATAGGATCAAACATCATAGTCATATCATACTACGTTAGTACACTATAAAAAAAATCATGTTGAGAAACTCATACTATAGCACCCCACATAAAATATTCCTTGGTATTATATGTAAAATAGAAACAAAATGTAACATTGTAGACACCTAAATCTAGCCACCAATGACCATCAATTAGTCTTTTGACCAATTTCTACCAAAATGCATAATTTGGCCTAAAACATTAAAACACACTAAATGAGTTGAAATTATTATATTCAATTGCAAAATTTGGCTAAAGTATCATTAAATGGGGAAATGAAATTTATTAAGTAGGTAATTTTGATTAGATCATTTCGAGTCAAAATGACATTTTCATACCTGGGTGCTCTAGATTGCTCTTTTCTATCAAATTTCTTGCACGACATGACTTTATTATTTTGAATTGGTAACATCCTAAATGGGACTATAATTATAATGAATCTAACATAAAATTCCAATTCCAATACAATCAAATTTTGAGCCAATAATAAGACATTTTGACTAATTTGATTAATTTGTGCACCAAAGGGCCAAAATTTTCACCAAAGTGATTAATCATATTTAAGGATAATTAATCTAAATCAAGAACCTAATTAATAATTTCATGGATATTTTTGAATGTATATTTTTGGAAATGAATATTGAATATCTGCATCATCAAATGAAATCATTTTTATGGGGTGGCATCCACAAACCATAAATGCATAAAATATCAAGGTTAACCCCTCCCATACCTCATTAAGACCCTCCATGCCTAATTAATGCCTCTCTATACCAAATATTAATTATCCTATTTATTAATTTTAATTAAATAATTGAATTAATCTATATCCACTCATCGCTATCTGAAGATGGATGGTTCAGGTTGATTCTAACTATTTTTGAAAAGCTATAAATATGAGGCCTTGCCTATTGAATTTTAAGCTATCTTGGTGCAAAATATAATGTTAAATTGATTCCAAAACTTCATGAAATTAGTGTTATTATGCCCAAATATTGATTAAAAATTCATTACAAGCCACAGGTACCATGGAGAAAAGGAGCCAAGCAACTCATTTGATGAAGACTCATTGAGCACAAGTTGAGCAACCCACTTAACAAGCTATTTGGAGCATCCAAGGAAGGTAATGGATTATTTGTATTTTACATTATAGTTATGTTTTTCATTTAGTTTTTTTTAATTAATCTCCCTTATTAACTAGGCCTAGAGATGTTATACTAGTGTGTTTCTTTCATTTTGTCTTTATTTTAGGACTAACACGATACTAATCACCTTCTCCTGAGTCAAAATCCTAGTTCACATAATGGCATGCCTGGTGGGACCTAGCCTCAAAAATTTAATCAAATTTCACTTACAAGTAATATACTAACCATTTTCATGTAGGATCTTGGAGTGTGGAGGCAAACAAGATAAAAATTTGAGCAAAAAATCCATTTTTTTAAGCCATAATTTTGTTATCGAGACTTTGTAGCCCAACTCACTTACCCAGTCCAACTCACCTACCAAACACAAATCAGCCTAACTTAGACCCAGCTTAGCCTAACTTAGACCCAACTCACCCTGACTCAACCCCAACTCACCTCTACTCAACCCCAACTTGACACTAACTTTCCCCCAACTCAACCTGACTCAGACCTAACTCACCTTAGCTCATCCCCAACACAACTTGAATCAGATCTAACTCACCCTAACTCAGCCAAAATCAAACCCAAATCACCATGACTCAAACCCAACTCACTTTGAATTACCTTGAATCAGACCCAACTCACCCTAACTCAGACCCAGCTCGCCTATTGACTCGATTGTCGACCTGAGAGCTAAATTCTTGATGTCATTTGCTCAAACTCCTAAGTGATTCAAAGTATGTCATTGTAATCTTATTTTTTCAAGTTTATGGGGTATTCTAGAAGTGGATTTAAATGATTTTGACTAACCACACACCTTTCAAATTGGGTTTAAAAATAACTTGATCAAAAATCATGCACACTTTAAATTTGGCTTAAAATGAACATTTCATGCTTTTCACACATTTGAATTGGTGCCTAAAATGGACCTAAGATTTGGTTAAGTCTTATACAATTTTTATTTAGTGCTTAAAACACATCATAAAACTTGCAAACATTTTCAATGTTTGGTGTTTTAATCATGAATCTAAGCTAAGTCTTGAATTTTCATTTGGGTTTAAAATGAACTTAGGTTTTTATTACTTCATGTGGTTATTTTTTGAAATCTTTTCCATTTTTTCACTAAAGCCAAAGGAGATAGTAATGAACCTAATCACACATTTCAAATTTGGTGCAACAAATCAATGTCACTTCAATTGTTTTCAAAATTATTTGTTGATTATTTTTTTGAAAAGAGAAGTGTGTGTATGCTCTCCCATTCATCCCCTTTAAGGAAATTTTGGGATTAAAAGTGCCATCTCGTCATACTTTGAGCCTATTCCAAGGCATAAAAATAATGTCATTTAAAGCACTTCCCAAAAAATTGCAATAGTATTGGGCAATTTTGAGGGTGACCATAAATTATCTCTATTATGTCTTTTATTTTATGCAAATTTGGCTTGTGAGGGGGATTTCATCTCCTCCTACAAGTTCTATAGGGAAGCTTTGACCCATAGTTTCATCTCTTGGCATTGAATTCAAAATAATTCCCACTAGGATCATAGGTTTGATCAGTTAAACCACCTTATAATGTTCAAGTTTCACATGAGACGTATCTACACTTTAGACATCGTACTACAATAAGAAAGTGATAGATGTAGTGGTTGCAAAAAGGGCAAGACTTTTTTACAACAAGCCAAGTGCTATAGACACCTAATTAAAGTGTGCTTATTTTGCACCATTTAGCATGAAATTCATTGTGTAATTTATCCATCTAGAAACATTCAAAAACCAATTAGTTTTAGTCAACCCCACTTTGCCATACCCTTGTTAGGATTTAGGGTGATTATACTTAATGTATTTTTGTCACTTTTTATTTATTGCTTGGTATGTTTTCATACTAAAACTAATGTGTTTGTTTATAAACTATGTCAAAACCAATTTGTTTATACATCACTCTTTTATCTAAAGAGGTATTATGATGTCTATTTTACACCATACTTGTGCCTTGAAATTTTTACTAAATTTGTTTATGTGTCATTTGAGTTAAGGAGGGTAGTGTTACACTACCAAAATCATATCAAACAATTTTGTCTTTGAGTCTTTGAAAAATAACATTGATCACATCATTTGATCATGCTTACACTATTAGGCTATTCAATTTGTTTCAAGACTTGTTTACCTTGTATCAAATACCATTATTTCAAACCATGTTATAGATGCCATTTGGACCTTGTTTATGCACTGTCATGTTGTCCAATCTTGTCTAGTTTGTTTGGTCAAATCCTAGTCTTCAACATTGATTTTCAATTAACCTTGTCAAGTTTGGATTCAAACATTGGTTTATTTTTATTTAGTCCTCAATTCATGGGGCTGATACATAGATATTTCTCTTTTAGGTTGCATAACTTTGGTTAATCAATTACCCAAAATTTAAGACTATTGGTTGTTTATTCACAGAGCCTTGCTTTTATCATTGTTTATGCCTTTATTTAGGAGAACACAACCTTTCCCTAATTTCCTTTTGTCTTATGGATTATGCCAATTGATCATGTTTATGTTTGATTCTATGTGTTGGGTCTATGTCAAAGTTGTTTCCAAACTTGTTAGATTAAATCAAATTCACATCAATGCCTTTGTTTTAAGCCAAGATTTTGATGTCGTTTGGCCAAAAGTCCTAGCACAACCTATTTGAGCCTAGATTTTGACTCTGTGTTTGGATAAAAGACTAACAACTCTTTTCCCTTTCCTAGTTTAGACCTTATTTGGAACAATTTGACCTAGACCTTTGACATGCCAATTTTTATTCATTTCTTGACCTTTTGTGTGTATGACATTTGAAGTTAGACATTTGACATTAGAATATTGTATGAAAAGTGTTAGTATGAACCATTTTAGAGATACGAATCTAATTTCAAACCATTTTTAGAGATACAACTCCATACTTTCAGCCAAGTTATAACAAGTTTGAACCATTTGTCCTTTAGACATAGTTTTTTAGAGTTTGTAAAACTCTAAACCTTTTTGTTTTTGGAGATTTTATAATTTATGTGGATATATCTAGCTACACCTATGGTGGAGTCATGTATAATCCAACTTATGGTAGAATGGCTACATAAAATGACTTTTATGGCTTTAGTAAAGACCCCAATGATGATAATATGGTTTGTGAGATAGATTTATATCCACCTCATAATAATCATTCATGAGAAAAAAACCAAACACCTACCTATGATCCAACTTGAGACCTTGATTTCTATGAAGAGGCTTGTGGGGAGGACTTTGAAGACCCAACTATAGATAATGTTGTTTGTGATACAGATCCATACCCTCTTTACAATAATTAGTACATAGAACATAATCAAGAACCAACTTATCATCCAAATCATGATTGGGATGATATGTTTTATTGGGAGGACTTGGAGGCTTTGGCTTATGTGAGATATCGAATTCCATGACACCATTTTATTTTTTGACCCTTGGCTACCCCTAACTCTCCTTTAGATTATATGAGATATCAAGCTCCACAATATCCAAGGTATACCATTACCATTATATGACCTCAACCCTTGGATTGTGTGAGTATTTAGGACCTATAATGCCATACCATTTCTATACCAGGCCTTGTACTTTGGCTTGTGTGATAAACCAAGTTCCACAATAACCCTTCATCATTTTATGACCTAGTCCTTTAGCTTGTGTGAACAACCAAGCCCTATATTGCCATGATGTTACCATTTCAAGACTTTGTCCTTTGGATCATGTGAATAACCAAGCTCCATAATTCCCTATCATTATCCAACCATTAATCATTCTTCATCTATTTCTAATAGTTCACCACTTTAGGAAACCATAGCCAATCTAAACATAACCTCAACTAAACCAATCATTTAAAGACCAAGCTATGTTCAAAACTAGTATTTTCCAACTCATTAAAAACCAAGGCCAAGAAAACCAACCAATCTAAGATGTTTTTGTTGAACCAATCATTATGATAAGTCAACCTATGATAAATTGCCTTTCAATCCTATACATTTTATTGAGGAGTCTCACTCTGATGAGACAATATTTACTGAGTTACTTATTAATGATTATAACTACCTTTGGGAAAGTTATTACCTCAAACATATACATATTTTTCAAGAGCCTCCCCTTGTTAGGCCAGTCTCTAAAGAGTTGTCTCTTGAACTTTTTCCCACCATTGAAGAGTCTCACTTTGACAAACTAGTCTCTGTAGAATCCACCATGCCATCACAAGATATTACTTATCCAATACCAAACATTAAACAAGACATAATTATAATAGAGTACACTTTAGATGAAAAATCAAAATTAGAGTTAGGTTCTATTTTTGATCCAACCTTAGATTTAGCATTAGAATCAAAATCAACATTTGTTTCAACATCAGATTTATAGTCCTTTGAGCGATAATTAGATTCAAAAACATACTACATTCATGACTATTAAAACATTGGCTATGCATGCCTTGTAGATCAATTTAAATATATTGTTGATCCTGTTTCTATGCAAAAATTGCTTTCTACATTCAAAGAAGAAATAAGAAACTAAAAGAAATGGTCAAGGCTAGAAGATACCTGATAAAGTCGTGCACACCAAAATCAGACGTTGGAAGATTCTCCTCTTTGGCTGTGGAGGAATGACACCTGCAAAGAAGAAAAGGCTAAAACACAGAAAAATGTTAGTCAAAGATATGGTGGGTTGTCAGGCGAACGCCCGATCCCGGAAGTATGAAGACTTCCTAGAAGGATATCAACCCACTGATAAAAAAGCAGAATATTGGACGAAAGTAGATAATAAAAGATAAAATGACATAAATAAATGATAGAAAATAAAGTGCGTACCTGATATGCAGCACTGTTCTGCACAGTCATCGGCGTCAGTCTCTGTGGTGCCGGCGTCAGTCAGGGAAGGTGCCGGTGTCGGTCAAACTGCCGGCGTCGGTCGGGGTAGTGATCGGCGTCGGTCGAGGCAGGTTCTGGACAGAGTCTGGACAAATTGCAGAAGGTCTAACAGAGTTGGGATAGGGTCTGGTCAAGGTCAGGACAGGGTCTGGACAGGGTCAGGACAGGGTCTGATCAAGGTAATGTCGAGTCTGGGCAGGGTCTAGGGGTTTTGGACAGGTTCTGGTTGAGTTGGGACAGGGTTTAGTCAGGATAAGGTCGAGTCTAAATAGGTTCTGGGGATTTGCAGAAAGTTGAGTCTGGACAGAATATAGAGTATGGAAATAACAAGCAAGCAATAACCAAAAATAAAAATAAATAGATGAGGATACTTACCTGTCACAGTGTAAAGACATGATTGACGCTGTTGAAGTTGTCTGTGAAGTGCCGGATTGAAGCGAATGTAGATTGGTTGATGCCAGAATTGGTTGATCGTGAGAGTGTTGATTGCAAGAGTATGTGAATGTCAAAGTTTAGGCTTGATTGATTGATTGATTGATTGATTGATCGATTGATTCCTTGATTAGCCTTTCGAATGGTTGGCGGATGCTGATGAAGGTGAGAGACGGTTCCAGAGATGGTTCGATAACCGTTTGGGAAACCGATTGGGAACCGAATGATAACTGATAACGGATAACGGTAAGGTGACCGACATCGGCAGCATTGCCAACGTCAGCCGATAAGTGACCGATGTCAGCAACATCGGCTGGGTAAAGACCATCGTCGGCAGATGCACAATGGGGATAGAGTCTAGTTTTAGCTCTGTGCTCATTTTTACATGCTGCCAAGGTCAAGGCTAATGAAAAAAGTGATCGACAAGGGTTAAATAGGCGAAGAAGAATAAGACAGGGAATGACTAGGGGAGTCGACACGATTTTGGTGTCTACATTTGCCCCTTTTTATCTTATTGGTTGTTCTAGACGTACTGCAAGACAAAAATAGGAGTGAATGCCCCAAGTGAGGGATAAGGTTGATTTCATCTTGTTGGTTGTTCGAATGAACTGCAAGACAAAAATAGGTAGTGGATTGCCCCAATTATGGATGAGGTATTCCCCCTCAAAGCAGGAGGTGAGGGAAGGGAACCGGGAATCGGGTGCTGATTTGACAAAGAGTGGATGAAAAAGAGGTGAGGGTGCATGCTGCAAAAGTTGTGATTGCGCGCATACCACTGCACAAGATGGTTAGGTCAAAGTGTCGCAGGTCAAGGGTCGAAGAGTGCCAAAATTGAAATAACTGGGCCCCAACATTTAGGCATCTGCTGATCGGGTTATTCAATCGAAGCTGAAGCTCCAAATGGGTCGTCGCGGTCTAGGTATCCCAGGCTTAGGAAGTGCTCCTAGAAACATGAAAAAGCCACAAGTAGTGTGGATCAACCGGCTTGCAATCCAATACTTGTGAGGGTCCAAAAAGGTCTGCGCACAATTCTGCTAACTAGTCATGAGGTAGCATACATGCAAAAACAACCAAGGCAACAGTGTCTTGGAGGTGGTCGAGGTCGGAGGAGATAGGTATGATCTCCAATGGTTGGTGGTCGAGGGGAGGAATAGACGAAAGGATGTGGCTGAGCTAACCCCAGAAGACCCCATGTCAACTGAGTGCTGCCTACATAGCCCTTGTGATAGGGCCTCAGGCCAATGTAGTTCTCCCTAGAAGGGAGGAAGGGTCAAAGGGATGAAATTGGTCATGGTCAAGGGCAAGGTTATGGTTAAAAGGAAGGAAAGAAGGTTTGTCCATCAGAGAGATGAAAAAATGAGAATGGTCGAGCTAACCTCAGACGACAGTCGTGTCATCTGAGTGCTGCCTACATAGCCCCGGTGGAAGGGCCTCAGACCAATGTAGTTCAGACAAAGGGTCTGAGTAGTAGATAGGTGGTTAAAATGGCTGATAGATTGGTCTTGGTTATGATGAAATGATGAAGAGAAAAGATGTTGCAGCCTTTTCCAAATGGTGTATTCTGCAACATTGGTTGAGAGGTCTTTCATCCCTAGCAATATTCCATATTCGTGATGGATGTATGCTAAAAATGAATTGAGGTCTATTTATGTTTCAGCAAGTATTGGTTTATGCTGAACATAAATTGCGGCGGGTCGATAGTTTCCATGTGTATTGGCGTCCATAGAAACTAGGGTGAATAGGCTATGGGAGTGGTCTGAAAAGAGAGTTGACTCGAGTTGATTGACAAGTGATGAAGGTGAATGTGACCAAAGTGCAGAAGAAGTGAAAAGCATATTGCTCTTTCATTGACAAGGACCAAAAAGATAGCATAGATAGGGGTTATGAGAACCAAGAGCCCCACTCATGCGTGACATCGTTGACCATAGTTATGTTAGAGCGGTAATCGAATCACTTTGACATTAAAGTGAGCTCGAAGTCCCTTGAGCAGGTGATAGGAGGAGGAAAAAGGGTAACCCGATTTAAGAGCAGAGATAACTTTTCCCCTTTTTATAGGAGACCCTGAGACAACTATAAGTCAAGTCCATGACTCTTTTTTTTTTTTGGCACAGACTGATCAATGCGGGAAGTCTGCATAGAGATGTCATTTGCTTGGTGGTCAGTTGTGACGCTAATCAATGCGGGAAGCTTCTAAAATAGTGCTGTTTATTGCCAGATTAGTCATAGCCATCCTTCGAGGGACTGGTCTAGATCTTTGTTTAATATAAAGGCTTTGAATAGCTGTCCTTCGAGGGAGCAGTCTATTAATTACAACAATGATAGTACGGCTGTCCTTCGAGGGAGCAGTCTGCTTTTTGATTTGATATTGATATAGTGACCATGGATATTGTGACATCTTGATTTGTTTTTATAGAAATGTGAGTCATGGACAAGATTATAGAAGGTCAAGGGCTCCCTTTTATTAGGACAAAGCATCCATACAGCATAAAAGGGTTATAGGAATTGTTAAGAGGAATAGGGTTGAAAGGGATTATGACTAAAAGGATGGGGATTGCTCAAGGGATGAGCTCAAGTTAAGTATCAAGTGGACGAGTACTTGACTAGCAGTAGAATGGTCGCAGACGCAACGCATTAAGAGGCTCAAGTTCTGGGTGTCCATCAAGAGAAGACAGACGATAAGTCCCTGATCCATACTTGTGCGTGATAATAAAAGGTCCGAGCCAATTAGAAGCAAACTTGCCTCGTTTACTTTGCTCCATATTGGTCACGTGTTGATTCTCTTTGAGGATGAGGTCTCCGATGTTGAAATCTCGTTCTCACAGATTTTTGTCATAGGTGCGCTTGATGCGATGTTGATAGACATGGAGATGATTAAGGGCAGCAAGACGGCGTTCGTCAAGTAACTCAAGTTGAGCTAAGCGATCTTGACGAAAGTCATCATTGGAAAGAATATCATGGAGAGAAATGCGGAGAGACGGGATCTGTACTTCGAGAGGTAAGATAGCCTCTATTCCGTACATGAGAGAAAAAGGAGTAGCACCCGTGGAGGTTCGAATGCTAGTGCGGTAGGCCCACAAAGCGAAGGGAATGTGAATGTGCCAATCCCTGCCTGCGTCACTGACCACTTTCATGAGAATTTTGGTGAGAATTTTGTTGGAAGCCTCGGCCTGCCCATTTGCTTGTGGGTAGTAAGGCGAAGAGAAACTGAGTTTGATGCCGAATGAGTTGCATAATGTTTGGACAGTCTTGTTTTTGAAGGACTTGCCGTTATCGGTGATGATTTTATGAGGGACACCGAAATGACAGATGATATGGGTGGTGATGAAGTCGACGATCTTGTCAGCTTTTGTGGAAATGAGAGAAATGGCTTCCACCCACTTGGTGAAATATTCAGTGGCTGTGATGATGGATTGATGACGAAGAGACGAATGAGGGTTAATCTCACCGATGAGATCTAAACCCCACTGAGAAAAAGGCCAGAAATCCTGAGCAATTTGTAACGCGTGACTAGGAAGATGAAGCAAGGTAGAGTGCTGCTGACACTTGATGCAACGCTGAACATAATCGCTATAGTCTTGATGAAGGGTAGGCCAATAATAGCCCAGACAAAGGATGCGCTTGGCAACCGAATTCCCACTGAAATGTCTGCCACAAATCCCATCATGGACTTGCTGAATGGCTTGAGATGCTTCAGTGGAGGTGAGACAGTGAAGAAGGAGGTCGTCGAAGCCTCACTTATAGAGAAGACCCCCTAGCATGGTATAGCAAGTAGTACGCTTGATAAAAGCTCATCGTGCATTACTAGAGAGGTTGGGAGGAATGACAGAGAGAGATAAGAAGTCTACAAGTTGCTTATACCAAGCATCTTGTGGGCTAGGGTCTATAGTGTTGACATGATGAATGTGAGGAGAGATATATGAAGGCAATGGCACACGACGCACCATGACAAAAAGTCTAGATGCAGATGAGGAAGATGGGATATGCGAAGCGAGAGAAGCCATGGTGTTAGCAAACTTATTCGTAGATCGAGGAATAGTCTGAAGGAGGTAATGGTCGAGAGATGCAAGGAGAATGTCAGCATGGGTTTTGTACCTTTGCAAAATTTCATTTTTATAGAGGTATGAACCGTTGACCTGATTGACGACAAGCTGCGAGTCATCGAAGATGTTGATGGACTTGATGCTGAGAGAGAGGGCGGTCTGAAGTCCCAAAATTAAGGCCTCGTATTCAGCCATATTATTGGTACAATCAAAGTCGAGTTTAAAAAACAAAGGCATGGGCTCCCCTTCGAGTGGAATGAGAATAACCCCAGCACCCCCACCTAGTTGACATTTGGAGCCGTCAAAGAACATAGTCATCTGATAGGTAGTGTCATCAGAGGAAAGCGCAGCGATAGACTCGTCAGGGAACTCACACTGCGAAGGTTGATTGTCAAGAAGAGGGGCATCTGCTAGTTGATCAGCGATGGCTTGCCCCTTGATAGATTTCTGTTGGATGAATTTGAGATCAAACTCAACAAGCAGCATGAGCCACCGAGCCATACGTTGATTTTGATATGGCTTGGAGTGCATATACTTGAGAGGATCAGTGTGGGTGATGACAAAGGTTTTGTGACTAAGAAGATAGTGGCGAAGCTTAGTAGCAGCAAAGACTAACGCCAAACAAAGTTTCTTGATATGGGTATATCAAGTTTCATAGTCGACCAGTGTTCGGCTGATATAATAGACTGCTTGCTCACGGTGATACTCGTCTCGATGTGCGATCATAGCACCTAACGAATGATGAGTGGCTGAGATATAAAGGTAGAAGGGTTGGCCATCTTTAGGTGGAATGAGAACTAGTGGAGAGACTAGATAGCGTTTTAAGGCTTCAAAAGCCTCTTGACAGTCATTATCCCATGTAAAAGAGATGTCCTTCTTAAGGAGATGATGAAAAGGTTGGCAGCGGTCAGAAAGCTGCGAGATGAAACGATGAATGGACTGGAGCTTGCCTTGCAAACTGCGAAGCTGCTTGAGATTGGTCGGGGGAGGCATTTTGAGGATAGCGCGAATCTTGGCGGGATCTATCTCGATGCCACGGAAGGAAACGATGAAGCTGAGAAGCTTGCCAGAGAGGACCCCAAAGACACATTTCTTGGGGTTAAGACGAACATTGTACTGAAGAAGACGAGAAAAGATGATTTTTAGAATGGTCAGATGGTCACGGCGAAGTTTGGACTTGCCGAGCAGGTCATCCACATAGTCCTCCATGATTTTGTGAAGGAGATCGTGGAAAATGTAGGTCATGGCATGCTGATAAGTGGCACCTACATTTTTCAAGCCGAAAGGCATGACTCGATAGCAAAAAGTCCTCCATGGGGTAATGAAAGTAGTCTTGTGCTGATCTTCTGGAGCAATCAGGATTTGATTGTATCCTGAAAATCCATCCATAAGAGATAGCATCTCATGGCTGGCCGTAAGATCAACAAGTTGGTCAATGTTAGGAAGAGGAAAGTCATCTTTAGGATAGGCTAAGTTAAGGTCGTGATAGTCTGTGCAGATCCGAATCCCCCCAGTTGCCTTGGTGACTGGGATGATGTTAGAGACCCACTGTGGATAATCGATGGGCTGGATGAAGGAGACAGAAAGGAGGCACTGAAGCTCCTCTTTGATAAGGAGGGCAACGTGAGGATGCATCTTTCGAAGCTTTTGCCTAACAGGCTTAGCCTCTGGTTTGGTGACAATGTTATGGGTAACGATGGTGGGGTTGATGCCAGGCATATCACTGTAAGTCCAGGCAAAGGCCTTGCTATGGTCGAAGAGGAACTGGGTATAGTCAAGCTGCTCCTAAGCGTCTAAAGATTGGCCAATCTTTAAGACATAAGGAACATCATAAGAAGGAAGGTTGATGTCAATGGTTGATTCATTTAACATAACCTGGGTCTCAGAAGGGAGGGAGCGTTGGATGAAAAAATCGTCAGCACCCATGTAAGAAAGAATGGCGTCGTCGTCAACGCAGTGAACAATGTGAATGGTTGCCGACTCATCTTCGATCATGCTGGGAAAAATGAGAGGGAGAGACTTAGATACCCCATTGAGCTGATAAGTCAAGGGGTCCAGGCGGATGGTGTTTATGGAAAAAAAAAACTAGGAGGAATGGAAACCACTGACTCCGTAGGTGAAGGGGGCGAAATAAGTGAGTGTGGAGGAGATTGGTCAATGATTGGTTCAAGACAAAGGTCTACAGGGTCTTGAGTGGGGTCGTGATATCCCAGACCATACCATTTCTTGGCGTCGTCATCATTGAGTGGTTAGATAGGCTGATGGGAGCCCTGCTCATAGCGTCTGAAACCAAAACCCTTCCATGCACACCTGTAAAGGTAAGTGTGTGCAAAGGCGGGGTTGCCAAGAAATGAGAAATCTGATGTGAAAGGTTGAGGTGAAGAAAGAGGATTACCATCAGTAGGAGCTTGATTAAGCCCCCCATAGATGAGATTAGTGCGGAGGTGAGGGGGACCATAAGGTATGATCATCCTGATCTGATGGTCATAGTTGGGGCTGTGATGAAGGCGTCCATACTCTTGTGGAGTTTGGAACATGTCTAAAGCCAGCAAGCGATACTCTCCCAATGAAAGTCTTTGGAAGACGTCTTCCATGGGGTCTGTGGTCATCGCTTGAAGGGGAGGTGTAAGGGCGACCGCCTGCTGTGAACTGGTCGAAGCTTCCGTAGATGGAGGCGGTACCGGGGTTGATGGCTTGATAGGAATGAGGACATCGTTTGGACGGTAGGTGGTGTTGCAAGTTTTGAAAGGCGAAGGGTCAGCGGGAATGGTGTGGACTTGTCCGTCATGCTCAAATTTCACACAACAGTGCAGGGTGGAGGGGACACAGGTCATGGCACAGATCCAGGGTCGGCCTAGCAAGATGTTGTATTGAAACTCTCCTTCGATGATGTAGAAGAGCTCCGGGACTGTGCGTGGACCAATGCGAATATGAAGGATGACTGTGCCAATGGTTGTGGCAGTAGTATCATTGAAAGAATGCAAGATCGTGTCAGTTTTGGAGATGCAATTCTTGGGAAGAGCCAACTGATCAAAGGCATGGGTGGAGATGATGTTGATGCTAGCGCCTCCGTCGATCATAACGCGTTTAATGCGTGTCTGATCGATATAGGTAGTGATGAAGAGGGCGGCATCCTGATCTTCCGTGTTGGATGTGGGAATCTTAGAATCACTGAATGTGATGGAGGCAACAGGGGCTAAGGAGTAGACAAGGGCAGCAAGTGGTTGGGGGTCCTCAGGTTGGACCTCTGCTACCTGCAGGGCTTGGATGAGGGCCTGACGATGTTAGGGCGAGGTCTGGATGAGATCGTAGAGGGACATCTTCACAGGCGTCTGGTGAAGTTGTTTCAACATGGAGTCGTGGATTGGTCTGGAAGAGGAAGAAGAAGAGGAGGGTTGAGGCACGCCAAGGATAGAAATCTTAGGCTTAGGCAGTTGAGGTGGATTGACAAAAGGGTAGGTCCAAAGAATGGCAGCTTTTTCTTTCGCCTTGTCCTTTTGTGACCTAGTGGTGATGTGAATGGCATTGATTTCAAAGATGGGAGGTGAAGGTGATGAAGGGGTTGTAACCAGTTGATGACATGTGGGTGGGCTTGACGAGGTTGAAAGGTTATGAGAAGGAGTTAGGGGGGGTCGAAAGTGTCCTCAAAGAGAAGAGTGTCTTTCTCCAGATAACGGCGAATGACAGCCTTGAGAGCACAAGTCTCGGTGTCGTGTCCTAGCGTACGATGATATAAACAAATCTTCATGTCATCGAACCAGGAGGGTTTAGACCCGAGAGGTTAGAAGGGCTTGATGGGTGGAAGAGTTATGCTGGAAGTTTGCAAAAGTCGTTGCAAGATCAAAGAGTATGAGCCCACTAAAGGGTCCGTGCTCATCGATGTATGCGATGTCGGTGACTTTTGCTTGGGCGAAGTTGGAGGGGGTTTTTGTACCACCTTCTGGGTTGATGGTGCGATGACAGGCGGAGATGGTACACTCTTCATGAGAGGTACCACCCTTTTGGGAGAGGGTAAGCTAGTGGTAGGTAAAGGAAGTAAAGGAGGCAATCAGTTTTGGTTAGAGGTTGAAGTGAGAAGGACTCTGGTTAGGGTTAAAGGATGCGGGCCCAAAATAGAAGGCAATGGTGATGGAAGAAGAGGCATTTGCCTCTGTGGTTTGGCAGTCTTTTATGATTTGGGTTGAAGACTACTATTGGTTGAAGTCTGGTTTAAGTCCACCTTCACTTGTGGATGAGTGAGGTTGGAGACGGGGTGAATGCCAAGTGACTTGATAGGTTTAGGCGGAATAGATGAGGGTTTTGGTTTTGATGAGGTTGATGAAGATGTAGACGGTCTAGAAGTGGAGATATGATTTTTGTTGATAGTCTTAGGAGGTTCTGCCATGGGAGGATTAGCAGCATGAGATGAGAGGGCCCGGGCTTGTTGAATAGCTATGAGACGGTCCCACAATCCCTGATGTTCCACTTTCCTAGAAGGGAGAAGTTTGAGTCTCTCCACTAGTTGGGAAAATGGCTGAGAAGATGCGGGATGAGGTTCGGGTTCTTGAGAAGATGTCGATGGTTGTCGAACCAAAGGTATGATAGTTTCAGCCCCAAAGCATGGTGAAGTTGTGACAGGTTCATCTTTGGCTGGAGACGAAGGAGAGATGGGTTCTTCCCTGGGTGGAGAAGAAACTGGTGAATGAAGCTCCTCAAGCGGGTAAAGGGCAGGGATGATAGTGCCCTCCACTTGCGGTCGAGGAGTAGGAAAGGTTGGGTCCTCCATGGGCAGCAAGAAGGAAGATGGTGAAACTGGCGGTGTTGGTAAGGTCGAGGCGTCCTCCAAAATGAGAGAAGTTGAGGGAGAACTAACCGGAGAAAGAGGTTCGTCCACATGTGATGGACTGATGGATGAACCCACCTCTTGAGGTTGGTTGGAAATGAGGGGTGAGACCGTATTGACTGTTTGAATATTATGTTCATGGGTATTGTCAGTCAAGGTCTGGACGTTGTTTTGGGTTGGTGGATGATTGGGGAATGGTTGTTTGAAGATATCGATACCCTGATTAGGAGGAGCGTTAGGATTGTCGAGGATGAGGTCACCCTTTTCCAACATGTCTTGGATTATGTTTTTAAGGGTTTTACAGTTACCCGTGTCATGACCTTTAACACGGTGGTAGTGGCAGAAGTCATTTTCCCTATACCACGCAGGGATGGCGCGTGAGGGATCAAATTGTGGTGGTGGTCAGATCTGAGGGAGATTGAGGGCCCCTTGTTTGACGAGTTTTTCTAGCACAGATGCGTATGATTCTCCAAGTGGAGTAAATTGTCGCTGTATGTATCTCTGCTGAAATTGGCGAGTGGCACTCATAGATGTGGATGGTTCAGGTTGATTAGTTGAAGGTGAAGAGGAAGAAGATCTAACAACCACAACATTTGCTGAAGCTTTAGATTTAGGATTGGATGAGGAAGGCTTAGAAGAGGGGTCATTGGTTTTGGAGTTGGGATTCTTGCTCCGCAACTTGACTTTATTCTCCGCGACAGCACGTAACTCAAGTTTATGAGCCATCGTGAAGGCTTCGTTAAAAGTGCGGAAGGTCTGAACCCTCAAGGTAGAAGAAATATGTCTAGCACAGGCTTGAGAGAAAAGTTCAATAAGCTCAGGCTGAGGTAAGGAAAATGAAAGTTGATTGATAAGGCCCCTCCACCGAGCGACAAAATCAGCAATGGATTCATCCTCAAACTGGCGGATAGAATAGAGGTCTGTGATGGAGACCTTCTTGGTGATATTGATGGAGAAATGATCGAGGAAGAGCTGGGCCAGCTGAGTGAACGTGAAGATGGAATGGCTGGGAAGAGAGCTGTACCAGTCAAGTGCAGCACCTGAGAGAGACATGGGAAACGTGCGTAAGAGCAACGCATCGTCGTGGGTGATAAGGTAACAGGCATGTCTGAATGCCCGTAAATGTTGTTGTGGGTCTTCCTTGCTCTGGAAATGAGAAAACTTAGGAAGTTCCCACTGGCTAGGATATGGTCTGATGGGGACAGAAGGATGGATGGGCTCGTTGCAAATTTGTTCATACGAGAGAGTGTTGCGTGAGCCGAAAACAGAGGTCTTTAGGTTGGACATTTTATCCATCAGCATCTTGATAATATCTACTGACAGATTGGCGGGTGGAGCACCTCCTAGATTGTAAGGCACTTGAAAGAGGCTGGAAGAGGTATATGACGTAGTCGGTTGTACTAATAAGGGCGCAACGTACGGATGACTAGTCGTAGGGACAGAAGAGGTGACTAAGGATGGTTAGATAGAAGGCATGGCTAGGTTTGATGTTGTCATGGGAGGTTGGTTAGAGGTAACATGGGCTAATGGATAGGTAGCCACCCTAGTGTTGATAGGAGTAAGGGTGGGCGGAATAGAGACGACCAAGTTTTGAAAGGGGTAGAAAGTGGTTGAGTGGGCTGAGATTGATTGGGGGCCGAAACCCTGGTGAAAGTGGGCCCAGCAATGGAAGGAGAGGCCACACTTGGATGGTTGGTGAAAGGTTGGTCATTGGTTGAGGCAACAGCCTGGGTGTCTAAGGGTTGGACTACGGACGCCGTTGATACGGCCGCGGTCTCGAGGAAAGAGGTCGGCATTCCATAAATTGGATTGCCCAAGGGGTCTCACGTTCGGCTATTCGCGAGATAGTGTTGCAAGGCTTTTATGTTGAGGTCCAAGAATCGTGTGAAATCTTGGTCCCCTTCTGGGATAATAGGCGTTTGGGTCAGAGATGGTCTGGTAGGAGTTCTTTCAGTTTCCGAGTTGAACTCCATTATAGGGCTGGTTGTAGGCGGGGTAGACGAAAGAGGATGATGCCTCGCGTGATCGACTAGAGCCTTGGCTTGGCTACGAGTCAGAACCATTCAAGGCAAGGAAGAACGTCCTCACAAGCTCAAACAAGCAGATAAGAACTAAAAAAAGATGAAGACACAAGCATATCCTAAAACCCTAGAAGTAAATTATTAGGATTATAGTGGCTTATGCCTTAGAATGTGTGTAGAAGAAGATTGGCTTTGTGAGTCAGGTCCTAGAAGAAGCAGTCTATGAATGGTTTCAGGTTTTGTTATGGTGCTCAAAAAGTCTGTGTTAGCTTCTGTACAGGCCTGGTGCTAAGGAGCAAGCTCCCCTCACTTCACGATTCCAGTGGTTAGCTGGTTTCGCTTAGCCAAAATATACTTCCACTATAGTTTAGACTCTGCCAGAGAACAGAGTTGGCTTTCCCCTTGGTGATGAAATCCAAGTAAGATCGCTGGGAAGGGTAAGGTATCTGCTGGGGGATGAAATCCCAGTCGGGCCTTGTCTCAGGTAAGTTAAAATGTTTGTTTTGTGCAGGTGGTTTGGTCGTGTAACATCAAGTGATCTAGATTAATTCAATATGCGGTTTAATTACTATGTGTGGTTTAAGAGATGCAGGCAAACAGAAATGAATGCAAAGTGTTTTAATGCCCAAGTCGAAATGTTTGTTTTTATGAAGATGAATGGAGAAAGAGTCGAAGAATATGAGTTTTAGCTAGTCTAGAAGTGCAAGAAAAAAAGAAATGTTCATTTTAGTCCTGTTTATGATGTCGTTTAAGAAGAGATGAAAGGAGGCAAAAAGGAAGGAACCTAATGCACCTATATGAATGAAAGAAAGAAAGAACCCAAGGAAGGCCCTAGGGTCCCACCGGGCGTGCCACAATGTTTCTATGCAAAAATTGCTTTCTATATTCAAAGAAGAAATAAGAAACTAAAAGAAATGGTCAAGGCTAGAAGATACCTGATAAAGTCGTGCGCACCGAAATCAGACGTTGGAAGATTCTCCTCTTTGGCTGTGGAGGAATGACACCTGCAAAGAAGAAAAGGCTAAAACACAAAAAAATGTTAGTCAAAGATATGGTGGGCTGTTAGGCGAATGCCCGATCTCAGAAGTACGAAGACTTCCTAGAAGGATATCAACCCACTGATAAAAAATCAGAATATTGGACGAAAGTAGATAATAAAAGATAAAATGACAGAAAATAAAGTGCGTACCTGATATGCAGCACTATTTTGCACAGTCGCCGACGTCGGTCTCTGTGGTGCCGGCGTCGGTCAGGGAAGGTGCCAGTGTCGGTCAAACTGCCGGCATCGGTCGGGGTAGTGACCGGCGTCAGTCGGGGCAGGTTCTGGACAGAGTCTGGATGAATTGCAGAAGGTCTGACAGAGTTGGGATAGGGTCTGGTCAAGGTCGGGACAGGGTCTGGACAGGGTCGAGATAGGGTCTGATCAAGGTAATGTCGAGTCTGGGCAGGGTCTGGGGGTTTTGGACAGGTTCTGGTTGAGTTGGGACAGGGTTTAGTCAGGATAAGGTTGAGTCTAAACAGGTTTTGGGGATTTGTAGAAAGTCGAGTCTAGACAGAATATAGAGTATGGAAATAACAAGCAAGCAATAACCAAAAATAAAAATAAACAGATGAGGATACTTACCTGTCACAATGCGAAGACATGATTGACGTTGTTGAAGTTGTCTGTGCAGTGCCGGATT
Organism: Torreya grandis; assembly: GCA_037957365.1. Classification (NCBI taxonomy): domain Eukaryota; kingdom Viridiplantae; phylum Streptophyta; class Pinopsida; order Cupressales; family Taxaceae; genus Torreya; species Torreya grandis. The sequence goes on along the minus strand of JARHVA010002386.1, from coordinate 448,841 downwards.
GAAGCGAATGCAGATTGGTTGATGCCAGAATTGGTTGATCGTGAGAGTGTTGATTGCAAGAGTCTATGAATGTCAGAGTTCGGGCTTGATTGATTGATCGATTGATTCCTTGATTATCCTTTCGAATGGTTGGCGGACGCTGATGAAGGCGAGGGACGGTTCCAGAGACAGTTCGATAACCGTTCAGGAAACTGATTGGGAACCGAATGATAACTGATAACGGATAACGGTAAGGTGACCGACGTCGGCAGGATTGCCGACATCAGCCGATAAGTGACCGATGTCGGTGACATCGACCGGGTAAAGACCGTCGTCGACAGATGCACAATGGGGATAGAGTCTAGTTTTAGCTCTGTGCTCATTTTTACATGTTGCCAGGGTCAAGGCTAATGGAAAAAGTGATCGACAAGGGTTAAATAGGCGAAGAAGAATAAGACAGGGAATGACCAGGGGAGTCGACACGATTTCGGTGTCTACAGATCCTTCTATAGTTTTTAAGGATGAGTAATTCAACATCGACACAAATTATCCTAGTATCTTCTATGAGGATTGTGCAGCCTCTCCCCATTCCATTACCATTCCACAAGCCATTACCACCAACCAACATAACCATATTATTGATATTCCACCTCCCAAAAGTGTTGATTAGGATCACTAAAATCACACTTTTTGGAACTACATCCATGGTGGCATAGTAGTTAAAGAAGAGAAAGGAGGCCAAATCCACATTTGTGTAGATGAAGAATACTCTCCTAGTGAAACCTTTTTAGAGGCACTAGGGGATAATCAAAGCTCAAGATCAACGTATTCTAGTAAAACTTTTTGGGAAGCACTAGAAGATAATCAAAGTCAAAATCCAATGTTCATTAGTGAAACCTTCTTGGAGATGCTACATGATAATCAAGACAACTTCATTGGTGAAAACCTCTTTGAGGCACTAATAGTTGAGTATAAAATTCCTTCACTACTTGATGAAGACATTATCAAAGATCAAATCAAAATAGCTTCCTATCTATAGCCTAATTAGGTGGTAGCTACTCTCAGGCTTAAATAATAGAAAAATTAGTGGTCTTATCAAGAGAATATTTATAAGTCTTCAGCCCTGCCACATCCCAATTTATGTCAAATCTGACATTAACAAAATTACATGTGACTAAAAGTCTTGATCTTCATTTGTTTCCCCTTTACTACACATTCCATTATCATCTACCATTCCATTTCATAAAAAAACCTATCATCCAACTTGTATTCCTATTTACTATCCACAACCACACTTTCCTTTATAGAGGCTAAAAAGATACCTTGTCTTGATTCTTGAAGGAATCAAAATCAATAACCAATTAAGATCACAACAACATTTTTTACATCCAAATATGCAACCAATTCTTGAAAAAGTAATTATTCAAATGAGGTGTGGGTTAACAATTAACATGATTGAGTATTCTATTTGTATCATTTATTGATTAGGACGTATATTTCCACTTCATTAGGAATAATAAAATAATATGCCTTTTACCATACCCAAGCCAAAAACATATACCATACCATTTCAGAATGCCATGCCTATTTGCCATTATCACATATCCTACCATTCACCCCATCACTTGGGGGGCAACCCTCTTGGCATTATATGCAACTTTATACCAACCCTCTTACCATTTCATCCAATCTATCAAACCATCATTATCCTTAGTAAGACCATACCATCCTAGCATACCATTCCTATTTAGACCAAAGCCTATTTTTAGTTATCTTACCTAATATTATTTTAATCTTGGTTACTTTGGTTCTTCCTACACATTTTATGAGGAGGTTATGATCCAATTTCACCAATCAATCAAATCTATGTTCATAATGGTAGTCTATAAAATTAGTGTGATAGTTGATCTGGAAAGATATCTTTCATTTTCCATCTTTTATCAAGTTTGTTTATGTGAGCTTGATTATAACCACCTATGGGAAAATTAGTGTCTCACTGGTCTTTCTACTAATTATAACCACCTATGGGAAAATTAGTATCATTTATTTGATCCTTTATATCCTAGTTATAACTACTTATGGGAAGAATAGGGGAAATATTTATTTATCATTCATTACCACCTCACCTTGCCATTGCTATTTTCATTTGACTAGAGATTTGCTAGATTTGAGAACTTGTTGGGACCTAGTTGGTTTTTTCCCACCTTTTATGTGTATGGAATTATTATGACTTAAGTTTATTTTAGGACTATGTAGGTCATGCTCAATTCACATTGAGGTCACCTTATTCCCCCTTTCCATACGCTCTAACCATTTTTTGAGCAACCTAATCCAAACACTTTCACCATTTTGTGAGTAGGTATCTTGTCATTCTCTAACGAGTTAAGATACCTCAAAAATTCCAAAAACATTCAAATATTTAAAAATCCATAAAAAATTATCATATCTAAGCTTAGTTAGTTATCCTTGATCTTCCCTATGGGGCATGGTCATTGTTAGGATGTTTTCTTTTGATTTTGTTATTAGTATATCTATTTTTTGTTTATTTCAAGTTGTTTATTTATTTGTGTGCTTTATATTTGTTTATTTATTTGTTCACTTTCTTATTTTTTTTCTTTCAATATGGTTGTCTCGACTCATTTTATGTGCATTCTTTAGGTGATTCTTCGAGAGCTTTCTTCTTAAGTCTATCCATATTCATACATCAACATTGTCATTGTGGTTTTTATCATTGGTGTATTATTTTCAATTGAGTATTAGATCTTGAGATTCAATCCTTTCACATATTTTATCCAAGTCTTCATGGTTTTCTATCATGGTGCCTACCATCACATGCTACAATAAAAATTATCTTTGAGAAGTCTACCATCAATAGAGCCATAAAAGTTTCTCCTTGGCACCTTGGAAAAATTCTCCCATCCAACCCTTGATCAAATCAACCCATTGACCATTCTCATTTCATTATTGATAATAAGGACAAGCATCCCCTGATTGGTAAGTATAACTAAGTCTTTTCTATTAATCAATCTCATTCCTCTATCCATCTCTTTCATCACTTTGTGCATCATATGCTTGGTTGTTTGTGGTTTCTTTAGTCATTAGATCATCGTATCTACATTTGTTCCCACTCATATTTAATCTATATTCTAGGTTATATCCTTGAATATACTTGCCAATCAACCCTCACTAGGGCATAATCATCTTTAGCTAATCTAGGTCATCTTAATGAGTATAACTGCCTATGGGCAAATCATTATTTTGAATTTTATTTATAGTTATAACCACGTTTGGGAAAATTAGTAATCTTTAAAAATCAATGCATGCAAGCATTTTTTTGTTTGGAATTAATCTCACCCATGGGTTAATTCCACCTTTCTTCTTTCTTCTTTTCAAAGGACCATCTATCAACAAATGTGATGGCCACTCCCTTGAGGGGGCATTATCATAGGCTTCCGAAACACTATTTAGAGATTTTTATTCAACCATCATCTTGTTTTTGGCATACGTACCATTTATCATTATTTGAGAATACATTGTTTTGTCTATGGTTTGTAACATCTTCCCAAATAGGGGTAAACTGTAGACACCTAAATCTGGCCACCAATGACCATAATCAAGATTTTGATCAATTTCTACCAAAATGAATAATTTGGCCTAAAACATTAAAACACATTAAATGAGTTGAAATTATTATATTCAAGTTATAATTTTGGTCAAAGTATCATTAAATGGGGCAATACAATTTATGAAGTAGCTAACTTTGATTAGATCATTTCAAGTCAAAATGACATTTTTGTACCTAGCTACTCTAGATTGCTCTTTTCTATCAAATTTATTGCATGAGACACGTGCATTTGTTATTTTTCATTGGTAAAATACTAAATGGGAATATGGTTCCAATGTATCTAACATCAACTTCTAATTCCAATCCAGTAAAATTTTGAGCCAATAATAAGACATTCTTACTAATCTGATTAATTTGTGCATTTAAGACCAAAATATGCACCAAAGAGATTAATCATGTTTAAGGCTAATTAATATGAATCAAGAGCCTAATTAATAATTCCATGGATATTTTTGAATATTTATTTTTGGAAATAAATATTAAATATCTGCATCATCAAATGACATCATTTTTATGGGGTGGCATCCATAAGCCATAAATGCATAAAATCTAAAGGTTAACCCTTCCCATACCTCATCAAGACCCTCCATGCCTAATTAATTCCTCTCTATCCTAAATATTGATGATCTTATTTATTAATTTTAATTGAATAATTAAATTAATCTTTAACCACACATATCCATCTGGAGATGGACGATTTAGCTTGATTCTAACCATTTTTGAAAATCTATAAATAGGAGGCCTTGCCCATTGAATTTTAAGTGAAAGATCCCAAACTAAGATTGAAAGCAAATAAATTTGATTTCCACTAATTACAGTATTCAATCAATTGGACAAAGATATAAAACCAAATGTAACTGATACTATAGCCCAGATGTTATAAAATTATTACAGATTGGTCTCAAAACCCAATTATTATAATAACTACTAAACTGGAAATAAAAAACCTGGGATTGCGTGCTCTCGGCCTGCTGTGTCCAGAAAACACAGTCGCCGACGTCGGTCGCTAAGGATGCCGACGTTGGTCGATACCCTGCCACCATCGGTTGTCTGAGGGCGACCTCTACCTGCCTGTCTGACTTCCTGACTGCCGGCATCGGTAGATAATCGGCCGATGTCAGTCTATATGCCGATGCCGGTCTCTGTATAACCCTGCGACCGAACTGTGCCCTTTCCTTTCTCTGACCCTACTAGTACGGCCTGGTGCCGATCTATCTATCCGTACGGATTCCGTACCCAAACCTGATATGTAAATAAAATATATAAATCTGGAACCTAAACAATGAATAAATACCTGGAACCCATTTGCATAGGCTGAACCCTGGTATACTCTGTGAATGGCCTCTGAAGCTCCTGATCTAACCAATATGCACAATCTGGATTCCATCTCGAATCCACCTCTGACAAAGCACTGGGTTTTCATCTAACTCTTCGCCAATCTACTGAAGGGTTTCGTCCTCAGAGATTTCAGCTGAATCACCGATTCAAGCTTCTCAGAATAATTTTTGCAAAAGAAGATATTAGATCCTGCAAATGCTTTGCTTTCCCCTTCTTTTAAAGCCTTCCCAGGAAACTTCTAGAAGAAGTCAATTTTATTTTCATAATAATTTTATTAATTAATTGAACCATTATAATAGAAAATTGGGGACATTACAGTCCTCCCTTCCCGGAGATTGCTTGTCCTCAAGCAATTCTTTCCAACACCAACTTCCTGGATCCCATGTTATTCTCAAAAACTTACAAATTCTTCTGTCAGAAACACCAGGCTGGAAAATATCTGTGACTACATTCACCTTGTTTCTTCTAGAGAGTAGTTTGATAATCCTCAATATGTAATTAGCAAATTCACCATCACATACCTTAGACTTAGAAAAGGGCCGCTGCGCTACTCTGATTAATAAACTCTCACAATCCCCATAAGGATGTTGACTAATAATTGGGAAGGAAAATGCCCAGCAACAAATAGAATTAGTTACCACATCACCTGTAAAATGGGACTCCATCCTGTGAGATGACCCCTCCTTAGGTCCTCCATCTTGTGCTGCCTTCAAGATGATCTTCCTTCCCCCAGAAAGGAATTCTAACTGCATACGGTGGTGATCAATAATGTAGTGCCCAATACCCTGTAACCACTGCATGCCCAAGACCACATCATAATCCTCTAAAGGAAAGACATAAAAATTATCGGTCAAAGTGTAATTCCCCATCTGAATGCTGAGCTATGGAATCCATTTGGTACAACCCAATACTACACCATCTGCCACCTTTACCCCGAAACCACCAAACTTCTCATACTGTAATCCACGCCTTCCCACTAACTTCCGGTCAATGAAGTTATGTGTAGCACCTGTATCTACCAAGCTCACTACCCACTTACCCTCAAGTGTACCTTTCAACCGAAAGGCATGAAAGTTAGGATAACTGGAGAGAGTAGCCATAATTGCTTTGGCTGATGCCAAAGGCTCTGGGGTGTCTAACTCCAACTGTATCTGATCCTGCTCAATATTATCCTCAATGTCCGTATCAGGTACCTCCTCATCTCCACACTCAGAAGTTACCTCAATCAAATGAACCTTTCCTTTACCCATGCAATGGTGGCCTGGTTCCCATGGGTCTTTGCAGGAAAAACATAACTTTTTCCTCCTCAAGTCATTCCTAGTCTCCTGATTCATCCAAGGATTTGTAGAGGATGGCCCTTCTTTAATTTGTGGTGTATTGGCCTTCTGTATAGGCCGAGATTCCGCAGCTATTTTCTTATCACCCTGATAAGAAGTGGGAACAGTATCCAGTCTCAATGTCACATCAATGGCATCCTTAAGAGTGGCTGGTTGGAAAGCACGTACCAGTCCCTTAAGTCTATCCTGTAACCCCTCAATAAATAACATCACACTCCGTCTCTGAGGCATATCAGGTACCATAACCGCAATACGCTAAAACTCATTAATATAAGTTTCTACGTGTCCACTCTGTCTAAGATGAGCCAACTCCCTGTAGTAAAGTTCTGTATCCTTACGGTCAAACCGTGCAATAAGTCTCTCAGTGAACTCAGCATAGGAGTGAACTAAGGCGTGATCCTGGGTGACCAATCCATGGTGCCACCAATCATATGCAATCCCCTCTAGATGTAACACTACAAACTGAATGGCCTCACGCTCAGGCATGGGCCTCAAAGAAAGATATATGTCCAGCTTGTGGACCCAAGCTCTTGCACTAGTCTCTCCAGAGCCATTATATGAAGCCAATGTAATCTTCCCTGTAGCTCTATTGAGGTCATGATTATGCTGCTGCTGTGGTGGTCTATTACCCCGATCTCCCCTGAGTCTCATTGTGTCTCTACGTTGTGCACAATACTGGGGAAGAGGAAAAACCTCCCTAACCTCTGGGGGTAAAGCTCTCCACTCTGCTGTGGCTGCCAAAACAGATTCTTGGAACCCCATCTCTGGTAGTTCCACCTGTGCTGGTTGTCCACCTGGTACAAATTGAGGCAGTAACGGTCTATTAGGAGTAGGTGTATGATGATGATGTCGCCTAGAGGAATGACGGGAACTCCCCACTGAAGAACGGGAATGGTGACTATGTTGACTGGAGTGATGGGTATGATCACTACTAGTCACTGAAGTTGATCTATTCCTTCTACCTCTATGTCTATCCACCTCTAAATGTTCCATGGTATCCTGTAATTGGTCTAGAGCCTAAACAATCCTGGGCTGGGTAGTGATGAGAGTCCTCATCATCTCCCTTTCTTCTTCATCCTAGTTTCTATGGGCATTCCTCTGTTCTTCGGCCATGATAGGTGGCTGTCCTAAACCCAACTCTCGCTCGTACTGAGCTCTACTACGTGTAAAATATCTATGGCTTCTATCAAATCTTCCAGGATGCATAGAAATAAAATAGTTTTACCCCTACAGGCTGGCAAGATGCATGGCTCTGATACCACTGAAAGATCCCAAACTAAGATTGAAAGCAAATAAATTTGATTTCCACTAATTATAGTATTCAATCAATTGGACAAAGATATAAAACCGAATGTAACTGATACTATAGCCCAGATGTTATAAAATTATTACAGATTGGTCTCAAAACCCAATTATTATAATAACTACTAAACTAGAAATAAAAAACCTGGGATTGCGTGCTCTCGGCCTGCTGTGTCCAGAAAACACAGTCGCCGACGTCGGTCGCTGAGGATGCCGACGTCGGTCGATACCCTACCACCGTCGGTTGTCTGAGGGTGACCTCTACCTGCCTGTCTGACTGCCTGATTGCCGGCGTCGGTAGATAATCGGCCGATGTCGGTCTATATGCCGATGCCGGTCTCTGTATAACCCTACGACCGAACTGTGCCCTTTCCTTTCTCTGACCCTGCTGGTACGGCCTGGTGCCAATCTATCTATCCATACGGATTTCGTACCCGAACCTAATATGTAAATAAAATATATAAATCTGGAACCTAAACAATGAATAAATACCTGGAACCCATTTGCATAGGCTGAACCCTGGTATACTCCGTGAATGGCCTTTGAAGCTCCCGATCTGACCAATATGCACAATCTAGATTCCGTCTCGAATCCACCTCTGACAAAGTGCTGGGTTTTCATCCAACTCTTCGCCAATCTACTGAAGGGTTTCGTCCTCAGAGATTTCAGCTGAATCACCGATTCAAGCTTCTCAGAATAATTTTTGCAAAAGAAGATATTAGATCCTGCAAATGCTTTGCTTTCCCCTTCTTTTAAAGCCTTCCCAGGAAACTTCTAGAAGAAGTCAATTTTATTTTCATAATAATTTTATTAATTAATTGAACCATTATAATAGAAAATTGGGGACATTACATTAAGCTATCTTGGTGAAAAGTTATAATGTTAAATTGATTCCAAAACTTCATGAAATTAGTGTTATTATGCCCAAATATTGAGCTAAAATCCATCACAATCCAAAGGTGCCAAGGAGAAAAGGAGCCAAGTAACTCCTTTGATGAAGACTCATTGAGCACAAGCTAAGAAAGCCACTTCAACAAGCTATTTAGAGCATCCAAGGAAGGTAAATGATAATTTATATTTTTCATTCTAGTTGTGTTTTCCATTTAGTTTTTTAACTAGTCTCCCCCTATTAATTAGGCCTAGAGATGTTATGCTAGTGTGTTTTTTTCATTTTATCTTCATTTTGGAACTAACATAATACTAATCATCCTCTCTTGAGTCAAATTCCTAGCTCACATACATTAGATCTCACATGTGTAAAATATAAAAACAACATCCTAAAACCTATGAATAAATTAAACAAGACATAATTATTGAAATTCTTGATTGATTTATATAAATTCCAACTCTATTAATCCTAGTGAGAATAATTTCTTATTCTTCTAATAAACTTACATCTACTACTCATTATGCACCATGGTTGGGCATGCATTATGTTTTCAAACCATTTTCCCTTGAAGATCACATTCTTACTACTACACCTCCTATGGTATAACTTAATTTTTCAAATAAAATACCAATTTCAATTTGTATGTTCTAATTAAACCATATGTTCACTCCCTTTGGTTTCCCAAGCATCAACTCTTAATCCCAATGGGTCTAGTGTGAAAAAACTTATCCAAGTCATCAAATATTTGGAAGAAAAAGTTTCCAACATTGAAATAAATTCTCTCAAGTCTTCTCATGATATTTATTCTTAAGATGTGTTACATAATCCTCATGCACCTAAAGTTTCTTTACACCCTTTTCCAACTAGTTTTTTTTCACCCAAGTTCACATTTTATGATGGAAAGGGTTACCTTGAACAACATCTTCAATCCTTCTTTGTAGAATTCATTGATGATGATTTGAATGATAAAATTTTGAATAGAATATTTACAAGAAGCTTAAAGGACTATGATTTGAGATGGTTCTACAAAATACTTATAAAATCAATGAAAGCATTCAAACCCCCTTTGGACCAATTTTTAGCACATTTTTATATTAACATCATTGAAAATGTTTCATATGCATAAATTGACAATATAAAACAAGGAAATAATGAACCCATCAATGAGTATGTATTGATATATAAGACAATGTTATCTAAAATGATAAATCCAACGATCGATAAGGAAATTAAAGACATATTTAAGCAAAGTTTACTTACACCTCTCCATGAGTTCATTGTTTTCAAAAAAACAATTATGACTTATTCCATGTTGTTCAGAATCATTTAATGAAAATTATTGCTTTAAATAAGTTAAAATATGTATTGAATACACCATCTACATCTAATACCAAGTTTCATATCAAACAAAGCTATAAGGTTAATCTAAATGAACCTAAAAAGGAAACAACTATAATTGTTAATGCAATGGCATAATAACCTAATAGGCTCATCTTATCTAATGAACCATGGAAACAATTTTCACAATTACCAAAATATCCAACCCTGATACTTAAGAAGCTTGTATGGTGTCATCTTATATATCTCCCTCCCATATAGGTTTATATGATTAGACCTTTACCTAGAGGATATGATGCCAATGCCTATTATGATTATCACTAAGGCCTTGGGAATTCTACAAAAATATTTGTTACATTGAAACATAAGATCCAAGACTTCATCGATAACAAATAGATTGCCTTTAATGATCCTTCATAGGATTGAGGGTCACAACCTGGTAACCATCATAACCAAAATATCTTCAATGACCCATTATAGGACCATTATAATAAAAATACAAATGACATATCATGAACATCATATTCATAAAACAAATAAAATGCATATTAATATTATTTTATTATTTATCGCATAGGGTTTGACTTGTTATATGTGTGTGTGTATGTGTGTATATTGAGTATATATTTCAAAAAAAATGAGATATTTATATAAAATGAACTCTTATTCATTTAGCCCCTCCCTTATAAACTTTTAAACTTAAAAATTAAATAAAGAAGAAATGAGAACAAAATTTGAGAATTGAATTTTATTTTGCCCATAAAGAAAACTTAGGGAAACCTTTTGAAACCCTAAATCCTAGCATGTAGAAAATTTTGATCCAAGGGTGGAGATTTAACCCACCACTTTCAAGCACCATTATTTAATTAAATTTAAAATACAATTTTCTAGAGACTTTATTTTAACATAAAACATTTTTACCAACACCCTCAAATATGATAACATTTAATTCCTTATTGAATAACAAATTAAAAACAAGTAGTATTACTTTGTTACACTATAATAAGCTAGAGGTAAATTAAAATAAATTAAATATTTGATTTTTAATGGAAATATAGTGGTTTGAGTAACCTTAGTTTAACCTATTATCATATAAACATAGTAACAAAAATTATCTCCTTTTACAATTTTTATTAATGTGTGTATTTATAAGCATCACACACCAACAATAAAATCTTGATCTAAGTGGTGTTAATCAACATATTTATTAATGTAATTTTGTTCTATATTAATTTTATATTTAAGAGTATGAATGATAATAGAGCATGTATGGAGTGTGGCATCAACTACCTATAGGTATGTATAAAGAGAAGGTTGTGGGTGATTGTAAATAGTCTCATATGGGGTCACCTTGGTGGTAGTATGGTATGTAGAATTGTACCACCATTATGTATGTGGTAAAAATTTAAATCAATGATTATTTTTATCAAAGGCAAAATAATGTAGATAGGTATCAAAGTATTTCTTGACAATTTATATTTGACCATCATTTTTTAGGTGATAGGTAAACCTCATTTAAGTTGGGTATCATAGTGGTGGAAAATTTCCTTCCAAATTGAGTAGTAAAATTGAAATTACAGTCACACAAAATTGAATCAAGTAGCCAATGGAGGAAGATCATCTACTCGAGAAATATTTGAGAAATAGTGGAGGTGTTAAGAGGATGGTGAAGGGCATAAAATTGGGCATACTTAAATAGACTATCTATTATTTTGAAAATCATTGATTTCTCACAGAACTTTGATAGTCCCACACCAATGTCCGTGGAAATATTTGACCATATTTAGGAATTATAGGAAAGGGTTAGAGAATCCCTAGGATGGAAATAATTTCACCTTTGTTGTGATGTCACTTTTCACATTTTAGTATAAACTATTTGATGTCCTATTTAATGCCTTTAGAGAAAAAATGGTAGATCCTTTCATAAGTTTTAAAAAAATTGGAGTGGCCCAAGGATGGAGAGGAATGAAAATAAAAGTGTTAATTATGACACTAGTATAAAAGTACCTTTGTACCATATATAATTACATCCTAAGAGTAATTTGCTCAAGAGTTAAGTATAATGTTCACTTCTTAAATGAGTTTTTTAGTTTAGTTATCATGATAACATTCTTGTTGTCCTTGATGCATCCAATATAGCATGGGAAATGATAGTAGACACAAGTTTGTTTTTTATTTGTACTTATGAGATAATGCATTAGTGATAATGGTATATTTACCCTTATTTTAGGTAAATCCATAGTCATATCCCATTTATTTGGTTACTTACTTTTACTTCTTAGGTGAAGAGACTTTTTACTCAAAAAACATTATCAAGGCTACACTGATAAATTTTGATTTAGAAGTGTCTTTCGGCTAGGCATGGGTGCCACTTGTTGATGGCATGAAGTTTAACTAGCATATCTTTATCATATGTGAAAGGATAAAAGTTATTCCTTATAAATGATTTTATAGTGAATGAGAGGGGTAAACCCTCCTACATTAGCAAAAATCCAATGCTACTTATATAGGAATCAATTTCCATGAAAAATTATTTGGTGACGTTGGGCATAATCAAAACATGAGTAGTACACATTGTATGCTTGAGTAGGTTGAAGGGATTTTATAATACCTTGGACCATTGAAAGTCATATTTTTTTAGCATGGTCATGAATGGAATGATAGTTTTTAATAGTCTTATATAAAATTTATATAATACCTAGTAAGTCCAAAAACCAATGAAGGCTCTTGAGTGATTTTGGTTTAAGACATTTTTTCATAGCCTCATTTTTTTCAAGATCCACTTTGACACCTTACTCAAGAAAATATGTCCAAGATACTCAATTTACTTTAGACCAAAATCACATTTGGACCATTTATCACATAAATGGTCATCAAAAAGGATTTGGAATGTATGCACTAAATGTATTATATGCTCCTCCCATTTATGAATATATAAATGAATATCATCAAAGGATGATCATATGAATTTGAGTAGAAATAGATGGAAGATATTGTTCATTATGTCTTGGAAGATTGATGGAGCATTAGTGAGGCTAAAAGGCATGAAAATAAACTCATAATGGTCATCATGTGTTTGAAAGGATGTCATGGGATTATATTATTTTTAGATGTGTATCTAGTGATACCTTAAACATAAGTTAAACTTTGATAAGAAATGAGCTCCATGAAATTCATCTAAGAGCTCATCAATCACCAGAATGTGAAACTTGTTCTTGATAGTGAATTTTTTGAGTGCACATAAGTAAATAAAAAGGTTATAATACCCATCTCTTTTCCAAATAAACAATATAAGTAAAGAGTAACGACTGGTTCAACTTGATAACTCTAGCATGCAATACTTATTACACAATTTTTTATACTTCATTACTTTTGACAAATTAGTTACATGTAAGGAAAAATTCTTAGAGTAAAAATTCATGAATTAAATTTAATCACATGAACTTTAGGACACTAAATGGGTAACCCTTTTGGTTCCTAAAAAATTTTTGCATTCTTTGATAAGATTTCCTATAATTTTGGTGGGTGGCTAGAATCATTGGATTAATTGAACTAAATAATAAAAAGTTCAAAAAAAATCCATGAGATCCATTTTTTGAAACTTTTCCATGTAGTGAGATTTAATTACACCTATATATCTTAGTGTCATTATTATTAATGTGTGTTGTTGGTGCTTATCAATGAATTGGATCCATAGCTCTAAAAACTTCAATAGGGTAGGGCCTAATGTCTTAAGCCACTATGATTATAAGACTATGTCACAACCTCATAGAGGTAAACATATCTAATTTAAAATTATAGTCCCCCATTTAAATTTTGACATTGAAACATTTACCCTTAAAAGGTAGGGTTCCTCCATTGGTGATCTTGACTTCAATCTTAAACAAGGATAAAAATAAAAAATATCTAGTTTGACTAGCCTAAGATAAATGAAGTTGTGTTTACTTCCAAAGTTAGTGATAATAGTGAGGGTATATTTCTTAAAATACCCTCATATTCCCATAGTCTTAGGATTGGTCACCCTAGACAAAAAATTTACCAAACTTTTAGGGTGTGATTATGTTGTGTTAGGTTCTTTGATGTAGAGCATCACAAGGTGAGAAGTATGTAATTATGTTTAAGAGGTTCATTATGACCAATATTGGTCTTTTTATGGTGTTATAGGTATTATATGAACCATAAGGGGGTATTAAAGTCTTTATGAGTCTTGAATTTGAGTGTTTGTGGGTATTTTTAATTTTCACACCAAAATCAAGAATTTGAAATTTTGAAATTTGTATTTAGATTTGAAGGGTGGTTTGAAGTCTTGTGAGAAAACCAAATGTTGTGAATGTTTTTTATGAAATTTAATGTCATAATAAGGTGTTTTTATGTATTTAAACACCCAAATCATGGAAAAGAGAAATTTAATTCAATAATCAAGAAGTTTAACTACCACCCTAGGTGGGGGTTGGCAAGAAAGGTGAGTTATTTTGCATGTTTTAGCATCTTAAAATGGATAAATGCATGTTTTAATGGGTATATAAGGTGTTATTATAATATTATTAGGTATTAAAAGAATATAATTTTGAGTATAAATAGGTGGAGCTTTAGGAAATACAAGAACTGATCAAGAATAAAGAACTCTACCATTGTAAAAAGTTCTATGTTTGTGTGATCAAGGAATAAAAAAGTATTTTGAGAGCATTTTTGGATTTTCATAGTTGTGGTATGTAATAATTTATTATTTATTTTTATACCTTGGATATATAAGTTCCTTAGTGTTTATCTTTAGATTGGTTACAAAATCTAAACTTTGAGACAACTCTATTTTGTGTCATAGTCATATAAGAAGTGCAAAGAGAGGTTTGTGGCGTGTCATTCAGCTATTATGGGTTGTATAATGTAGGAATAAATATTTTTTTAGGTGTTTATAGTGTGTTTTGGATAATTATTAATTATTTTAAATATTAAAAATATTTTAAATTATTTCAATATAGTGCACATAGTCCATTAAGAAGCAATTATGGGTTATGCACAATCAAGAAGGGTAAGAAGGTGGTGTAGATTTGAGGATAATCTATGCTATTATTGAAATTTTGAGGTTATAAAAATATTGGAGAGTTTAGGATATGAATGAAAACCATTTTTATATTTATATGCCATTTGAAATAGAAATAATTAAAGGATGTTCACATAAAATCATGTTCTTCACACAAAATTATGTACATTTGCATGTATGATCCCTTTGGAGGTTGAGTAAGGACTAATAACTATTGTAATAGGTGTAAATACATGGGGAAGACATTAAAATTATATAATTTCTATTTTAAGTTGTCATAAATTAATTTTATCCCTTTTTGTTTACTTTCAGTGTACACAAGCTTGTGGTAAGACTAACCTAGGGTTTGTATATGGAAACTAACAGAACTCCTTATTCTATTAGCCAAAAATCATTAATTTTTTTAATAAATTATATTTTAATGTGTACTATAGGATTCAATAATTTAAATTTTTTACTAGTCCATATTGTATGGTATCCATGATTCTAGGGTTTTTTAAGGCTTAAAGAGACCTAATTGAGAGAAAGGAGTGTTGATTAGGTAGTCTAAATTGAGAGTTTGAGCCATGAAATTTATTTTGAAGTTGTAAGGTCATAATTGGTATATAAAAGTGGTTATATTTTATTGTTAACCTTATTATTCTTTTCAAACCTAGGAACTTTATACTAAAATAGAGCTATAAAGGGCTAGTGAAGAAACAAAGAAAGAGGGAGTTTTTTTAGAGTTATAACCTTGAGTTTGAGTATTAGGGTGGGATGTGTATGGGAGTGATAATAGGAAGGTCAAGTACCATATGAGCCAAATTTTTAATTTTATAATCATGCATTAAAATTTTAGACCCATAACTTATATCATGGAAAGAAATAAGTTTGAGGAAAGCATGGAGAGTAAGGTTTTGGTGATTTTGTATGAGGTAATGATGATGGTGACTAGATAAAGAGAATTAAAAGATACATGGAGTGAATGTATTAAGAGATATAATAAGACTATATTTATCAATAATCCTAAGTGCCTAGTCAAGACAAGAGAGAGGAAGGGTATAAATACAAGAAAGTACCTATAGAAAGAATCAAATCATATTTTAGGTAACCATTGAAGGTAGATATTAGAGCCATGGAATGAATGAAAATTTTATAAGCATTAGGACCCTATATCAAGTGGTATTAGAGAGAGTAAGCTCTTGGATTAATTTATGTTTTTAATGAAGGTTATTATTTGGGATTGTTAAAGGTTGAAAATGGATATTGCATGAAGCTAAATTGTAGGAGTCTAGTAAGAGATAGAATTTAAGAGTTATGATAGATCATCCCTAAGAAGAGAGCTAGAAAAAATCTCAAGAGAGAGAATAGAGACTCCAAGTGAGATTCATAGTTCCAAGGTGAAAAATACTTGGACAAGAGTGTCAATAGACTAGGTATATGTTAAAATACCAAAACAAGATGAAAAAGACTTTATTAAGAGAAGATGAAGGTAGAGAAGGCAAAAGAGAAGAAGTTAATGGCTAATTCAGACTACCACCATTAGAAAAAGAGGAAATAAGACCTAAAGAGAAAAGGGTTAGATGTTGAAATAAGATATGAATGAGAGAGATAAAAGGTTAAAGAAGATAAAGTTTTTAGTGGATCTCATGCAAGAAGAAGAGAGAAAATGGTATGGTTGGGTTATGAAGAAGAAGAGGGTTAAGTAGACTATAAGGCTAATCATGGAGATAAGGATAAATATTACCATGAGAGACAATTATAATAAGAAGAAGAAGTTGTTATGTATGTAACTCAAGGAGGAGATGAAGAAATTCATGAGAGATGAACATGAGGGAGGTGAGTAATACCTTGTAAATAAGGAAGTATTCATGGAGACAAAACAACCTAAGAAGTAAGATATGGAGGTAAGAAACCATCACATGTTTAAATATAATGATTTATTATCATGTATGAATGTAATTGCAAGAGTAAAGAAGGAATAATTCCATGTTAAGGAAATAAAGATTGAAAATATTAAGGAGAGTGAGATTGAACATCATTCTTATGATGAAGAAGTTGATTAGGGTAAAAATCTATAGATTTACAGTGATATGTTACTTGAAAAGAGGAGAAATTATTGGATAAGGAGATATTAAATAACAAGGATGCCTCATGGAAGGTATAAAAGAAGAAAAATTGAATAAAGGAGAAGTTGAAGAGGCTAAATGGTAATGAAAAATAATATTATTCCCATAGAGACAAATCAAGGAGATGAAATTTTAAGTTACATAGGGGCAGAATATTAGAACCAAGTGATGAGTTACATCCAAGGAGCTAGAACATAATTGGTACAAGATGAATCCAACAAAGTTGTAAGCAAGGTGAGCATAAAACTATGAAAAAAAAGCATAGAAGCATATGTGTTGATAAAATAAAAATAATGGGAAATTGATGATGTAATTGAAGATTAGATCTTAAGAGGATATGTTAAGGAACTCAAGAAGATGAAAGATAAACCTAGAGGCTTGAAAGATTAAAATATAAGCAAGAGAGTATGGAAGAAATTGAGAGGTCCTAAAAGAGACCATTTGTTCTCATGAAATTAATTTTAGAGGAAATAATAAAGATGTTTTAGGAATGAATATGGAAGATAAAATGTCATTCCATGATCATATGGAGAAAAGAAGCATTGAAACACAATAGCTTATTATAGAGCCAAAGGAGTTACACATTACACTTTGCCTTCTTTGGAACACTTTCAAACTCTATAAATAGTAGGAACATATCATATAACAATTAAATAGACCTCACTAATTTAATCTAGGCTTAATTATATATTTTATAGTAAATCATTACTTGAAACCCCTCATTAATACTTAGTCCTATTAAACTCGTGTACACCAAAAATATGTCTTTCAATGCTAAAGCTCATACTCACTAAATCAACTAAATTATTATCAAAAAATTATATATATATATATATATATAGAGTATAAATGATGTAAATGTCATCAAAAATTTAATTATACACTTCCACTAAGAAGATAAGGCTTCAAGAACACCTTTGCAACTTTCTCACTCAGAACTGCCATTTTTTGTCAAAACACTGTCATGGTGACTTAAACCTCCAACACTTATATTGAAATTTTAAATGACTTATGATGAATTTATATGATATTATGACATCTATATACAATATTAAAATATAAAAATCATATGGTCTAATGGAAACTATTGGTCTTATAGACTAATTTGTTGAGCTCACTACACATAGACCTCATTGAGTCAGATAAGTCATTTTGGCTTCATCATTTTAACCACTATATTTGACTTCCAAGATATATACCAAGCATGAATAAGACATACCAGTCTTAAAAAAAATCTCCATGCACTTTTTTTCATAATTATATCATGATAACACATTTATAATCATCTTGTCACTATTTATTAGGTTTTTCACTATTTGTACTATTAGGCTTATTATCAACTAGCTAACTTGGATGACCAATTTAGAATAATTTAGGACTATAAAATATCTAAAAACCTTAATGGACATAAAAAATGAGCCTCCACCTTCTTCCTCCTTCCATTTTCTTACTATGTCTAATGCAAATTTAGAATTCTATAGTAACTTCTTCAAAAATAAGCCTGTAACTTAACATTTTCTCTCTCCTCTCTCTAACCAATGCCACTTGAAGGTACCTAGGAGAGTCTAGTACAAGATAAAATAGCTTACCTAGTTATACCAATCCATTCTGGGCAATTTTTATCAACATCAAGTTATTATTAGGGTTTTAGGAGGGCTTAAACCTATTTTCACTCTTAACAATCATTTATAAAGCATATCCCCTCACTCCAAAAAATAATGCCTAAAATTTTGAGATAGGACCCTTCCCAATGTACCATGAACTACTTATATTCTCATTAAAAGGTTTGACAATCTGATGATCACAAAAAAATCATTCTTGGGTTGAGAACCCTTCATTCTAAGCACTCGATAGACCTATAAACAACTTTTCATGCCTTGTCCTTCAAAATCTGACCTAAAAATACATGAAAAAACTTTAAGTAACATACCTCACCTCTAAAAATGTTTACATGAGATCAAACAACCTAAAATTTTATTGGGCCCCCTTTTTGTAACAATTACATGAGTCATGTTACCTTGACAACTTTGATGTGAGGAAACCCCCTCAGAGGAGTCACTACCTCTTTTATACATTTTGGCACTAGTTAGATGAGTCCTTACAAATCCTACACCAGCTAGTAAGTGGTTGTGTGGCACCATGATTCAAGGATCATACCTACCTCAACTTATACTTGGTGGTTTGAGAAGCATGGATGTTAGAGAAGTGGAGTAGTTGGGATAACAACCCCAAGTGATAGCTTGACATATGGTGTGCACTCATTCATCTTGGATATCATAGTGGATATGGTAGACTTGTGCTAGCTCATCACTTGGCACATGCCATTCCAACCTAGATAAAGGACATTGATTGCCTATTTAAGGAGAACCCACTCAGAGAGAAAAAAGGGAGAGGAGACATAGTGAAGCTCTAGTGAAATAAAGAATTATCATGAGACTTAGATTCCTACTTAGAGAATACTAGTTTAATGTATATCCAAGCTCACTTGTGATCTTCTAGCATAAGTAGAATTAGGGAGCATAAAGTCTCTATGTAATGCTTGACATCATATTATAATATCAATTAATGTATGCATGTTAAAGGACTAAAGTGTTATTCTTTGCTTTATGATGTTCAAATTATCATACTTGGCTCGGATTCTTTAGTGTATTATGCTTGTGCTTCCATGTTACATTGAGAAATGAAGGTATTAACCCTTGTCACTAATGGTGGCATCATAACATTCAGTGAATTAGGCCAATGTAAAAGGCACTAAGTGCTAAAACCAATTGCATCATGAGCCTGAGATCATGCCTAGCACCCCTCAAAGAATAGATAGGCAAATATATGCCATCCCCATGACTTACACCATCAATAGACCTTATAATATAGATCTAGTTTTATACCATAGGGCTATTGCCATGAAAAAGACTTACACCTTTGGAACCCTGGGTGAGTAATCTAGTACCTTAAGACCATGTGAAACCCTTAGGTAAATGACAAGATCCCTTAGAACCTCAACTACACCATGATGTAACTAGCCCAACATGGACCTAGTCCCTTCATTATTTCACTTTAGGTGAGAACATAAGGTTCACACCTTATGTCAAACTTGTTGGGTGAATATTTTGTCACCAGTGTACTGATGAGAAAAATAGGTCTGATCATCCACAGCAAGGGAGATTGGTCATCCAAATTTGTAGGTTTACCAAATCCAAAGGGGACAAATCTCTCCTCTCATCAAGGGGAGGTTCCCTATAAATATGCCTGAGATATATAAACTACACACACACACACACACACACACACACACACATATAAGCAAAAAATAACACTCAGGGGTAGGATAAGCCATCCATCTCTCTTTTTTCAAAGATGATGTTAACAAATAGAGGAGAAAATCTTGGTGAAAAAATTGAAGCCACTTCTCTTCTTTCAGAAGTGTTCTTGCAGGAAACAACAGGAGTTCTTTCAGGTAGGATAAGTAACTAGTAACATAGGCATAGTGACCAATAGGATGAAGTGTAACACAAAGTCTACACCTCAACTTCCCAAAGAGTGAAACACAAAGGATAATGGGGGCACAAAGTTGTCCCAAAATCCTTAACACAAAAAGAAAAGAAAAACATAAACTAAAAACAATTGTGAAAGCACAAAGTCTTCCCACAGTTGTCTTCAGGACACCTTCCTTGTTACTTTCACTAATTCTACTTGCCAAATTAAATAAACAAGAACACATTCAGAAAATAGACATAAGAATAATCTTCTAAAATGATACAAGCTAAAATAGCACAAAGTCTACAAACAACTTGCTTTCTCATTCAGATAAAATAAAATGAAATACAATCTGAGCTCAAAGTCTCACTATTCACCTTTCAATTGGGCAGAGTTTCACTTCTGTATTGGGAAGATCTCTCTAAAAAAATAAAAGAGATTACAATATATAGCAGTAAAGAAAGACTTGGCACTTTGTTTCATGGGGTGACCTTTGTTGCATTCAATGCCTTTAATGTGTTTCCAAGTTTGTCAAAGGACTACGTTGAAAATAGGGTAGCTGTCTTAACTATGGCATGTCAATTCATCCCATATGTCTTCTCCTGGGTTTGGATCATCTAGTCTATCCCCTCTAACATCTACGGAGCTGTCCAATTTGTCTTTACTCCAAGGGAGAACAATAGGCTGCACCTTCAATATTTGAAAGCTAAAATAACTACTTAGTGAACTGTTCCACCTACTAAAATTACTTCTGCACAGATATTTTAGGCTTTTCCCTCTTTCTAATTTTGTCTTTTCTAGTTTTATCTCTTTCTATAATTTAAGCTCTTAGGGCTACATTCCTAGCTTTACTAGCTTTTTACACTCCTTTCAGTGGTTCTTCCCTTTGGCATTTTAACCTTTGAATGCATTTGGGTCTGCACTTTATTTGAATTTCAATGGATATTCCCTTTAAATTTGATATCTATAGGGTGGTCAATGGTCACTAGCCACTTGAACCATTTGAACCTTAAACCTTTGAACCCACTAAAAGTACATTGGTTCATTGGTTCATTAGTTCATTCTATCTCTTTTGTTCCATCACTTATTGGTTCAATCACTTTCCCACTCCTTGGTTGAACCATCCATTGAACCACCTATTTCTTGCTTATTTCCTTGACTGAGGCCACCTTTGAACCTTTGAACCCATGAACCATTAAACTTTGAACTCTTTCGATTTAAGGTTCAATTAGTTCATTGGTTCATCCTTTATCCGTCACTTGTTCTTTCTAAGCTCTTTGATCTTCATCGCACTGGTTGAACCTTTAAACCTGTGAACTCATTGAACCTTTTGGTTCAAGGTTCAATGGTTCAATCAGTTCATTATTTTTATTTGGCCAAGTCTTTTTGATCTTTTTGAACCAAATGTGTTAAACCATTTGGTCATTGAACCTTTGAACCAAAGTGGTTTGATGGTTCAATGGTTCAATGGTTCAATCCTTGCTTAGAAGCTTGCCGATGGACATTTTGGTTAAACCTTGTGATTGAACCAACCTTGAAATCACTGAAGTGTTGAGATCTTGCTTCTTTCCTATAGAGTCTATAGAAATCACCCTACGAAGCCTGTAGAACTTGGCCTACAGAGTCCATAGATTTTATTCCTATGGAGTCCATAGATTTTCTTCCTATAGAGTCCGTAGATTTTATTCCTACAAAGTCCATAGATTCAAGCCTACAGAGTTTGTAGATTTTTGAGAAGCTTAAAAAATGAGGAATTTGAATGCTCAAAACAAATTTTAAAAAGGGAAGAGACAATTTTGGTCTTGCAGGGGCCAAAATAGTTTATATGTTGTCCCAAAAATGAGTGACATTTTTTGGGGACAACAGCTGGCTCTAGTTGGGGAACTTCTTTCAGTTTAAAACTTGGAATAGCTGAGGGGAGTAGAAACTAGAATCTCCAGTGCCTTGAAGTATGCCATTGGGCTACAGAGTCATGATACCCAAAAAGAAAGGATCCAAAAAAAATGAAAATGAAAAGCACAAAACAAAACTAAAGACTATACAAATTTACATATGTACAGGTGAAATTATCTGATACTTCAAGAATTGAAGTGATTCATACACTACCCATTGTGAAATAATGAAAATGGTGTCGCATCCTGATAAACCAATAAGAAACCATTTTGTCCCTAGAATTGGTGACAAGCAAATGGAACTCTCCACCAGGAATCACATTTTTTGTGCACTCCTTTTGGCTCTCTCCTCTTGCTCCATGGCAAGATGTGGTCTTCTCTCTAAAAACTGTAACTCCTTGCTCTCTCTATAAAGAGTTCTTTTTGTTGACTTTAGATTAAAACAATATGGTCCACTACCATAGCTTGTTATTCTACTGATTTAGTCCACACATATTTTGATTGTCAGCATCAAACTCCTAAAAAATCATCAGCTCAACATCTCCTTTGGCATGAAGGAGTTTAACATCTTCATCCTAAGCAGCCTTCAACCCAAGTAATAGAGATTTGTACTCAGTAGTGTTGTTGGTGTTGCTGAACTACAACTTGCATGAAGAAAAAATATCTCCTTGAGGAGATATCAACATAGTCTCAGCTCTAGCATTGGTAGAAGAATTGCTACCATTAGATTCTAGGATCCAAACATCATCAAAAACTAATCTTTTATTAGATTTCTATTCATTAGATATGGAAGATCCTTTTTCATTTATATTGTGCCCTACTAATTCTTCTGACATTTTTCTTGAATCAATCTTTGGATCACCACCTACAGGACTTTCATCAATTAAAACATGAACATCCTCTGTGATTAAGAAGTAATTACCCCTGCCTGAAGACTCAAATAGAATATGGGATTTAGGTGTTGATGACTAAGTGACAACACATTTTACCTCCTTTTCAGGGAGCAACCTCTTCATAACACCTTTGATAGGGATCCTTGCCTCAGATAGGTTCATGCTCAACTTGTCACCTACATCTTTACAAAAATTTCATCCTAGCAGAATGTCATATGAGGCTGGGACGTCAGCCACTAGGACTATCAACTTGATTCTCTTTTTTGGGAATGCCACAAATGCAAATTGGGCATCCTTGATTTGCCCTAGTAGTGGTACTTAATTTTTCTCCATGGAGAAACATCTATCTAATGTCTTGGTCAATGTGAAGCCAAGGGATTCAGCCACTTTGGCAGGCATGACATTGTCTGAAGCTCTAGAATTAATGATGCAATTGCTCAACTTGTGACCATTTATCAATAAGGAAACACAAAAAGGCTCTATTTTCTCAAGGGTATCAGGAGGAGTAATGACAAGGTTTCTTGGGATGGGCATGTTCCTTGGGGGATCATGAGTTACCTTTCTAATCTCTTGTCTTGTAGGGATGGCTTCACTCTTCACACATTCTACCAACCTATCCAACTACTCAGGATTGGCTTGTAGGAATTCAAATTCAGTCATTTGGATTTTAGTTTTCTTGACATGGTTGACTATGTCAAATGACTAAAATGGACTAGGAAAAGAGGATGGGATTTCATCCTTTTAGTTTTTGGGAGGGGGAGGACTGATCTATGAAGTTGAAGTTGAAGGTGCAGAAATGTTTGGGGTACTTAATTTTTTATCAAACACCAAGTCCTTTGGTTGGAAAGGTAGAGAAGTTCCTCATTTGGTAATTGAAATTGCAAGCAGAGCTCGCTCCTCTATTCTTTCTTTATCAACTTGTTGGGCTAATTAATTCTTAGACCAAGTGAATACTACATATGATCCCTCGACTGTTTCACCTTTACTTCTAGGTTTATCCTGGTAAGTTAGGAAACTAATGTGGGAGTCACCAACTGATTCTTCTTAATCCTCTATGAAGAGATCAACATCATTTTCTTGATTAAACTTAGGTTGGAAAGAGAAATCATGTTTAGTTTCCAGATATCTAACTACTGAGTTGGTTGGAGGTGCTTCAAGGGTAAGGTTCCTCTACGAGGGAGGAAGATGATTTGGCTACCCTTGATTCTTGGAAGTGTTGCCTTGGTATGCCTGATTCTAAAATATTCTCCTTGGCATATCCTAATAAGGAGGAGTAGACATACCTTGGGTCACTTGATTTTTCAATGCTGGCAGTTTGTTTGTCAACTTTTGCACCATTTGATTAGTGGTGGCTAAAGGTGGATACTCAGAAGATAAAGAGGATTTACATCTATTAAGATCTCTCCTTATCTTTCTTGCAAAGATAAGGTCATCTTCTAGCTTAGTAGCCAAGTCTTGAGTAGCTTCAAGGTGTATGTGTCTAGCCCGTCTCAACAAAAAACTCACTTCAGGTAGTTGTGAGTTGATGAAGAAGCACTTGAGGTTTTCAGGTGTCAGCTATGTAATAGTAGGAATCCTATTCTTTATCTTGTCAAACTTTGCTATGAAATCCCTCATAGGTTCATAAGGTTCCTTCTTCATCTGTGTGATCTAGAATAGCAAAGCATGTTCATCTTCTATAGGCTTGAACCTAGCTTCAGATTTAGATTTAAGAGTATCCCAGTCAGTCACTAACCTAGCCTATAGATGGTATAACTAGTCTAAAAAAGCACCTTGTAGGGTTTCTATGAAAAGCCTGACTGTTATGTCTTCATACTCCACACCTATCACACCATAAGCTATGCTGAAGGATGCAATGTGTTCATCAGGGTGAACTCTCCCATCACCAAATAATTTGGGGAAATTCTTCCTTGAACTGCATGGTAGCTCATGTAGGGGTGGAGTTTGATTGAGTGGACCAAAAGAGTTACCCCAGGAGCCTTGAGCCATGATTTGATTATGTAAAAGTGAGATCACAAATTTGGGTGGAATATGGATAGGCAAAGCTCTGCTAGCAGTAGAAAAAGAAGCTCTGCCTTGTGTTGGTGACCTGGTAGGGGTAGGAGGAAGACTCCTAGTTCATTGAAGGTGAGGTTATGGAGGAAACAAATCAAAATTGCTCTACTGCACCAACTCAAAAATAGGGTCAACAACACCTTGAGATTTTTGGCTTCTTGTATAGCACAGAGCTGCCAGATTGTAGGATAAAAAAGATAAAGAACTGGTCCTACTTCAACTTGAAGCATGAGGCTTTAAACTATTGTTCTTCCTCAACGTATCTAGTTTTGTAGACTAGATAATATAATGGAGATGGAGGAAGATGGTAAGGCTATAATGATAGTGGGTAAGACATGAAACGAAGTCGCCAGAATATGTAATGGATAAGGGTAGGGACTGCTTCAATCTAAAACTTGAGGCTTTAGACTACATGTTCATCTCTAGTAGAGTAAATGTATAAGGGTATAATGATAATGGGTAAGACATAGGTGATGTTTCAATCTGAAGCTTGAGGCTTCAAATTGCTCAAAATTACTGTGTCCCTAGTAGAGTTGCCAAAAAATTGTTGGGTGAATATTTTTTCACGAACGTACTGATGAACAAAATAGGTCTGATCATCCACAACAAGGGAGACTGGTCATCCAAAGTTGTAGGTTTACCACATCCAAAGGGGACAAATCTCTCCTCTCATCAAGGGGAGGTTCCCTATAAATATGCAGGAGCTATATAAACTATATATATATATATATATAAAGTAAAAAATAACACTCAGGGGTAGGATAAGCCATCCATCTCTCTTTTTTTAGAGATGATTTTAACAAACAGAGGAGAAAATCTTGGTGAAAACACTAAAGGCACTTCTCTTCTTTCAAAAGTGTTCTTATAGGAAATAACAGGAGTTCTTTCAGGTAGGATAAGTAACTCTTAACACAGGGGAAATAACTATTAGGATGAAGTATAACACAAAGTCTACACCTCAACTACCTAAAGAGTGAAACATAAAGGATAATGGGGGCACAAAGTCATCCCAGAATCCTTAACACAGAAAGAAAAGAAAAACACACATTGAAAACAATTGTGAAAGCATAAAGTCTTCACATAATTGGCTTTAGGACACCTTCCTTATTACTTTCACTAATTCTACTTGCCAAATTAAATAAACAAGAACACATTCAGAAGACAGACATAAGAATAATCTTCTAAAATGATACAAGCCAAAATAGCACAAAGTTTGCAAACAACTTTCTTTCTCATTCAGATAAAATGAAATGAAATACAATTTGAGCTCAAAGTCTCAGTATTCGCCTTTCAATTGGGTAGAGTTTCACTTCTATATTTGGAAGATCTCTCTAAAACAATAAAAGAGATTACAATATATAGCAACCAAGAAATACTTGGCACTTTGTTTCATGGGGCGGCCCTTATTACATTCAATGCCTTTAATGCGTTTCTAGGTTTGTCAAAGGACTACATTGAAAATAGGGTGACTGTCTTAACTATGGGATGTCACTTCATCCCATATGTCTTCTCCTAGGTCTAGATCATTTGGTCTATCCCCTCTGACATCTGCATAGCTGTCCATTTTGTCTTTACTCTAAGGGAGACCAACAGGCCACGCCTTTAATGTTTGCAAGCTGAAATATCTACTTAGTGGATTATTCCACCTACTGAAATTACTTTTGCATAGATATTTTGGGCTTTTCCCTCTTTCTACTTTTGTCTTTTCTAGCTTTGTCTCTTCCTATAATTTAAGCTCTCAGGGCTACGTTCCTAACTTTACTGGATCTTTACACTCCTCTCAACAGTTCTTCCCTTTGGCATTTTGACCTTTGAATGCATTTGGGTCCATGCTTTATTTAAATTTTAATGGATATTTACTTTAAATTTGATGTCTATGGGGCTGTCAATGGTCGCTAGCTACTTGAACCATGTTGAACCTTAAACCTTTGAACCCATTGAAAGTACATTGGTTAATTGGTTCATCGGTTCATTCTATCTCTTTTGTTCCATCGCTTCTTGGTTCAATCACTTTCCTGCTCCTTAGTTGAACCATCTATTAAACCACCTATTTGCTGCTTCTTTCCTTGATTGAGGCCACCTTTAAACCTTTAAACCCATGAACCATTAAACTTTGAACTCTTTCAGTTCAAGGTTTAATTGGTTCATTGGTTCATCCTTTGTCCATCACTTGTTCTTTCTAAGCTCTTTGATCTTCATCACACTGGTTGAACCTTTGGACCTATGAACTCATTGAACCTTTTGCTTCAAGGTTCAATGGTTCAATTGATTCATTATTTTTATTTGGCCAAGTCCTTTTGATCTTTTTGAACCAATTGTGTTGGACCCTTTGGTTGTTGAACCTGTTGAACCATTGAACCCATTGAACCTTTGAACCAAAGTGGTTCAATGGTTCAACAGTTCAATGGTTCAATCCTTCCTTAGAATCTTGCCGATGGAAATTTTGGTTGAACATTGTCATTGAACCAACCTTGAAATCACCTAAGTGTTGAGATCTTACTTCTTTCCTACAGAGTCCATAGAAATCACCCTGCGAAGCCCGTAGAACTTGGCTTGCAGAGTCCATAGATTTTCTTCCTACAGAGTCTGTAGATTCAAGCCTATAGAGTCCATAGATTTTCTTCTTGTAGATTCCATATATTTAATCCTACAGAGTTTGTATATTTTCTTCCTTTTGAGTCCATAGATTCAAGCCTGTAGATTCTGTAGATTTTTGAGAAGCTTGAAAAATGAGGAATTTAAATGCTCAGAACAAATTTCAAAAAGGGAAGAGATAATTTTGGTCTTGCAGGGCCCAAAATAGTTCATATGTTGTTCTAAAAATGAGTGACATTTTTTGGGGACAACAAAATTACTACTAGCACCACAATGTGAATAAATGTTGTGCACCAGACATTACTACCTTTGCACCTAGCTCCCCTATCCTAGAATTGATTGAGACTAAGAGTTAAGCACCTAACTAAGCACAAAGCTTGCATGAATGAAATTTAGTACAACATTTTGGTTTCATTACCAAGACTCATGTTGAATTTTATTACTAAAATGATACAACAGAGTGATTCTCTGACTCTCGCTCGATAATATCAAGTGATAGTTATAAAAAGTCAAAGATAGTTTTTTATATAATCATCTACATGTGAAGGATATGAGCCATAAAAATGGATGCAAACCTATTTTTATGATGCCTTATAATAAGTGTTATTATGTGACCTACCTGAGCATGTATACCAATGGTTGGTTGCCTATAATGATACTAGAAGGTGAAGTTATGGATAGTGCCTTGAGTGAACCATGGAGCACGTAGAGAGGCTAAAAAGTCTAGATGAGATTTAGACATGTGCTATGGACAAATGGTGGGATGGAACATTGAATAACTACATGCTAGAGTTCACTGTGTCAACCTTTTTATGACTAGAAGAATCAGATCATGATTTTATTCAAAAGCTAAGGGGCACATTCATCAAAGGGATTAACACTAAACTAAAAAAGCTTATGGTTGATTAAAAGATAGAAATTATAAGGATGGAAGGATAAAATCCTTGTGCATATGGGCAAGCACAAAAGGTGAGAAAGGGGAAGTGTAAGGTACCATGGAGGAGGAATAACAACTTGACACTTGAGATCTATGGAGGATGACCTATAAAAAATTTAGATGAAGGTTGATGAAATATCTAGAACTTAAAAGTGCTATGAAAACCTATAGCAAGTAGGAAGGGCATTGGGAAGGATCTTTTGAGACATAATAATATGTAGGGAGAGTGGAAGAGACAAGTGAACAAACTCTATAGATGGTTATAGGATGCAATGAGTTCCTATAAGATGAGGTGCTTGAGGATGCACTAGATACACCTACCCCCTGTAAACCTGAAGTATAAGCTCATACACTAGATCCCCCTTTAGAAGATAGAAGAATGGTAATTGAACTTATTACTAGAATAGACTTTTATAGAACCATGATTTTGGGTCAAGAATTTGTGATTGAGCAATTGGTTCCTTATGAAGAATTGAGTAATGGTATAATAATTCTATCAAGCACTAACCCAAGTACCATGAACCTAGGCACAAGCATTCTTGTGAAAAGAATGTCATCTATGTCAGCTGGGTAACAGCCTATAGGAAGTGGTACAATGCAACTAGTGAGTATGGATACACTATCAAAATCCATAACATGGCATACTCTGTTAGGTATGACACTCAACCCTATCATTAGAGGCACTAGAGGGCCACCCCCTATTTAGATATAAAGAGGACAAACAACCTAGAACCCCCCACCACCTCCTTAGTAAATCTATTATGAAATGGCCATGCACTTTCTTGAGTATCATGGAGTTGAAAATGCAATAGAGCATTTGTTAAAATGTGAATTATAATGGCACACTCAGGGCATCACTCAGCCCAAGTACAATGTGACATAGTTTGTAACCACTCTACTATATCATGCCCATACCTAATATCGAAAGTTTGACCCAAACTATGCTATGGTTGAATATGATGTGTTAAAGGAAGCCTTCTTGAAAGATTTGATATCCCTATGTTCAAGTAGTAGAGCATCACAATGCTTAAATAAATCAATCAAGGGTTATCCAAAAGCATGTGCTTGTATGATGCATGATTCAAAACTCTTCTCTCCAAGCTTCCTTATAGCATTCACCCCTCCCAACATGCACAATAGTTTGTTGGTGGACTATTGGTACCATTGAGAAGATTGTTATCCATGAAAACCTTCATAGAACCCTATAAAGCACTTGAATCCACTCTCTAGGCCAAGGTAGTAGGTAGTGCCAACACTAGTATTATCCCCTTCATAGAGGCACAAATTGCATCGATAGCCTCTCAATTATAAAAATTGACTACTGGGTAGGTGCATGAATCTCATAGTGGGTTATGGTACACTAATTGTGAGGTAGAGGGGCATAATAAGAATAACTACCTATGCAATAATGTCCACACATTACTTCTCAACTATGAGATTTGTTATGGAGCACATGACTCTTGAAATTATCCTCTATTATAGTGTGTAGGCCAAGTAAATATCATGGTTTATAACAAGATGAGTGATGCTTATACACACTAAATAGTAGACTGTAAAGTCATTGGTGAGTTACACTAGAATATTGAAAGAGGTGTAAGATAAGAAAAAACATTAGGAGGTGACTAGGTAGGCCAAAGTAATGAGGGCTATGGTCCAAACAACATGGGTTATGGGAACCAAAGAGGCATGTGTGGTTAGGGAGGTGGGTGTGGTGGAGGGAGATTCCCATAATGATCATGTTATAAATGTGGGTCGATTGAGAACTATCAATGTGACTACCCCATGCACCTAATATGTGGGTACTATTAGGGGCCATATATAGTTGAATACTACCCCAATTTATATAAAAAGATAACACAAGGTCAACCTAGCATGGATAGAGGAGTATCTATTGTAAAAAATGAATCCAAAGAAGAGAAGTGGGATCATAAGCCACAAAAAGCCCCCAAATAAACACCAAAAGTGTAAGCCATGACCTAAAGTGGGTTTACCACCCAACCACCCATCACATTGATCTAAGATTTACACTTAGAGTATGGGGAATCAAGCCACACTAAATGCATGACATGACCAAAAACAAAAGTGGTACCACATTCTAATCTTGTATGCCAGAAGGAAATCCTACACTAAATTATGAGTGTAAGACATAACCTATAGGGTAAAATTCAATTGTTAGGTACCTAGAGGCATAGGCCATCACATCATGTAAGAAGAAATATCATCAAGAGGTTGAAGTTTAGGAGTTAATTGAGTCCCTACACCTCCCACAAACTGAAGGGATGTTACCCCTAGTAAAATAATTGCTTCTAAAACTCATAGGGAATGAACCAGTGTGGGAAGTGACCCCTCAAGTGATAAAAATTGTAGTACTACATATTAAATAGGCACATGAAGTTAGGCATACTTAAAACACTGA
Organism: Torreya grandis; assembly: GCA_037957365.1. Lineage (NCBI taxonomy): Eukaryota > Viridiplantae > Streptophyta > Pinopsida > Cupressales > Taxaceae > Torreya > Torreya grandis. The sequence goes on along the minus strand of JARHVA010002386.1, from coordinate 417,622 downwards.
GTATGATCAAGATTTGTTGATAAATACCACCATCAATGGGTGGTTTGCAAATTATTACTTGATATGGGTATAGAGGTCAATATCCTAACCAAAAATGCCTAAGAGAAAATGGGGTGGCCACCCTTGAGACCCTCACCCCACACATTATTCATGGTAAACAAAACTCAAGCACAACCCATCAAAATTATAAAGGGAATCATCATAGACATCATGGGCACTAATTTATAGGTTGAATTCAAGGTCATCGAGCTAGTAAAATAAGATAACTACCTTGTCCTCCTAGGGAGGCCATGGTTCTATGCAAATAATGCTAATATACACTTCAAAAAGTGCTATATGAAGTTTGAAAATGGCAAGGAGAGGGTGGTAATCCCTCTTTAAAGTGACCAAGGACTCCCCCACATAGAAATTGTTGACCTAGAGGATGAAATAAACCACAACTACAACATCACAATGCAAGGCACCAAGAATCTCAAACCCAATGACCAAGGTTTGCTTACATGGGAAGATGAAAAATCAACCTCTGATACTACTAATACAACATGAAAATTTTGGGTGGAATAAGGTTATGAGGTCACTGGGTGAATATGCCTCCTAGTGCACATAATTAGGAATGAACCATTTGGTATAGGGTTGGTTAGGATTAAGTGACATTAGAAGAAGTGGATTCTACATGCCCAAAATGTGGGGAAGAGAGTACTTTGGCTCAACAAAGGGAAGCTCGTAGTGCTTCCAAAGTATGAAGGAATATATCCTATTGATAGGTATGTCCAAGACATTAAAGCTTGTATCCTAAAGGAGATCGATCAATTATGTGCACTAGTATATACCCTAAAGATTACTATCACCCTCTGGTGGGCCACACTAAGACCTAGCTTGCCCACTTGGAAGGATGTAAAGGTAGCCATATACACTAGATTTGGTGAAAGTAATGAGGATCTAGATATACCCCCTATGATGGTAACTTTGATCCAATTATGTATATACACCTTTATGAATAAACTTGGGAAGTCTATGATGTAAATGCACCATGAAGCCTACAGGTGCATGCCTTCTACAGGACCTTCAAGACATGGGCATGATCATGCTATATTATAAATGAGACACATTAAGAAATAGGAAATTGAGAGGCACTGAAGGAGAAGTTCATGTAAACCTCATCCTTATCTTCATATAATCTTGAGCTACTTGAGCCATTACAAGTCATATATATAGTTGTGTTTGAAGACATGACTATCTTATAGGAACACTTGAGGGAAATGTTTAAGGAGAAAGTATTGATGCTCCTAACATTCTTTAAAGAGACAACACTCCATAGTGACTTCAGTAAGGAAGATGATGAGACCTAAACAGAGTGTAATTAGAAGGCTCTAATAGGTAGACAAATTCCCATGCACCTCATGGATGATATCTCCCTAGATGATGGAGACCCGATGCATCTTCAAGTTGAGACAAAAAAGGGGATGAGGAAAGTTGAAAACTCCCATTAGGTGAAAAATGAACCCTACCACACACCACTCAAGACCACCAAAGTAGAAATCGACACTAAAGGTGATCCAAAGATCACCACTATAGGCACCTATTGGTTTGAGTCAGAGCTAGCGTGAATTGTCAACTTGTTAAAAGAATTCTAGGACCTCTTCCTATATAATTATAAAGACATGAAGGTTACTCAACCTTCACTTGAGAAAATGAACATGAAGCTAGTGGATAGTGTAAGACTAGTCAAGAAGCACCCTTATCGAATGAACCCAAACCTTTGTGCCAAGTGGAAGGTAAAGATCAATGGAATGCTTGTTATTGGCATTATTTACCTAGTATAGGAATTAGTGTTGGCAATTTTGATGGTCATAAACATTAATAAAGATAAGTGCATACAAATCTACATTGAATATAGAATGCTAAACTTCACCTACATCAATAATGCATTCCTGACCCTATTCATTGATGAGGTTCTGGATGGAGTCATAGGTTGTGAGATATACACTTTCATTGATCGATTCTCAAGGTACCATTAGGTGTATTTAAAGGAGGAGGATAATCCCAAAATAACCTTTATGATTGAATAGTGTTGTTTTTATTATAATTTGATACCCTTTTGACTCAAAAATGTGCTAGCTATGTTCTCTAAGGTAATGATCACTACTTTTAAGGACTTCATCCATAAGTTCCTCCAAGTATACCTCAATGATTAGATGGTGTATGGTATTATAAGAGACAACTATGACAAATTATGCCTCATGTTTGAGAGGTTTAGATAGCTCCATATCTCTTTAAACTTGAAGAGTTGGACCTTTTCAACTCCATTTAGGATGTTACTCAAGCACATTATTTGCAAAGATAGGTTGATCATTGATCTAGTGAAGATTGCCATCATAATCTAGCTCTAGACTCCCTCCACATAGAAAGATGTTTGTACCTTCCTAGGCCATTGTAGATACTATAGGAAGTTCATACAAGGCTATACTAAAATAATATCATGAGGTATAAAAGGAAGCCTTTGATGATCTAAAGCTAAAATTAGCTAGTATGACAATTCTTAAATTTCTCAACTGAATGACTCCCTTTCACATCTATGTCAATGTGTCAGGCTTAGCCATTGGCACCATCTTGGTGAAACTAATTAAAGGCAAAATGGACCACCCCATTTCATTTTCAAGTATAAAACTGATTTCAACTACGTATAATTACACCACCATTGAGCATGAGGCATTGGCAATGGTCTATACCCTACAAAAGTTTAGGCAATATTTACTAGCAACCCCTTTATATTATTTAGCAATCATGAGGAAATAAAATACCTTGTGAACAAGCCTATTTTTCTTGGGCACATTTGTATATGAGTTTTTCTCTTCCAAAAATTTTAATTCTCTATAATGGTAAACCTTAGAAAGTAGAATTTGTGGCCAGACCATTTATCCTGCATCAACTTTGGTGATGTAGTGACACTAATTAAGGATGTCATGTCAGATGTCCAACTATATAGGGTTCAATGAATTTTTGAGGACTTAGTAGATATTACCACTTTTTTGACATTAGGGTTTGTGCCACATACCATGTCTCCCAAAGATAAGAAACAACTCACTATCCATGCCTCCCCCTTCCAGCTCATTGAGGGGGAGTTATATAAAATAAGTAGGGATGAGGTCCTACACTAGTGTGTTTTGGAGAAAAAATGAGATTTCATTCTAAATAAGTACATGAAGGTATTTCAAGAGGATATTACATGAGAGACACAACCATGTGCAAAGTACTATAATCAGGCTTATGGTGGCCAAGCCTATTTAATGATGCCAAGGAATACGATTGGGTATGTGATGTATGTTAATGCATAGGAAAGACCAATCATTGAGATGAGATGAATCTCATCCTTATTATTTCTTAGGCACCATTAAAGAAAAAGGCATTCAATTTTGTAGGGTTGATCACCCTTATAGCTTAGTGTATAGGCACCAGATACATCTTGGTGGCAACTGATTACTTCACCAAGTAGGCTAAGGCCACACTAACCAAGAATTATATAGCCACAATAATCATGTAATTCATTTATAAAAACATCATAAGTAGGTATGGGTGCCCATTAAGTTTTATGAGAAATAGAGGCACTCACTTTATGAATGAGATGGTGTACATCCTCCTAAATGAGTACATGGTGGTGTACCAAAAGATAACCCCATATCATCCTTAGGCCAACAACATGGCTAAGGCCTTTAAAAAAATCTTGAGGACATGCCTAATAAAGATATGTGACATTAGGCACAAGGATTGGGATGATCATGTATTTGCATTACTTTGGGCATACCACATAACATATAAGCACCTGAATAAGGCTACACCATTTCAACTAGTGTTTGGCACTAAATCAATTTCACCCATAGAATTCATAGTGCCCTCCTTATTCATTACATGAATTGATTGTTTAGATGACTAAGAGTCTCTAAGCATGAGGTTGGAATAATTGAAACACTAGGATTAGGCACACACCTAAGCTAACTAGAGTCAATAGATCAAAAAGATGCTCTAAAAGTGGTGGTATGACAAGCAAATTAAATATAAGGTGTTGACTAAAGGATCATTGGTTTTACTCTATGAATCAAAGTAATTCAAGCACCCAGGGAAGCTACAAATTTGATGGATGGGTCCCTATGTCATCCACCACATCTTTTTAGACTAGTGCATGTAAGCTTCACACATTTTCCAATGAAATGTTACAAGGTTATTTCAATGGCAACCGGTTAAATCCATATAGATAGTAAGTTGGTGTTTGTGCCAAGGAAAACTCTGACTTCTTGGTTAAAAGATAGTTTGAGTAAGCTAACCAAAATAAAGTTCATTGCAATTTGAACCATGCTTTCTTTTATTTTCTTTTCTTCTTGTACAATTTTTAGAGACAAAGTGTGATGCATGATGGCCATAGGAATATTTGTGATTATCACTTCATGCATAAATCCAACTGGGTGAGTCAAGCACTTGTACCTACTAGTGCATGATGCCAGACATCTAAGTAGTGGGCGTGCAATACTTATAAGGCATAATTGATTAGGATAATTATGTGTGTAATAAGAAGTATAGGGTACTTAGATGCCCCATGAACACAATTATTAGATGATACCTTAGTTGATTTAGTGGGAGAATCTTAGAGGCAAGAGAAGATGTTTAACTTGGATGGACACAAGACTACATGAAGACACTCAAGTTAGTTGAGTGTGAGATAGGTAGTGAGATACACTCTCTACAATGTGTGTAAGGGAAATAGTTGAGACACAAAGTGTTAGAGGACTAATGCAAGGAGTTTATATGGGGTAGGATAGGGCAGGGCAAGATGACATGTAATAAATTGACCAAGATAGAGAAGTGCACAAAAAGGGGAGCACAACTAGAAGAAGTGGAACTAAGGAGGTTGAATAGCATGCATGTGAGATTCTAAACCCAAGTTACCATAAGATAGGCAAAGGTCATGCCAAGGATAAATGTGTAAAATAAATTCATCTAAGATAACTGGTATATACTCGAGAAGGAGTAAGAAGTGACCATTGGAAATGCATGTCACCTCACCAAAAATTTGTTGGAACATTTAATGAGGTGGTGGTGGTGACACATAGATACATAATTAATGCATATAAGACATTTATATATTTCATGTATTTTTCATGAAATCTAAGAAGATTGAGGTATTCAAGTCATTAAGCTAGTATTTATGAGGGTGGTCGGTAGAGGGAGCTATAAAAGGATGAATGGTAGATTCACGAAGGTTGAAAAATTTATACAAACTTAGAAAAATCCAAACAAACCCAAGCACCCTTAACAAAATGAAGACATAGAGATATAAATTTCATCTAATCATGAGAATGGTGTATCAAATCAAGAGCACAAGGTGAACAAAAAATAGTCACTAAGCTGCCATTAAAAGCTAGCAAAGCTCATAGATAAGGACTACCAATGTGCAAACCATTAAGGGATTTAATAAGATACACCTTTTGAGATTTAACACCAACAAATTTATAATGGGGGAAAATTGGAAGGCATCAAGCTTCTTAGTAGCACAACTAGAACCCATGTGGGTTAGAATTGTGGAAGAAGTAGCTACCACTAAAATGAAGGTGCAGGCAATGGAGGTGATTAGTGTTATGACAGTGAAAGTAGAATCATTGAACAAAATTTCATATTGACATATGTAATTCCCACTATAGGTATTAGTGGGAGAACCATGACACTCATTCATGTACATTTTCTAACCCAAGGAGTATAACCATCAAACATAAAGTCATTTCCAAGACTTGACATAGGATTGGATGGTAGATATAGGGTGCAAGACCCCTAAAGGTGATGTAATTTTTGATGTCTCAATTAGAGACAAGTTAAAGGCTTTAGGCATGACTCAGCTATATGAGTTTCCCTTTTTTGGGAAGCCTAAGGAACTTGTTTAGTTCCTCTTTTTTTGCATCCATGAGGATCACATCTATTTTATGGGTCAATATATGAAGATCTCAATGCACTTAATCAAAAGAATCACCAGACTCCCATACTCTAGTAGGGACATCCATCAATTGATGGGTGATTATGAGAAAGTGAAACATGTCACTAAGCTCCTAAACTACTTTAAGGGGGGATACACCTTCCCCATCATTAGATGTGAACACCCAAGCATGAGGGTAGTGGCATACCTTATGAGTTTAAAAATTTTCCCAAGTAGAAGATAGATATATGCTTTAAAGGCTTATCTCTACTTAGCCTACCACATTGTGCAAGGGGTTAGATTCAATGTGGCATAGTTCATTGCCACATAACTAACAAGGAACGTGCTAGAATGTCACATCAAAAAGGGGAACTTTAGATGGGGTTCCATACTAATCCTAATCATTATGGAGGAGATCAAGATCCCCAACAGAAGTGAAGAGATTTTGTGGGTGTTTATATAACACCATGAGTCCCTAGTGCAAAAATATAAATACTAAACTTGCCCAACATCCTTCAGCACCAAGTACAAGACTCACATTTTGAAATGGTGTGAGCACTACATTGAGGCCTTTGGCTTAGAGTGTCATTTTCCCCAAGGGATCCCTACAAGCATGTTTGGGGTGGATACTTTCATCATAATGCCACACTATTATGTCATTCTATTGGTGATAAAATATATTAACAAGTTAGGATGGTTGAAGCTTCCATTTTACTTCTTAGTTGAGTACTTCTAGGATGCACTCTACTAGATCCTAAATGTGCAGAGCATAGACATTCCAGTCAAGAAGCTAGATGTAGAGAACCAAAGAATGAGGCATAGGTTTCCTCATGTTGATGGTAGCATGACCAAAGATGAAGAAGATCTAACTAAAATCTATTCAATACAAGAAGTTACCTTCTTAGGCTTCATCCATAGGCGCTATTATATGATGAATCCTAGATAGAAGGATACTAGCATAGGGACCAGCACCAAGAGAAGAAGAGACCCCCAAATCTTAGTTGGGGTTGAAGGAACCCCTATGCCCATGGAAAAGAACAAGTCCCCCGAAAATAAGAGGGGGGAGATATAGGAGGAAATAAAGGCAAAGTTGAAGCTAAATATTACTTCAAAAGGGGAGACATTAGCAATAGAGTCATATAAGAAGTGCATGTGCTTCACCTTGAAGGCCCCCTCTCGAGTGCCTAAAGAAATTTTGTCTAAAGAATAGATGGAGGAGTCAAATAAATAATAATGGGGGTTGAGCATGTACATTGTAATAGAGGATGTAGAGTCCTCCCCTAGTGAATAAAACTCTTCTCCCCTACCTCAAGTAGAGCCAAAAAATACTAGGTGTAGACTGAGGAGCCTCATCTCTTATGAGGCTAAAACCCAGAAGGCATATGATATGAAGGAGAAAAAATAAGAGATTTCCAAAGTAGGGGTGGACCCTGGGGTCATTGAGATGGTAGAGGTGGAAGAGTATAGGAGAGAAGAAGAGTGTAGGGTGCTAAATGAAAAAGAGAGAACAAAAAGAAAGGGCGAGGATCCCAAAGAGTTGATGCACTCTAGTGTGTAAGAAGAATAAGAGGAGCTATAGAAGAAATTCAAGGGCATTGTCCTTGATCAAGGTCATATTGATGTAGCATTATCCTTACACTAGAGGCATAAAGAGCTTAAGGCAATGGGCATGACCTAGGCCAAAATTGATCAACTAGAGACCAAAGAAATAAATGAAAGAGAAAATAAATGCATCATGTAAACTACACAAAAGAAGGTTGAAAAATAAAGAGCCAAGAAGGAAAAAAAGACTAGAAGGATCAAGTCAGAATGGGTCCAACATAAAGAAAGATATGACAAGGTAGCTTAGGATGAAATGGCACACATGAAAGAAGAAAGGGGAAAGAAAGAAGGTTTCCACTGATTTGGATCCCATAAAGGAAGAAACATAAGAGAGTAATTAGTGTTATGACTATCAATATAAAAGAAGCTACATAAGAGGTGCACCCCAGTTTTAAGGGGATACTTGAGGAAAAGGAAGGTGATACTAGCACCATAGAACAATAAGTAGAGGAAGTACCACCATAACAAGAAAATATGGATGAGGGGGGAAAGTATGTAGAATAACCCTCACAAGAGTAGTGTGATGACATATCTAGTGCTAGGTAAGAAGAAGGAGAATGAGGAGAAGAAGAAAAAAAAGAAGAGAGAGGTGAAGACATGGGGGAAAGCACTAGTGCAAGTGAAATGGAAAAACTAGGGGAGGATGAATAAATAGATCCTAAAAATAGAGAAAGGGCACAATATGGATTCAAGGAGGATGATGAATTCTATATGATGAAGTGCATGCCTTCAAGAGCCATGATGAACCTCACACACCACTAGGTTTTGTGGGTGATGGATTGTTATAGGGACAAACCTAAGTTTAAGGTCCCTTCCAAAGTAATTTAAAGCACCAAGAAGCTTAAGGAAGGACATGACTACCACTCTTGAAACATGAACCCCATATGCTTAGTGAATGTGTTCATGAAGATGGCAGCCTTGGTGGTGTGAAAGAACATCATCAATGATATTTGCACTAATAGTTAGAGGAAGATTGCTAAGGACATGGAGAAGGAGCTTGAGACCACCAAACTCAAGCTATGACAATTGATAGATCACATGAAGAAAGTGGAGCCCTTACTCTTGGATAATGTGGATACCTCACACATGAAGGAGGTTGACTACATCTACATTCTCAAAGAGTAAATGATCTTGAGGATGAATCCAGTGATAGAAGAAAAACTAGACCCCTGTGAGGCTATGAGAGGGGATTTAACAAAGAATATGGAGGTGGTTGATGATGTATTTACCAAGCTTGAAGAGGGTGTGGAAGAATAAAATACCATATTATATAACTTCACCAATTAGGTATATGTCATCGACACGTGCTTGAAAAATATAAAAGAGAGAAGGATGCTTTAATTTAACACTCCATAATGTCTAAGACTGAGCTTGTACAAGTAATGGTGAGGTTTAAATCATTTATTTCCCAACTAAAGACCCAAGAACAAGACTTAGAGGTAGTATTTCATGCCTTCCAAACAAAATCCGATGAGTAGGGTGAACTTTTGAATGGAGGCATCAAAAGGGTGAAGGAAAGACTAGAGGCCTTTCATAAAAAATTAGAGAGCATGGATGCAATTGATCTAGAAGCAACATCCAATAAAATAAATGTTTCCATTGAGGAAATTAAGGGAACCATCCAAGGATTTGGTAATATTAGAGAGGACCTAAGGTATGGTACACCCAATTTTTATGCACCTAAGGTACTTCAAGACTAATCTAGGGTAGATTAGCAATTTTGTATGGGGTGATCTTGGGTCCCCTTTTTGTAATAAGTTCATGAATCATTCCACCTTGGTAACTTCAATACGAGGTAATCCCCCAAAGGAGTTGATACCTATTTTTACATTTTGGTACCAACTGGATGAGTCCTCAAAAATCCTATGCTATCTAGCAAGCGATTTCAAGGAGCATTTAAGGAGCATACCTACCTCAACTTGTACTTAGAATCTCAAAAAATAAAAAGATCAAAGGAGTGGAGTAGGTGTGATAGTGACCTTAAGTGATAGCTTGACATACAAAATGTGCTCATCCATCTTGGATAACATAGTAGAGATGATAGACTTATGCTAGCTCATCACTTAGCATGTACCATTCTAACCTAGAGAAAGGACAACAACTACCTATTTAAGGAGAACCCACTTAGAGAGAGAAAATGGAGAGGAGAAATAGTGAAGCTCTAGAAAAATAGAGAACCTCCATGAGACTTATATTCTTACTTAAAGAATACTAGATGAATATATATCAAAACTCACTTGTGAGCCCCTAGCATAAGTAGAATTAGGTAGCGCAAAGTCTCTATGTAATGCTTGGTGTTGTATTGGAATATCAATTAATGTATGCATGTTAAAGGATTGAAGTGTTATTCTTTGCTTTATGATGTGCTAAATGTCATAGTTGGTTTAGCTTCTTTAGTGTATTATGCTTGTGCTTCTATGTTTTGTTGAGAAATGAAGGTATTAACCCCCATCACTAATGGTGGCCTCATGCCATTTGAGGACCTAGGCCACTCTAGAAGGCACTACATGCTATAACTAGTTGCACTCTGAGCTTGAGACTGTGTCTAGTAGCCTTCAGAGAATGGATAGGCAAATCTATGCCATCCCCATGACTTTCACTATCAATAACCCTTCTAAGCTAGATTTAGTTTTTCACCATAGGGAAAGTACCATGGAAAATGCTTGTACTTTTAAAACCTCAAGAGAGTAATCTAGTGCCTAAATACCACATGAAACCTTTGGCTCAATGACAAGATCCTTTAGAACCTCAAATATGCCATGATGTAACTAGCCTAACATGGACCCAGTCCCTTCACTATTATGCTTTGGGTGAGTGCATAAGGTCCACACCTTATGTGAAACTAGTGCTAGCACCATAGTGTGAATAAATGTTGTTTGCCAAAAATTTAAACCCTTGCACCTAGCTCCCCCTATCCTAGATTTGATTGAGACTGAGAGCTAAGCACTTGACTAATCACAAATCCTACATGAATGAACTTTTACTACAACAAATCTGATCATGACCCTTTATTAGGCCACTCTCTTTCTGTTTGCTCTCTAGACCTTGACCTGTAAACCACATTAAGCCTTAAAACTGACCCTCATGCTTTTTTCCATGCATTCTCCACCTCACTTACATAATCAAAAAATTATTTACATTTTATCTCTATAGGCCAAATGTCAACCCTTTGTATTTGAAACTTTGCATATCATGCCAATTTGTCTTGTGGGTCAGTAGGTTGTTCTTGAAAAGTCCTTAAAATGATCAATTAAAGCCATAGTGAACATGTCAATTTGGTTGTGCATTTAATAAGTGTACTTGAGAAGTCAACCAATATAAAAGGATCACATGAAGATGATGTATTTTTTTCCATGAATACCTCCTACAAGTTTGGTGTCTTGGTGTGTATCTTTTCCCAAGATATAAGCCTCCAAAAATGATCTAATAGTGTGAGACATACTAGGGGACATCAAATTAAATCCACATTAACTAGATATTTTGATTCAAAATTGAGTGTATCTCTTCTACAAGGTATAAATTTAATGTAGGTATTTCAAGTTTCAAAACCCCACTCAATCAGAATAAGGATTAATGACACATGGGTGATCACCTAATGTCAATAAGTCAAGATAGATCTATGGCATAGATTCAATCATGTAGATAAATATATAATGATGGGTATGAAGTCAATAGGTAAAAATATCTTGAGATTTAATGTGATGGTGACATGTGTCATAATCACGATTAATTGGTAGTAGATCAATGGCTATATTTAATCATATGTTTAATGGATCACTAGTGTGAATTTGATCGTCCAAATCAAGGATCAATGGTATGTGTTCAACCATGAAAATAGAGATTGATGGTGAAAATCAAGTCAATAATTCAATAAGCTTATATTTCACATAAGGATTTTATGTGGCAAAAGAGTGTCAACTGAATGGTGATTGGTAGTAGGGTACATGGAATGCACATAGAGCTTCCAAGCATCACAATATTGGAAACTTGGATCAAATAACAATGGATAATGTTAAAATTAAAATATAAGAGACTCCCAAGGAGATTGATGGATTGAATTTGATCAAGTGTCTAAGGGGCACAAGATGAATAAACATGTTCAAAGTGACAATGGTCATATCTTTAAAATTAAATAAATAACGTCATAAGGAAATGCCACATAGGTAGACCAGTCAGTTTGTAAGAGTTGAGTTTCAAGTTCATAATGCTTTTCTTAGCCCATGTCATGGTTGGAAATGTTATTTTAGTCATGGATCATATTAACACATAGGTTGAAAATATTTTCTATAGGTTTCATGGCTACCAAGTTTTAACACTTAGGCAAATAGGCCTAATTGGCCTAAATGATCATCAAAAAGGGTCAATTTTGCATTGGAAGACTATGTGAATGAGTAAATGTAAGGTTTCATGCTAGGTAACTAACCCTTTAGGAGTTTCACATTTCATGGTTGTAATGGAGAAATGAGACAATTTTCTTAACTTTGTCAACCTACCTTGGAGAAGTATGGGCTCCTACGTAACTATGGTGGACTTATTCATCTTATACTACCATAGGAGAGCATGAGGGACTATTTTTAGCATGGTAAACCCTTTGTCAAGGAGTAAAAAAATATGAATCAATCTATAATCTCAATTTTAATGCCAAAAGGAGCCTTTAATGAGAATCAACATAGGGAGAAGATTTTAGAAGATTTATACAACTATTGTAGCTAATTTTTGGAGTGGAATTGGTTAATTATGACCCCTTCTCAACCCTTATACACCATTCTCCTTTTCTTTGTCATCCCATTATGCTATATATTTAGGCTTTTAAGCCTTTATTTTCATCCCTCAAGCTGGTATAAGGGAACTCTACCAAGATTTATACTTGTAAACCTCTTAGATAAATGAATAGAACACTTGTAGCTATTTCTTCATGATCTATACTTAATGTCTCATACTTGTTTATATGTGCATAAGGGGATGGATCTTCCCTTTTTTAGGTCCAAGTCTTACCTAGGTACTAAAAATCTCCCTTGAAATTCATAAAATGTGTCTTGGTGATTGGTATCTCTAGCTTGAAGTGGATGTTTGGTTATAAATGTTTTAAAACCAGACCTTGTGCTCATTACCCTTCTACTTTAGCCACTCAATATGACCTCCAAATGAAATAATTTTTATTATAAGTAATTGAAGGTAGTGAATTAGTCCTATACATAATCTATTAGTGTCATTTGAGTTCAAGTGAGTGGATATTTGAATTCATGGTGCATCACCACACTTAGAGTAGGTTTTCATTCATGCACTTTCTCACCCCTTTTCATCCCTATAGAATTTATATTTTAGGAAAATATATTAAAATTAATAAATATGGGGAGATATCCACATTAATAATCTAGAGGTCTAGCCTAATACTAGGTAACCCATAGCCTAGGGTCATTCACATGTTGGACTAGGTTTGAGTAGAAGACCTGAACAATCCTTTTCTCAGCTAGGGTGCAACCTAGTACCCAAATAGTTTTAGAACACTCAATGGTATAACTTTAAACATTGTGCAAGGACATCTTAAAACCACCTTAGAGAGTTTAAATCACTATATCATCCAAGTTATATTCAAAATATTACATCAATCATAACAAGTCTCCATTGCAGAGGTAAGGTGGATTGTTGTTTATGGTTTCATTCATTCTCATGTACTTGATAGTGAATGATGGATAGATATGAGGTAGAATCACATTACCCACCCTCTTATGATATATCCTATTACTCTCTCTAATTATATCATGCCCCTTCACAACCCTATCCTGCTCCATATTAACCACATATTCCCCCTTATCAGTCATATGATGAGGTTCTTTATTACCAAGATCATCAAACCTACTATGATTCTCATCTACCCCCTCTACAACCTTATTACCATCTTTATCAGTCATGGTAGTATCATGAAATTATTGAATAACCTACTCATACCCCAAGACATTCCATATTTATCCTTAAACAAGCTCTATTAGACCAAGAAAAGAATATTATAAACATTGATACATTGAAGGGATATGAGTAGGAAAATACAAAACATATCATTAGATGGGTTAGAAATTTAGTGCAGTAGGTAAAATAAAGTTTTTTTTCTTTCATAAGGGGAGGTTATCCTAGAAACAATGGTGACATGCTTGACATAGATGGGTTAATCTCCAAGATTGAGGAGAAGTTGGTAGCCCATGAAGGGAAATAAACACACCAACACCAACCTTCTACCCCTATCCTTCACCTCTTACCAAAATCATGTTTATCCTCCCATAATCACTCATAATCCCTTACCAAGTGAGTTTCAAAGTCATAAAAGTCCCTCCCAACTCCTCTCTACCTTACCCTCATGGAAATCTATCCAAAAAAGAGTCCAAAAAGAAGGGAAAATAAGCATTGAGGGAACCAATCATCATGATCAGTCAAGGCTTGAATTTTAATCCTCTCTTTCCACGTAGATTGAATCTATAGATAAGAATTTGTATCAAATAGTAGTAGCTACAAATATCACATAACTTTAGCTTCACATTCATCCATTAACACCACAAGTAGTAGTATACTCTATGCAAGAATATTCTAAGCCTAAGTTCCCATCTTGGAACTAAGTGTTATAGCTAAGAAAAAAAGAGGATCTACTAAAAAAATCTAATGTCACTCAATCCTTACCCCTCCCTCCTCAAGAGTCTATGTCCCTTCCCTCATGGAGATCCATTCAAATCAATATGCAAAAGAAAGAGGAAGTGGTGGTTGTTAAAGACAAGAAACTAGATGAAAGGAATGTGGTGTACATTTCATCTCTCTTGGAGTCACTCTAATGATCTTCTATGCCACTCATGGAGAGAGAACCTATTCTTGAAGAAGTAGGGGATGAAAATCAGATTGAACCAATACCTGATGATGATAGCTTATTAGAGTTTAAGGAGGATCTCACTATCGAAACACCACTTGATAAGGAGGAATATATTTTAGTTTTCAAAGTACAAAAGATGAAAAATTTTATGAAATTTATGAGTCATAAGAAGAATATTATCCTATTAGACAAGATGAAGATGACCTCTAGGACTTCCTTGATGACATGGTAGTTTCCCTTCATCATGGAAATCCTCAAATACTTCTAGTATTAGTAGAGCAAGAAGAGAACCTTCAAAAGGTCTCAGATGGACAAGAAGAAATATTTCTTAATTTTTTTGAATATCAACCCTTCTCTATTGATGAGGAGGATGAATATACTTTAGCTAAACAAGAGTTTTGTGATGACCTTGCCAAAGTAAAGAAGGTGAGTAATCAACTTGATGACTTGTAGGTAGATGGAAGAGGTAGAAATGAAACCTATGATTTATCAAGTGGCCACAATGAGATGTCCTTTTGAAAGGAATTATAATACTTTTGTCTAAATTTAGAAACCCCACCTCTACACCAATCAAAGCTTGAAGAGAAGTAACTTGCCAAGGATGATTGGGTAGTTGGTTATCTTGAATATAAGGATAAAAATCAGTTGCATTCCCTAACTAAAGAGGAGATGAATATTATGATGTAATTTAGAAATATTTTAGAGGAATATAATTCATTTCTTGACCCTCATACTCCACCCATGCACTTACGAATGAATCAAGATGGTCCATTCACTCTTTCAAGTGACCAAGAGAATGCTAGTTGTAAATGTAGGTTGTCACACATGAATCAAAGTTTGATTTCACCCAAATCATCAAATGATAATTCCAAATCAATTTTATATAATTATTAGATAATATTCTCATTTGATCTTGGGGTAGTGAATTCAAATTATAGGTCAATTTTGTAAAGGTTAGATGCTTTGTTCAAATAAGTTTTTTCCATAGGTTTGTAAGTAGTACCTTGTTCCTTCAGTTCTTTCCCTTTTTATCCTTAGTTGTTAGGTGTGTTGTTTAGTATTAGTTTTTTCTTTTTTGTGTTTGTGTGTGTTTTATTTTATCTACAAATCTGAGAGGTGTCAAAAGTATAAGTTAGTTGGATAGTCTAAAGAGTAATCATGTTATGCTTCTTTATTGAGTCATAAAAGTGTCTGGGTTCCCTTGACCATCAAGATGGTCACCCATTAGAGTCACCATAAACGTTTAAATTTTTATCTTATAGGACAAATGTCAACCCCCTATATTCCAAAAAATTCATATCATACCAATTTATCTTGTGGCTCAGTAGGTTGTTCTTGAAAAGTCCTTAAAATAATCAATAAAAGCCATAGTGAATAGGTTAGTTTAGTTGTACATTTAATAAGTGTTCTTGAGAAGTGAACCAATGTCAAAGGATCATATGAAGAGGATTTATTTTGTTCCATGAATACCCCTATAATTTTTGTGTCTTGGTGTGTCTCTTATCCCAATATATAAGCCTCCAAAGATGATCTAATAGTGTGGAACATGCCAGGGGACCTCAAATCAAAGCCACAAGAACTAGCCATTTTGATTCAAAATTAAGCGTATCTCTTATACAACATATGAATTGAATGTAGGGGTTCCAAGTGTTGAAGCCTCACTTGATCAGATCAAGGATCAATGACATGTAGGTGATTACCCAAAGTTAATAAGTCAAGATAAATCTATGATGCACGTTCAATCATACAAATAAAGATCTAATAACGAGCATGAAGGTAATAGGTAAAAAGATCTTGAGATTGAATGCAATGGTGACATATGTCATAATCATGGTGAATTATCAATAGATTAATGGTCCATGTTTGATCATGTGTTTAGTGGATCAATGATGCATATTTGATCATCTAAATCAAGGATCAATGATGAGTATTCAATCATGCAAATGGAGATCAATGATGTGAATTGATTTAATAAGTAAATAAGCCTATATTGTACATAAGGCTACCACATGTCATAAGAGTGTTAACTAAATGGTGGCTGATAGTAGGGTACTCAAAAGGCATGTAGGGATGCCTAGTGTCATAATATTAGAAGCTCAAATCAAAGATCAATAACCAATGTTGAAATTCAAAGCCAAGAAACTCCTAAGGAGATCGATGATGTGAATTTAATAAATTTTACAAGGGTCACAAGATGAAGACACATGTCCAAATTGATAATTATCATATTTTTAAAATTAAATAAATAATGTGGTAAGGAGATGCCACATAAGCAGACTAGTCAAATTGAAAAAGTGGAGTTTAAAGTTCATAATACTTTTATTAACCCATGTCATGGTTATAAATGTTGGTTTAGGAATGGATCACATTAAAACATAGGTTGAAAATAATTTTTTTAGGTTTCATGGCTGCCAAGTTTCAACACTTAGGTAATTAAGCCTAATTGATCATCAAAGAGGGTCAATTTGGCATTGAAAGACTAATTAAATGAGTCAATGCAAGGTGCCACACTAGGTAACTAACCCTTTAGAATCATTTAATGTACATTTCATGGCTATGATGAATAAATGAGATAATTTACTTGACTTTGTCAACTTGCCTTAGAGAAGTATGAGATACTACATAACTATGGTAGCCTAATTCATCTTGTAACTACCATAAGAGAGCACGAGGGACTATTTTTAGCATGGTAAAGCCTTTGGAAAGGAGTAATTAAATTTGACTCAGTCGTATCATCTTAATTTCAATTCCAAAAGGAGCCTTTAATGAGAATCAATGCAAGGAGAATATTGGAGATGATTTATACAAATATTATAATTGATTTCTAGAGTAGACTTGGTCAATTATGACCCCTTATCCACCCTTCTACAACATTCTCATTTTCTCTCTCATCCCATTATTTTATATATTCTAGATTCTAAGCCTTTATTTTCATCCCTTAGGTTGGTATGAAGGAACTCTACCAAGCTTTGTACTTGCATACCTCTTGGATAAATGAATAGAACACTTACAACTATTTCTTCATGATCTTTACTTAGTGTCTCATACTTATTTAGACATGAATAAGTGGATGGATCTTCCCTTTTTTAGGTCCAAGTATTACCTAGGTGATAATAAATCTCCCTTGCAAGTCATCTAATGTGTCTTTATGATTGGTAGTTCAAGATTAAAGTGGATGTTTGGTTATAAGTGTCTTTGAGCTAGATCTTGTGCTTATTACCCTTATACTCCAACCACTCAATCCAACCTCTAGATGAAACACTTTTTCTTTGAAGTCATTGAAGGTAGTTCATTAGTCCTATACACAATCCATTAGTGTCATTTCAATTCAAGTGAGTGTATAGATGAATTCATGGTGCATCACCTCACTTAGAGTAGGTTTTCATTCATACACTTTCTCACCCCTTTTCATCCCTATAGAGTTTATATTTTAAGAAAAGAGATTCAAATTGAGAAATATGGGAAGCTATCCCCATTAAAAATCTAGAGGTTTGACCCAATATTAGGTAACCCATAGCCTAGGGTCATTCCCATATTGGACTAGGTTTGAGTAGAGGACCCAAACAATCCGTTTCTTAGCTAGGGTGCAACCTAGTAAACTAACAATAACCTCTATCATGCTTAAATATTTCCATAAATCTTTCATATGCCTTGAAAATATATCATGATACTTGATTAGGTGAGGTAAGGTCTAGTAGCGGTCTAGATGAAGACTTGGTTTGAAGGTTTTACCTATGTAGGCTCACCCTGAGACTCTCATGATTGATCCAATTCATTGCATACATGATTAAAAAACTTGATACAACCACTTATGTCTATGTGCACTCATATCATAAAGATACCATGCTCATACCTTCCCATAAGGTCTCTTCATGCCATCAGTTCATACCTTCACCATGTTATGACTAGGCTCAATCAAGATTATAATACACTTGACACCTTGACCTATTCCTTCCATGCTAACATAAGTCATTAGTTACCTTAAAATTATCTCTTGCCTTCAAATTATTTCTTGTCTCATAACTCACCCTAAAAATCTTCATGTCATGACTATGCCACACTATTCACATGCATTCATGACAACTCTCATGACCACACTCTTATCTCTCATGGTAACACTCATGGAAACTTCAATCTAAGCTAAACCTTGAAATCAACCAAAATAAAAGACAATTATCAACAATATCACCATGTCATATCATGTACATAACTCAATGAGCACTCACCATGCACCTTCACTAGATGTACCTTGACATTAATGACATCAACATTGACATAAATGACACCAACATCCTAAAAAACTCCCCCTTTGTCATTGATAAAAAATACACTACAACTTGATCCTTTTCATATCCCCATTCTAGTCTTTTTCCCCCTTTGACATTAATGATAAATGGTCTTTCACAAACTATTATCTTAACCTTTGACCTCAAGAAATTATGCTTCTTATGACTTCTACCTTACTATCTTGACACTTCACAATATAGAGATACAAATCTCCCCCTAAGATGATGATTATCCTCATAGACACTAGATGAAAAACACTCTTATAAACTAATCATTCTATCAAAAAATATACATCTCCCTCTAGTATTCATTCTCCTAGAATTAACTCTTTTCTCAAATAAACATGATCATACTTGCAAAATTTAGAATCACACCTTCATGCAATAAAGGCTCAACTCATAAAATATGAAGCATTAAAAGAACATGATCCCACTTAATGCATGAATACCTCTTCCAAATTAACTTATATCACAAGACCACTTATCAACACAAATCAAGATCAACTACCAACTACTAAGGAATAAATTTTTTCTTACCTCTCATATACAAACAACATTTCCAACTCTATCAACATTCTTCAACATGTTTTAATGATAGCTAACAAGATTCCAATAATTTATGAGTGTCTCCTTTAATCCTAATAGATTCATCCCTTACCATAGGGTATTAAAACAACACAAACTCAAGAGATTTCTAGATCTCCACACTCTCACAAGACTGATGATCCTTTAGGATCATTTTAAGATTGATTAGCCTCTTGAGATTTCCCTCTTCATCATCTATGTCTTAAAAAATATGAGATTATAATGAATAATCTTGATACTCTTTAATATCTAGTCTATGATCTACCATAGAAAATAGTCCACTTTAGCTTGTAAACTGATCAAGACTAATCTTGACTATATTTGGATTTCACACCTTGGTTAGTCTTATTTCATGAGCTCTAGGATCTTGAGTCTTCGTGTTCTATCTATATGATACATAATGATATAATATTACAATATGAAAAATGTTAAAATAAGTATAGTAAATAGTATCACTCATATATCTTGATTGATGTGGACTGTGACTTCTTCCATAGTCCCATGAGTATTCATTCTTGGAGGGTCTTCTACTCTCTCTTACTCTATGACCAAATTGACTACATGAGAAACAATAACCATTGAATGAATCTGCATACCTTATGGTGTTAGGTTGTCTAACAAAATTTATCTTCTTACTATTCTTGAAGTTGACTTTATTATTCACATTAACATTCTCCTTATATTACTTTTGACTTACTTTGAAACCAAGACTTACCTTGTCATTATAAGACTTATGACTACTCAAAATGTCATCTATAGCCTCAATTCTCTTTTCAAACTTCTGATAGGTCTTCATCTTGATAGTTGCTTGATCCATTTTTGACTTCATTTCTAATTCATACCTAGTGCATTCTTTTTCCTTAGCCTTTAGGATATCAGTGACTATCTCAATTTGAGTTTCAACTTGATTGATGATCTCATCATGCTCCTTAGATGTGTTACCTAGTCTCTCCTCAAAGATATTTATTTGATTCTCATACCTCTTAACCAATGACCTTAGTTTCTGATTATTCATTATTTGGAACTTCAAATCCTCTAGAGAACTCACCAATTCTACCTCAAGGTTCACTTCAACCTCTTCTTCATATGTTTATTCATCATCCCTTTTGAGAAACCTTCATTGTCTATTTCTATAGACATGAATAAGGTTTCATTGTTGTCATGTTCATGTTCATTACTATCATCATCACTATTAGATGTACTCATGTCACTTACATTAGATGAGTAATTATCTTCTTTGGTATATAAACTTCTCTTGTTCTTGAATGACCCTTTATTACCTTCAAAATTCCTAAAATATTTCTTGATTTTATTAGTATTATAGACCTTATTATCATCACCATCATGTTCATCATGTTCTTCATCATGCTCATTCTTATCCTTGTTAGGATAATTAGATGTAAAGTAACCAATCTTACCACAGTTGAAACATTTGAAAGGCAACTTACCCTTGTACTTACTAAATCCAAACCTTAATTTCCTATCAAACATGGCTATCAATTCATCATCATCAATATCTGAACATACCTCATCCTTGACCTTCTTAACTTTTGACTTCTCAGTTTTAAATGTTGCTTCCTTTTTGGGAGGTCTTCCTTCATTTTTTCTCATGTCATAGGTAGTCAAGATGCCATGAAGCCCATCTATCTGAAGTGTGTCTAGTTCTTTCAACTCTTCTACTATAGACACATTTGAATCAAATTTAGAATTTAAGGATATCGATACCTTTTGTACAATTGTAGACTCTTTCACTTCTCTGAGACCTCTAATTACATTGACATATTCATCAACTCTTAATAGGTAGGATGCAATGCTCTCATCTTCCTTCATACTCAAAATTTTAAACTACATTCTATAGGTATACAATTTATCCATATTCACCTTAGTGTCTCCTTCATAGATATTATTCAACTTTTACGATACCACCTTGGTTGACTCATAGTGCATCACCTTTAGACACTCAAAAACATCACCTAACCTAGTTTTCAATGTTGAACTAACCTAGAATTACTCTCAGACTTAAGATACTTAATCACCTAGCCAACTAACCTTAAACCCCATTTTTCTAACTTTCCTAATGTAACCCTTATAAACCAACCTTTTAACTTACCTTTTGCCTAGAATTATGACCACTGTTAGTCAACCTAACTGGTGACAGTTGTCTTAATCATCATTGGTTAGGTCCCCAAAACTACAATACAAGAACTTCCATCTATGAATAGGATAAGCATGAGCAAAATGGAAATTTTCCCATGTGAACCTTGAATTTGAAAATCACTTCAAATTAACATTCATATCCCAAACCAATTTAGAAAATTTCCCTTCTCTTCACTTAGTAACTTCTTGATATAAAATTAGGGCTTTAGGAAGGGAAAATAGATAGAAAATTTACATCCAAGCTCTCTTGTTTTCTTTTGTGAAGGTATTAAAACATCTTGAGACTCTATCCATGCAAATTTTTAAGGTTTAAGTACTATTATGCTTCCCAATTTTCTTTAGATTTAAAGTATCACACACTTTACATCTAGTAGGTATCATTTACATATTTTGACAATTATGTTATTATTAACATTTTCTACCTTAATCAAATCACCTACACCCTATTTATTCCCCACCAGATCCAAACTTAATCCTTTATCCATTTATCATTCCTTCTCTAACTCCAATTCAATATTCTATATAATCTATATAGGAAACTATAGTTAGTTCCTATAACCATCATTGGTCACTAAACCATTGTTGGTTAGACTAACCATCATCGATCAGCCTAACCACCATCGATCACCTATTAAGAAGATAATAGATTTTTATTTCCTACCCCTTTTACACCCAACCAAACTTTATTTTGCCTTTGATCTATTTATAGACCTGTTTTGATTTTCTGAACTAGACTCTAACTTATTTTAACTTAGTATTGACCCACTATGTCATAATTAGTCATCTTATTGAACAAGTATTTTATTTCTCTTTAGCATAAGCATTTATTTTATTATCAATTTAAATGCAAGAATATTTAATTTATATTACCAAAACATAAAAACATTAGGGGAGTGGATTGACAACCATCTGAAGAAGCTTTTACTTATTAGATTTAACATATGCTAGGTAGTCCACCCTTCATATATGTCTAACCAATAATTTGGTGTAGTGTTGTCTTATTGCAGGTAGTCCTCCTCTCCAAAAAGTAGTTCTAACTTTATCTAGTCATAAATGAGCATAACATTCAACTAGGTACACACCCCTAATCATTTTTTTTTTCTTTTGAAAAAAATTATAGGGTAAGAAACAGTAGGAAACATTTTGGCATGCCTGGTGGGACCCCTTCTGGGTTCGTAATTCTATTTTTGCATATAATTGCACTAGTGAAATTCATGATCTTGTAATTATTTTATTTCTAAAATTTAAAAAAAAAATCATTTCTTTCCTTTTCTAAACTTAAAATGAAAATATCCATTCTAGGCCTAGGTTGCATCTTCATCCTACACTAGTGGCATTCTAGTTGTTCTATTTTCATCCAATGAAATCAAAAAAAATCTCTTGGTTAAAATTGAGTGCATTCATGAATTTTATGATTGATTTAGCTCATCTAGTTAATTAAAATCATTATGAATTAATAATAACACACTTATATTACAATACCAAACCATTTACATAAAACAAACATTTAAACTTACTTGAGATAAGGCTCATTGGGATTTCATCACCCTTTGGATCACCTTACCCCACCCGATGATCCTAAATGGATTTCATCACCAAGGGAAGGATCCACTCCATTCTTTGGTAGAGTATAAACTCTAAAAAAATGGTATATATTTGTTAATTATCCCAGCTTGGCTTTGGGTTTGTGAAGTGTGGGTAGCAAGCCCCCAATACTAGGCCATGTACCTGATCTAGTGCAGATTATTTTGAGCAACAAAACTTAACCCAAAACCATCGTTAGATGGATCTTATAGTACCCATATTGCAAGCCAATCTCCCTTTCAAACTCTTTAAGGTATAATCCAAAAGTGATTTAAAAATAATCCTAAGATTAATTGTGATTTTAGTTTGTACCTTGCTTGTTTTGAATTTTTCTTTGTTTGTTCATTATTTGAGGTGAGAGGCTCATTATCCACTTTCAATTTCTCACATGGTCTTTACCAAATAAAAAATAAGAAATTTAAATTACCAACCACCATCTTCCTCTTCATCTGCATCCATGGATTACACCTCAAATGTTGATAGATCCCCCCATGCTTCACCCCACCATTCTTTTTCATCTATTAGGCCTCTAATGGTTCATGAAGGTGATGTAAATTTCACTACATTTTTGGACAACAACCAATTGGGTCTTCAAAATTATCTTAATACCTTATCCTACCATACCTCAATTGTTTTGGTTCCTCCATTAGATCCACCTTATGGTATGCCACACCACCTTACGATTGGTGTTACATCGAGCCAGCCCTCAATTAGCCAAGCTTCATCTTCCACTATTTTTTCATATACTACCACCACCCAAACACTTATTTCCCCAACCAATAGCTCTAACATTGGTTCAACTTTACCCCTTGTCACTAATGCCCCTTCCACTAATGTGGTGTCATCCACACCCATTTCTACCATGTCTCTTGGCCTAACTAGCCTACCTACTTCTACCCCATTTTAGAACCTGGTACTATCCATACTAAAAACTCTTCCACCCATTATCACTAGGGTGACTACCCATCAACAACCCATAACCTTTTTATAATTACCAACCCAAACTACACCCCCATCAACTAACCTAAATGTACCCCTAAACCTACCATCATTATCCCCTCAACAAATCACCTTAGCACCCTATCAATATGTTTCCAACCCACAATGATATATTATGCCTTCCACCCAACCCTTAATTCCTATCATTCTTGTTGGGATGCTATCCCAACCCCAAATCACCACATATCAATATGCAGTCACTTTTGTACCTCCTACCACATATCAATTCATAGCTACAACCTAACCTTAGTATAACTTACCACCAAATTATGAAGTTACCCAACCCTAACCTAATTTTATCACAATGCTTATGTAATAGATGACCCTTCTTGAGTCATCAATCTCTAGGTCCCATGACCTCTTATATTATGACTATTTATAATGAACCTATCAACCCATCTATTCTAATTCATGCCTATCTTCCTAATTGGGAAGTCCATAAATTCTTCAAGTTTTAGGGTAAGGAGGATCTGAAACAACATTTGAGGGTGTTTCACTATTTTTGATACTTTATCACATATGATGACACTATCTTCCTTTAAAATGTTCCCATGTGCTTAGCAAAGTCCACTCTTGATTAGTATAGTGCCCTTCCTAGGCACTCTATATTTTCATTCTCACAACTCACTCAAATATTCTTAGAAATTTTTTAGTAAACATATCTAAGAAGGTCTCCATAACTGAACTATATTATATTAGGTAGTTTGATGATGAATCAATTGTCAACTTCATCGTATGATGGTGGGGTCTCATCAATCAACTATATTTTTAACTACCCTAAATAAAACTCATCAAGATTTTATCTAGGGGATGCACAAAACACATTTCTCCCACCCTTTTAGTGCAAACATTTAGAACCTTTGATGAATCATTCACTATGGCATGAAAACTTGAAAATTGGACCATAGATGAAGGGAAATTGAAATTACACAACTGCAATTCTAGTTTCAAACCCAATGATCCCTCTTCTACCAAGACAACCAACCAATCCAATCCAAAAGCCAAAGATTTTTCAAACTTGATTGTGTTGAAATATACCCCACCTCCATCCATTAACCAACCACGTCAAACCACTTCTTCCAACCCTTCTCACCTACCAAACCAAAATTGAAATTAGGTTTCCCATAAACAATTCACACCTATAAGGTAATCTTATGCTTTTGTGTTAGAAAAAATTACTTAAGGCCAATGCCATATAAATCCCTCTTATTAATCCAACCCAAACATTTGACCCCTCTTGCCCCATGCCCAAGTGGTACAACAAAAATGACTGTTGCACCTTCCATCAGGTTTCTAGACATAACATTGATTAATGTAACACTTTTAAGAATCTAGTCCATAACCTAATTAACAATGGTGAGTTGGCATTTAACAGCCCCAACACACCCCCTAACTAGTCTCTTGACATTTTTTGTAAGCCATTCCCTAATCATACTTAATCCACCAAACATCAAGATAAGAATGTAGAACCATCTTCATCTTATGAAGCTCACACTATTAATGTCATTATTGATGAGCTCATGCATGATCAGACCCTTCCTACAATTTTTCCTTCATCCATGTAACCTAGGGAAGAGGAAATTTTAATTCTTACCCTTTGAGTTACCCAAGCAAAAGGGTCAACAACCCCCATCTCTTTATTGTATCAAAAAATACCTATATTTACCAATGCATTGAAGGAGGAAACCATTGATTTAACCACCTCCTCTTCTACGCTACCAGTTGAAATAGTTAAACCATCTTATATTCTATTAGATACCCAAAAAGGTAGAAGACAAGACCATACCTACACCCCCAATCAAAGAACCATCCATTTCCCCTTTTTAAACCATCCTACAAACAAAAATGACCTCATCTACCCAATCAACCATTTTAGAACCTTTCATCCCAAATCAAGATGAAGGAGCCATTCCCTCTTCTTCGCCTAAGGGCTTAACATCTGAAATAATTAATCAAGGAACCAAACCCATTTATAAGCCTTTTTCTAGGTTAGTGTAAATTTTAAAATTCACATCACAACCTAACCTTGATAGATCCACCTTCTAGCATCATCTTGGTATCCCATACCAAAATAAAATTAAGCCCTCTACCTCATTAGCAATCACGTTTAAAGCAATTATCACCCCTCCATCAAACATCCCTTTTTTCCTAGCCAAAAGAGAACCATATCACCCACCTCCCCCTAAGTCATCTCATAATTTACTTATTAGACCAACTAATAATCTGGGAATCCACCCTAAGTCTAGAATTTCTCACCCATCTCTAAAGTTAGATTTAACTCCATCAAATCTACCAAAAAAACTACCAACCAAGACACTCAAAAAGGTAGAATTGCCTAAACCTCTACCCTAAAATTAATCTATACCCCTTCCTTCCCATTTACCATCTTTTCTAAGACCTCACCCTTTTACCATCCTGATTACATATTCATCTTTGATTAAGCCAACCCCCTTTTATATGCCTACACTTCCACCCACTAGGAAATCAACTCCTTTGTTGTTATTAACTAAGTTATCCACTTCCACCTTTCCCCACATTATCAATTCCTCATCATCTACCTCGAGACCATACACCTCTAAACTAGTCATAGCCAAGACACCCCAACCCAAACCATCTACCAAGGTTATTCAACTACCCAACACTTCTAAAGTCAAACCTATACTTAAGAAGATTTCTATTTCTACAACCACAACTTCAACAGCTCCAATACCTCTAAATTAATCTTATTAAATGATTTTATAGAGGTTATTACAAACATATTCCATTAAACTTCCACCCATTAAGCCATTCATATCTTCTAATACCAAACCCTCTTAGTTAAATGATCAATTGATTTATGTATATCATAGGGTGCAAGGACATGACACATAGAACTATAAAGCTCTCTAAGCCCTTGTTCATCACTTATATGATGAGGATGAACTATTATTAGATGAACCAATTTTATCTCCCTATCTAACCCAACCTACCCACCTTTTTCCTACTCGCACACTTTCATCTAAATGTGAGGGGGAGGAACCAAAGCAACCACCTAGTCTAACCCATCCCATTATCCATACCATTCATATGATTACCTAATCCCAAGCTCAACATAAAAGGAAGGGATAAGATAATTCATATATTACATGGATGTACCCCTCAATCTCTCAACCTTCCCACTAAAACCAACCACCCACATCTACACCTAAACCATCACCAAGACCCAAGGTGTCCATCGTTGGCGATCCTTCATCTAATCTTTTTGAATCCATTCAACAAACTGTGTTAAAGAAAATGCACCAAACACTAGTCAAGATGAGTCTTTATGAGTTAATCATCACCTCACCTCATCACTAATATGCACTAATAAAGGCTCTCCAATCCATAAAAGTACAACTAGATGACCCTCAACCTCTTGTACACTTTATTGGAGCCCTCTAACACTCTACCATCATTACTTTCCAAGATTCTGAGATACTTCCAACTTATTCTGAAGAACTTGATCTTCATTTCTTTATCACTACCTACATTAATCACACCTACATCAAAAGGGTGATGATTGATGGGGGAGCCAACATCAATATAATATCTTCCCATGCTTTTGATTAGCTACATTTACCAAAGAACATCATGGCCAAAAGCACAATGGTTCTTCACTCCTTTAATGACATAATGACCAATACCTTGGGAATCATTGTCCTTCATATATGCTTGGGAACTTGCACCATTACTAAACTATTTTATGGTGTATAAGGTGAGTTCCAATATAAAATTTTACTTGGATGCCCTTGGATTCGAGCCATGAGTTGTGTCCCATCCACCCTACACCACTATATTAATTTTTAAAATGAAGGGCAAGTTATAACCATCAAAGTTGACCTCAATCCCTTTACATCCTAAAACATGACCTATAGGCCTAATAATGTTATTCTACCTCATTCATTAGTCTCACAATAAACCAACCCTAAGGACAGTGCCACACCACTAACCACAACGCACAATGCACCCACCACTAATAATGATGTAACTTCAACTAGTTCATCCATCTCTTCTCAAATTCCCATTCAGAATCCTTTGGCACAAACATTATAATGTCTCTCCCTTAGGGACTACCATCTTCTCACCTTGAATGATTTCCCCACTCTATAATATTATGGGAAGCTCAACTATGACCCTTCTTATGACCCCAATCTAGGAGTCATTATCCCCTTTGGTCTCCCTAATAATTAAATAAACTTAATTTATGGGGGGCTTGATCATTCAATTTCTACCCTTACCACTATTTTCCACATTCAACAATTCACTTATGATTTATCTTATCTAGATAACACAACATTCACCAAATTATTTCTCCATCATTGTGCTTAGAAAGTATTTGGCCTTGGGATTTATGAACAAGGGCCCCATACATTACCTATAATTAAAATTATAGAACCTCATAAGTCCTTTAGCCTTGGGTACATCCCACTAGAGGAGCCTACTAACCCAAATCCACCTCCCCCATCGAGGAATACATCCCCTCACCATCAACCCAATCACCATCAGAATCCAAGGATCTTTACATCATTGCCCTTAACATTTTTTAGATCAATACTATTAGCTTGGGCACTTATATCTATAAAAAGGATGGACAAACCAAAGTCATTCCCCTCATCCACCCCAAGATGGTAAAAAAATATTCTTCTACCATATACACCATCCAACACCAGAATGATGATTTTATTGTAACCTACCTTTATGTGAGGGATTCTTATATTCACAAATCCCTTCCTCTTGAAAACCAAACAATGCTCAATGAATCTACCACTGCTATTAATTTGGGGACTCAATATAATCTATACATCATTAAACTTATCCAATATTTTAAACATGAGGAACGACAAGAGTACCCATCCTTCCTTCAAGACCATATCATCACATTCACATGGTCTTATCAGGATATGCCTAGGATTGACCCTTCTATCACCCTTTATAACATCATTACCCATCCTAAAGCTAATTTGGTTTGGTAAAAGATTTAGAAGATGCATCCTTATATTGACTTGATTATTAAAGAGGAACTTCAACATCTCTTATTCATTGACTTCATCCAACCTATTGACTATCTACAACAGGTCTCTAATAATATTCCCATTACCAAACCCACTGGGGGAATTTATCTTTTCATATATTTTCATGATCTTAACCTTGCATGCTCAAAATATGACTTTACTTTACCCAACATCAATCAATTAGTTGATCTTATTGTAGGCCAAGAAATTTTATCTCTCATGGACATGCTTTCAATATATAACTAGATTGCGATTGCCACATTGGATCAACATAAAACCACCTTTATTACCCCTTGGGGAACCTTATGTTATCAGGTCATGCCTTTTGGTTTAAAAAACACAAGAGTAAATTATCTATGATCCATGACCTATATCCTCCATGATCTCATCCATAAAATTATAGAAGATCATATGGATGATCACCTTGAGAAATCCAAACACCACAAAGATCATCTTGTTGTTCTCATGATCATCTTTGACCAACTAATTAAATTCTATATCAAGCTTAATCCCAAGAAATGTATTTTTTGGGTTCTATCAAGAAATCTCCTAGGCTTTACTATCTCCCTTTGTGGAATTTAAATTGACCCCACTAAGGTCAAATCAATCCTATAAATGCCTCGTCTAACAAACCTTAAGCAACTTCATAGCCTATAGGGAAAAATCTAGTCTATCCATTGCTTCATCTCCCAACTATCAAATAAATACCAACCCTTTCACCATCTCCTTAAGAAATATACCTCCTTTAAGTGGACCAAAGATTATCAACAAGCCTTTTATTCACTCAAGGAGTATCTACTTTCTCCACTAGCTTTCATCCCACCTAAGGATGATGAGCCCTTCTACCTTTACATATCTACCATCGATCATTCTTTAGGGACCATGCTCACTCATCAAGATGAACAAAACAAAGAAAAAAGTGTCTATTACATTAGCCACACCCTTATAGAGTATGAGACATGATACACCCATCCTAAAAAATTATATCTCACACTCATCTTTATCACCTCCAAACTTTGTCACTACCTCCTTAATCATAAAACATATGTCATTACTAACACTAACCCACTCAAGTATATGCATTCCAAGCCATACTAGAATTAGCATATGGCTACGTGGATCATGCTCTTGGCTGAGTTTGATCTTGAGTTCCTTTAACATAAATAGGTTAATGGGTAGGTCATCACTAACCAATTAGCTAAGGCTTCTCTACCAGATAACCAACCCATTCCTTTAGCCTTTCTAGATGAATTTATTACAACTCTTTCTTAGGAAGAACCCCCTTACCAAATACACATGTTTTTTGATGGCTCTAAGTACCAACATGGTGGGGGTGCAGGTGTAATTCTCATTCCCCTTCATTGTGAACCCCTTATACTTTACTTTAAACTTGACTTTGAATGTACCAATAACATAGCTGATTATAAAGCCTTAGTTATCGATCTCCAAACCATTATTTCCCTAGGAATCAAAACCATTTCCATCTTCGATGACTCCCAAATCATGGTCAACCAAGTCAATAGGTCTTATCAATGTAAAAATGATGTTTTAAAAAGCTATAAACTTATAGGTCATGAAATTTTAACATCATTTAAACATTATAAATCTAGTTGGTTCCTTAGTCCACTAATAAATTCATAGATATGATGGCTTCCTTGGCATCTCAAATCCCTTCTCAACCCACTGTATCTAAATTATTTGTCACCATTCATCATTTCATCAGGATTTCATATATTATTTCAAAACTTTATACCATTTTTAGCATGAAATCATCCCCTTTCGACATCTGGTATGACCAAACTTTCAACTACCTTAATCTCAACATCATACCACCTGACCTCTTTAAAAATGTCCAAAAAGCCTTAATTCAAGGTACCTCCCATTATACCATACTAGGGGGAATCCTATATAAATGTGTTTTCGATGGCCTTCTCCTTCATTGTCTATGTAGTCATGAGATTTACCATGTCATTAAGCAAACCAATGACGGGATCTACAGGGGACACTTTAATGGTCTTATTATCTCTAAGTGAATCCTTTATCTTAGATACTATTGACCCCACCCTCAATCAAGATTATTGTGATTATGTAAAGAAGTGTCTCAAATACTAGCAACATGCTAATTTGCATCATAAACCTACTCAAAAACTTCAAGTATCTAAATATTATTGGTCATTCTCATAGTGGGGGCTCAATCTCATTGGAGAAATCAATCCTCACTCATCTCAATGACATAAATTCATCATCAATGCCACTAAATATTTCACCAAATGGATAAAAAATCCATTCCTATTATCTCAATTAAAGTTTAAAAAATTATCGATTTCATCAATCACCACATCATTTGTCATTTTGGTGTTCCAATAAGATCATCATAGACAATGAAAAATCCTTCAAAAATAAGAAAGTCTAAGTTATTTAAAATACTTTTGGCATCAAGTTAAGCCATTCCTCACATTATCATTTACAATAAAATGGATAAGTAAAAGCTTATAATAAAACCCTCATCAAGATCCTAACTAAATTTATAAGTTCTTTAAGTTAGGATTGGTACCTACATATCCCCTTTGTTTTATGGGCCTATAACACTAGCATCTAAACTACAATAGGTGCTACACTTTTTTCTCTAGTCTTTGGTGTAGAATCCATCTTGCCTCTTAAAGTCCAGATCTCCTCTCTTCATATATCTCTGCAAGACATCATGTCTAAAGATGATTATCATCAAGAGCATCTTGCATGCCTTGAGTTGCTTGATGAATATCACCTCTCTAATTTTAACCAACTTCATGTCTATTAAGAATGGATTACCTATGCTTATAATAAATGTCTAAAAGAATGGGAATTCAATATCAAAGACCTCATCCTTAAGAAAAACAGCATGTCACAAATATTGAGAAAATTAAAAAGGGAAAATTTTCTTTCAATTAGCTTGGACCCTATATCATCACCCATAACTATGGATATGGCGATTATTGTTTATCTTCTCTCGAGGGAAAATCAGAAATTGAGCCTCTCAATGCTTTGAATCTACATCATTTTTACTATTAAGAAAATTTTGAATAAACTTTGTTGTCTAGCTTGAGCTCATCCCTTGGTTAAAGAGACTTTCGTCTCCCTTAAATCCTTACCCTATTCATAAAGTCACCTCCATCAAATATTAACCACCTTTTTGTGCTAAATGGTTTTACCTCGATAAAAGTAGATCCCTAAGCATATATAGATGGTCCATGTCTACAACCAACATAAAAACCATTTGGGATATAAAATATCAACAAGGCCAAATATCTAGCATTACAAAATGATCCCTTGAAGGACAACTAACAAAATAATCAAACTTGATTGAAATATAGATTGATCCCTTGAAGGAGAGTTATAATAATAATAATAATAATAATAATAATAATAATAATAATAATAATAACAATAATAATAATAATAATAACAATAATAATAATAATAATAATAATAATAATAATAATAACAACAAGTTCTAGACCACTCCTTCAAAGGATGGCTAGGTAAAACTTTTGTCAAAGAAACTAATCCCCTAGAAGCTTCCCATATTGATCATCTTTTGAACACTTATCAACCCTAAGCAAGCCAAAAAGGGCCTCAAGCCAAAATTGTCAAAAGACCATCATTTGAAGCTTCTCATATCAATCAACTTTAGTAAAATCAGTTATGAAAGCTATCCAAATAATTTATCCCAAAAAGGATACAACCAACTCTCATAAATAAATAGGTTGTAAACTTCCCACATCGATCAATCTATACTGTTTCTATGCAAAATTGCTTTCTACATTCAAAGAAGAAATAAGAAACTAAGAGATGGTCAAGGCTAGAAGATACCTGATAAAGTCGTGCGCACTGAAATCAGACGTTGGAAGATTCTCCTCTTTGGCTGTGGATGAATGACACCTGCAAAGAAGAAAAGGCTGAAACACGAAAAAATGTTAGTCAAAGGATATGGTGGGCTGTCAGGCGAACGCCCGATCCCGAAAGTACGAAGACTTCCTAGAAGGATATCAACCCACTGATAAAAAAGTAGAATATTGGATGAAAGTAGATAATAAAAGATAAAATGATAGAAATAAATGATAGAAAATAAAGTGCGTACCTGATATGCAGCACTGTTCTGCACAGTCACCGGCGTCGGTCTCTGTGGTACCGGCATCGGTTAGGGAAGGTGCCGGCGTCGGTCAAACTACCGGCGTCAGTCAGGGCAGGTTCTGGATAGAGTCTGGGCGAGTTGCAGAAGGTTTGGGAGAGTCAGAACAGGGTCTTGACAGGATCGGGACAAGGTTTAGACAGGGTCGGGACAGGGTCTAATAGAATCGAGATAAGGTCAGGACAGGTCTGGGCAAGGTAAGGTCGGGTTTGGATAGAGTCTGGGGGTTTTAGTCGAGTCTGGACAGAGTTATAGATTGGGGTAGTGGGCAGGGATGTAAAGGAGAGATTCAGAACTTGGGTCTGTGGTTTGAAGATTCAGGATGACAGAAATAATGAACAAATAATAATCAGAAAGAAATGAAAATAAACAGAGAAAATACTTACCTATCAGAAGACGTGATGAAAGCCATAGTTGAAGTTGTCTGTGCAGTGCCAGATTGAAGTGAATGCAGATTGGTTGATGCTGGAGTTGGTTGATCGCGAGAGTGTTGATTGCCAGAGTCTGTGAATGTCAGAGTTTGGAGGTCGATTGATTGATTGATCGGTTGATTAGCCTTCGAGATTGATCGATGGATGCTGATGAAGGTGAGGAACAGTTCCAGAGACGGTTTGATAACCATTCGGGAAACCGATTGGGAACTGAACGATAACTAATAATGGATAACGGTAAGGTGACTGACGTCGGCAGGATTGCCGACATCGGCCGATAAGTGACCGACGCTGACGACATCGGCCGGGTAAAGACCGTCGTCGGCAGATGCACAATGGGGATAGAGTCTAGCTTTAGCTCTATGCTCATTTTTACATGCTGCCAGGGTCAAGGTTGGTGGAACAAGTGATCGACAAGGGTTAAATAGGTGAATAAGAATAAGACGGGGAAGGACTAGGGGAGTCGACATGATTTCGGTGTCTACATTTGCCCCTTTTTGTCTTGTTGGTTATTCTGGACGAACTGCAAGACAAAAATAGGAGTGATTGCCCCAGGTGAGGGATAAGGTTGATTTCGTCTTATTGGTTGTTTGAATGAACTGCAAGACAAAAATAGGAAGCAGATTGCCCTGATTATGGATGAGGTATTCCCCCTCAAAGCAGGAGTCGAGGGAAGGGAACCGAGAATTGAGTGCTGATTTGACAAAGAGTGGATGAAAAAGGGGTGAGGGTGAACGCTACAAAGGTCATGATTCTGCGTATACCACTGTACGAGAGGGTTAGGGCAAAGTGTCGCAGGTTAAGGGTCGAGGAGTGCCAAAATTGAAATAACTGGGCCCCAGCATTTAGTCATCTACTGATCGGGTTATTCAATCGAAGCTAAAGTTCCAAATGGGTCATCGCATTCTAAGTATCCCGAGCTCAGGAAGTGCTCCTAGAAACACGAAAAAGTCACAAGTAGTGTGGATCAATCGGCTTGCGATCCTATACTTGTGAGGGTCTAAAAAGGTCTGCGCACAATTCTGCTAACCAGTCATGAGGTAGCATATATGCAAAAACAACCAAGGCAACAATGTCTTGGAAGTGGTCAGGGTCGGAGGAGAGAGGTATGATCTCCAATGGTTGGTGGTCAAGGGGAGGAATGGACGAAAGGATGCGGCCGAGCTAACCCTAGAAGACCCCATGTCAACTGAGTGCTGCCTACATAGCCCTGGTCATAGGGCCTCAGGCCAATGTAGTTCTCCCTTGAAGGGAGGGAGGGACAAAGGGATGAAATTGGTCGTGGTCAAGGGCAAGGTTATGGTTAAAAGAAGGAAAAAAGGTTTGTCCATCAGAGAGATGAACAAACGAGAATGGTCGAGCTAAACCCAGAAGACAGTCGTGTCATCTGAGTGCTGCCTACATAGCCCCTGTGGAAGGGCCTCAGACCAATGTAGTTCAGACAAAGGGTCCGAGTGGTAGACAGGTGGTCAAAAATGGTTGATAGATTGGTCTTGGTCATGACGAAATGATGAGGAGAAAAGATGTTGCAGCCTTTTCCAAATGGTGTAGTCTGCAACATTGGTTGAGGGGTTTTTCATCCCTAGCAATATTCCATATTCATGATGGATGTCTGCTAAAAATGAATTGAGGTTTATTTATGCTTCAGTAAGTATTGGTTTATGCTGAACATAAAGTGCGGCGGGTCGATAGTTTCCATGTGTATTGGTGCCCATAGAAACTAGGGTGAACAGGTTGAGTTGATTGACAAGTGATGAAGGTGAATGTGACCAAAGTGCAGAAGAAGTGAAAAGCATATTGCTCTTTCATTGACAAGGACCAAAAAGATAGCATAGATAGGGGTTATGAGAACCAAGAGCCCCATTCATGCGTGACATCGTTGACCATAGTTATGTTAGAGCGGTAATCGAATCACTGTGACATTAAAGTGAGCTCGAAGTCCCTTGAGCAGGTGAGAGGAGGAGAAAAAAGGGGTAACCCATTTTAAGAGCAGAGATAACTTTGCCCCTTTTTATAGGAGACCCTGAGACAACTATAAGTCAAGTCCATGACTTTTTTTTTTTTTGCGCAGACTGATCAATGCGGGAAGCTTGCATAGAGATGTCATTGGCTTGGTGGTCAGGTTGTGAAGCTGATCAATGCGGGAAGCTTCTAAAATAGTGATGTTTATTGCCAGTTAGTCATAGCCATCCTTTGAGGGAGTGGTTTAGATCTTTATTTAATATAAGGGTGTTTGAATAGCTGTCCTTCAAGGGAGTAGTCTATTAATTACAACAATGATAGTACAGCTGTCCTTCGAGGGAGCAGTCTGCCTTTTGATTTTGATATTGATATAGTGACCATGGATATTATGACATCTTGATTTGTTTTTATAGAAATGTGAGTCATGGACAAGATTATAGAAGGTCAAGGGCTCCCTTTTATTAGGACAAAGCATCCATACATCATAAAAGGGTCATAGGAATTGTTAAGAGGAATAGAGTTGAAAGGAAGTAGGATTTAAGAGGACGGGGATTGCTCAAGGGATGAGCTCAAGTTAAGTGTCAAGTGGACGAGTACTCGACTAGCAGTAGAACGGTCGCAGATGCAACGCATTAAGAGGCTCAGGTTCTGGGCATCCATCAAGAGAAGACAGATGATAAGTCCCTGATCCATACTTGTGCATGATAATAAAAGGTCCGAGCTAATTAGGAGCAAACTTGCCTCATTTACTTCGCTCCATATTGGTCACGTGTTGATTCTCTTTGAGGACGAGGTCTCCGATGTTGAAATCTCGTTCTCATAGATTTTTGTCATAGGCGTGCTTGATGCGATGTTGATAGACATGGAGATGATTAAGGGCAGCAAGACGACGTTCGTCAAGTAACTCAAGTTGAGCTAAGTGATCTTGACAAAAGTAATCGTTGGAAATAATATCATGGAGAGAAATGCAGAGAGACAGGATCTGTACTTCGAGAGGTAAAACAGCCTCTATTCCGTACACGAGAGAAAAAGGGGTAGCACCCGTGGAGGTTCGGATGCTAGTGTGATAAGCCCACAAAGCGAAGGGAATGTGAATGTGCCAATCCCTGCCTGTGTCACTGACCACCTTCATGAGAATTTTGGTGAGAATTTTGTTGGAAGCCTCAGCCTGCCCATTTGCTTATGGGTAGTAAGGCGAAGAGAAACTGAGTTTGATGCCGAATGAGTCGCATAGCTTTTGTACAGTCTTGTTTTTGAAGGACTTGCCGTTATCGGTAATGATTTTATGAGGGACACCGAAACGACAGATAATGTGGGTGTTGATGAAGTCAACAATCTTGTCAGCTTTTGTGGAGACAAGAGGAATGGCTTCCACCCACTTGGTGAAATATTCAGTGGCTGTGATGATGGATTGATGACGAAGAGACGAATGAGGGTTAATCTCACCGATGATATTTAAACCCCACTGAGAAAAAGGCCAGAAATCTTGAGCAATTTGTAAGGCATGACTAGGAAGATGAAGCAAGATAGAGTGCTACTGACACTTGACGTAATGCCGAACATAATTGCTACAGTCTTGATGAAGGGTAGGCCAATAATAGCCCAGATGAAGGATGCGCTTGGCAACCGAATTCCCACTGAAATGTCTGCCATAAATCCCATCGTGGACTTGCTGAATGGCTTGAGATGCTTCAATGGAGGTGAGACAGTGAAGAAGGAGGCCATCGAAGCCTCGCTTATAGAGAAGACCCCCTAGCATGGTATAGCGAGCAGTACGCTTGATAAAAGCTCATCGTGCATTACTAGAGAGGTTGGGAGGAATGACAGAGAGAGATAAGAAGTCTACAAGTTGCTTATACCAAGCATCTTATGGGCTAGGGTCGATAGTGTTGACATGATGAATGTGAGGAGAGATATATGAAGGTAATGGCACACGACGCACCGTGACAAAAAGTCTGGATGCAGATGAGGAAGATGGGATATGTGAAGCGAGAGAAGCCATGGTGTCAGCAAACTTATTCGTGGATCGAGGAACAGTCTGCAGGAGGAAATGGTCGAAAGATGTAAGGAAAATGTCAGCACGGTTTTTGTACCTTTGCAAAATTTCATTTTTACAGAGGTATGAACTGTTGACCTGATTGACGACGAGCTGC
Source organism: Torreya grandis (assembly GCA_037957365.1). Lineage (NCBI taxonomy): Eukaryota > Viridiplantae > Streptophyta > Pinopsida > Cupressales > Taxaceae > Torreya > Torreya grandis. The sequence goes on along the minus strand of JARHVA010002386.1, from coordinate 379,856 downwards.
GAGTCACCAAAGATGTTGATGGACTTGATGCTGAGAGAGAGGGCGGTCTGAAGTCCTAAAATTAAGGCCTCGTATTCGGCCATATTATTGGTACAATCAAAGTCGAGTTTAAAAGATAGAGGCATGGGCTCCCCTTCGAGTGGAATGAGAATGACCCCAGCACCCCCACCTAGTTGACATTTGGATCCGTCAAAGAACATAGTCATCTGATAGGTGGTGTCGTCAGAGGAAAGCACAGCGATAGACTCGTCAGGGAACTCATATTGCGAAGGTTGATTGTCAGGAAGAGGGGCATCTACTAGTTGATCAGCGATGGTTTGCCCCTTGATAGATTTTTGTTGGATGAATTCGAGATCAAACTCAGCAAGCAGCATGAGCCACTGAGCCATACGTTGATTCTGATATGGCTTGGAGTGCATATACTTGAGAGGGTCGGTGTGGGTGATGACAAAGGTTTTGTGACTGAGAAGATAGTGGCGAAGCTTAATAGCAACAAAGACTAATGCCAAACAGAGTTTCTCGATATGGGTATATCGAGTTTCATAGTCGACCAGTGTTCGGCTGATATAATAAATGGCTTACTCACGGTGATACTCGTCTCGATGCGTGATCATGGCACCTAACGAATGGTGAGTGGCTGAGATATAAAGGTAGAAGGGTTGGTCATCTTTAGGTGGAATGAGAATTGGTGGAGAGACCAGATAGCATTTTAAGGCTTCAAAAGCCTCTTGACAGTTCTTATCCCATGTAAAAATGACGTCCTTCTTAAGGAGATGATGAAAAGGTTGGCAGCGGTCAGAAAGCTGTGAGATGAAGTGACGAATGGACTGGAGCTTGCCTTGCAAACTGTGAAGTTGCTTAAGATTGGTCGAGGGCGGCATTTCAAGGATAGCGCGAATCTTGGCGAGATCTATCTCGATGCCACGGAAGGAAATGATGAAGTCGAGTAGCTTGTCAGAGAGGACCCCAAAGACACATTTCTTGGGGTTAAGACAAACATTGTACTGAAGAAGATGAGAAAAGATGATTTTGAGAATGGTGAGATGGTCACGGCAAAGTTTGGACTTGCCAAGCAGGTTATCCACATAGTCCTCCATGATTTTGTGAAGGAGATCATGGAAAATGTAGGTCATGGCACGCTGATAAGTGGCACCTGCATTTTTCAAGCCAAAAGGCATGACTCGATAGCAGAAAGTCCCCCATGGGGTAATGAAAGTGGTCTTGTGCTGATCTTCCGGAGCAATCAGGATTTGATTGTATCCTGAAAACCCGTCCATAAGAGATAGCATCTCATGTCCGGCCGTAAGATCAACAAGCTGGTCGATGTTAGGAAGAGGAAAATCGTCTTTGGGATAGGCTAGATTAAGGTCATGATAGTCTGTGTAGATCTGAATCCCCCCAGTTGCCTTGGTGACTGGGATGATGTTAGAGACCCACTGTGGATAATTGATAGGCTGGATGAAGGAGACAGAAAGGAGGTGCTGAAGCTCCTCTTTGACAAGGAGGGCAACGCGAGGATGCATCTTTCGAAGCTTTTGCCTGACAGGCTTAGCCTCTGGTTTGGTGACAATGTTATGGGTAACGATGGTGGGGTTGATGCCAGGCATATCACTGTAAGTCCAAGCAAAGGCCTTTTTATGGTCAGAGAGGAACTGGGTATAGTCAAGCTGCTCCTGAGCGTCTCAAGATTGGCCAATCTTTAAGACATGAGGAACTGTTTCTACTCAAATTTTGCTTTTCAGACTTAAGAGAAAGAAGAAACTAAAAAGAATAATGGACAAGGCTTGGGAAGTACCTAGACTAAAGATCGTGCACCGTAAATCCAGACGCTTGTGAGCACTCCTCTTTGGCTGTGGAGGAATGACACCTGCAAGAAAAAAAGGAAACTTGGACAAGAAAACGTCAGATGGATAGGCGGTGGGTTGCCAAGCAAAAGCTTGTTCTCGGAAGTGTAAAAACTTCCTTAAGGGAGGTCAACCCACTGTTTTGATGAGATAAGTCACTGATAAAAAGATAGAATGCCAGAATACAGAAGTGACAAAGAAATTAGAAAGGAAAGAAAAAAAACAAAATGATTACCTGAAGGAGTTATTGGGCTGAAGACAGTCACCGAGGTCGGAAATGTCGCCGGCATCGGTTAGCTGATCTACCGGCGTCGGCTATCCTGCCGACGTCGGTTGGGGTAGTGACCGGCGTCGGTCGGGGTTGTGGCCTGTAGTCGGGTCTGAGTTGGTTTCTGGCCTGTGGATGGGTCTGGTTCGTGAACGGGGTCGAGACAGAGTTCAGGGACAAATTTGGATGGACTGGGGAGTGGTCTAGCTCTGGTTGGATGCCTTATGCAAGGTCTTTTTGGCAGAGGGATGAGGAAGTTGTCTGTGATTAGATTAAAAGAGGGACAGGGAAGAGGAGGATACACAAAGGACAGGACCTGAGAAGGCTTTGCAGCCTCTCAGGGGGAAGGACAGAGGGAGTAGGAGACAATAGATAGGATAGATGACTAAAAGCTAAAGAAATAAAATAAAATGAAACACCAGACTTTGCTTACCTTTTTGCTGACTGAAGAATGGAGGAGTTGTTGTTGGAGCCATGGAAGACTTATTTGCAAGAAGAAAATCCTGATCCAGAGCCTTTGCACTTGTTGCTGCTGCTGCACGAGGTCTAGACGGAGGAGAGACAAATGCCAAAATGCCAAGAGAAGTCTGTTTGCGAGCTCAAGGGTCCAGGGGCTGCAACGGATGCAGAAAGGGATAATGAAGGCTACCGACGTCGGCAGTTTTGCCGATGTCGGCCGAAGGGTCGCTGACATCGGCGGTTGCAGGATGGGGACAGAGGCTAAAAATAGCCTCTGCCCATTCTTGCACGCCGCCGGGCGAGGGGTTATGGGAAGAACGGTCATGAGGATGCCAAAATGGGCGAGGGGGGAAGATAATGGAGAGATTTGGCCTAATAAATGCTAGGGGGAAGGTGGAGGGATTCAAGGGAGGATCCAAGGTGGCAAGGGTAGGGTGGAAAGGGGGCCACTTGATTAAAATACTTAGGTTGTTTTAATCAAATGGAGGCCAAGGGTTAGGATTAGGGGTTTGAGGTGGACAAGGGGGAGAACCAAGGTGCAGACACATTTGCGGTGTCTACAGGAACATCAAAAGAAGGAAGGTTGATGTCAATGGTTGATTCATTTAACATAACCTGGGTCTCAGAAGGGAGGGAGCACTGGATGAAAGAATCGTCAGCGCCCATGTAAGAAAGAATGGCATCATTGTCAACGCAGTGAATAGTGTGAATGGTTGCCGACTCATCTTCGATCATGCTGGGAAAAATGAGAGGGAGAGACTTGGACACCCCATTGAGCTGATAAGTTAAGGGGTCCAGGCGGATGGTGTTTATGGAAAAAAAAAACTAGGAGGAACGAAAACCACTGACTCCGTAGGTGAAGGGGGTGAAACAGGCGAGTGTGGAGGAGATTGGACAAGGATTGGTTTAGGACAAAGGTCTACAGGGTCTTGAGTGGGGTCGTGATATCCCAGACCATACCATTTCTTGGCGTCGTCATCATTGAGCGGTTGGATAGGCTGATGGGAGCCCTGCTCATAGCGTCCGAAACCAAAAACCTTCCATGCACACCTGTAAAGGTAAGTGTGTGCAAAGGTGGGGTTGCCAAGAAATGAGAAATCTGATGTGAAAGGTTGAGGTGAAGAAAGAGGATTACCATCAATAGGAGCTTGATTAAGCCCCCCATAGACGAGGTTGGTGCGGAGGTGAGGGGGACCATAAGGTATGATCATCCCGATCCGATGGTCATAGCTGGGGCTGTGATGAAGGCGTCCATACTCTTGTGGAGTTTGGAACATGTCTAAAGCCAGCAAGCGATACTCTCCCAATGAAAGTCTTTGGAAGATGTCTTCCATGGGGTTTGTGGTTGTCGCTTGAAGGGGAGGTGTAAGGGCGATTGCCTGTTGCGAACTGGTCGAAGCTTCTGCGGATGGAGGCGGTGCCGGGGTTGATGGCTTGATATGAATGAGGACATCGTTTGGACGGTAGGTGGTGTTGCATGTTTTGAAGGGTGAAGGGTCAGTGGGAATGGTGTGGACTTGTCCGTCATGCTCAAATTTCACACAATGGTGCAGGGTGGAGGGGACACAGGCCATGGCGCGGATCCAGGGTCAGCCCAGCAAGATGTTGTATTGAAACTCTCCTTCGATGATGTAAAAGAGCTCCAGGACTGTGTGTGGACCAACGCGAATATGAAGGATGACTGTGCCAATGGTCATGGCAGTAGTGTCATTAAAAGAGTGCAAGATCACGTCAATTTTAGAGACGCAATTCTTGGGAAGAGCCAATTGATCAAAGGCATGGGTGGAGATGATGTTGATGCTATCGCCTCCATCGATCATAATGCGTTTAATGCGTGTCCGATCGATATAGGCAGTGATGAAGAGGGTGGCGTCCTGATCTTTCGTGTTGGATGTGGGAATCTTAGAATCGCTGAATGTGATGGAAGCAACAGGGGTTAAGGAGTGGACAAGGGCAACAAGTGGCTGGGGATCCTCAGGTTGGACCTCTGCTACCTGCAGGGCTTGGATGAGGGCCTGACGATGTTGGGGTGAGGTTTGGATGAGATCGTAGAGGGACATCTTCACAGGCGTCTGGTGAAGTTGTTTCAACATGGAGTCGTGGATTGGTCCGGAAGAGGAAGAAGAAGAGGAGGGTTGAGGCGCGCCAAGGATAGAAATCTTAGGCTTAGGCAGTTGAGGTGGATTGACAAAAGGGTAGGTCCAAGGAATGGCGGCTTTTTCTTTTGCCTTGTCCTTTTGTGACCTAGTGGTGATGTGAATGGCATTGATTTCAAAGATGGGAGGTGAAGTTGAAGAAGGGGTTGTAACCGGTTGATGAGATGTGGATGGGCTTGACGAGGTTGAAGGGTTATGAGAAGGAGTCGGGGGGCAGTCAAAAGTGTCCTCAAAGAGAAGAGTGTCTTTCTCCAGATAACGGCGAATGACAGCCTTGAGGGCACAGCAAGTCTCGGTGTCATGTCCTGGTGTACGATGATATAAACAAATCTTCATGTCGTCGAACCAGGAGGGTTTAGACCCGAGAGGTTGAAAGGGCTTGATGGGTGGAAGAGTTATGTTAGAAGTTTGCAAAAGTCGTTGCAAGATCAAAGAATATGAGCCCACTAAAGGGTCCGTGCTCATCGATGTATGTGGTGTCGGTGACTTTTGCTTGGGCGAAATTGGAGGGGGTTTTCGTACCACCTTCTAGGTTGATGGTGCGATGACAGGCGGAGATGGTACACTCTTCATGAGAGGTATCACCCTTTTGGGAGAGGGTAGGCTAGTGGTAGGTAAAGGAAGCAAAGGAGGCAATCGGTTTTGGTTAGAGGTTGGAGTGGGAAGGACTCTGGTTAGGGTTGAAGGATGCGGGCCCAAAATGGAAGGCAATGGTGATGGAAGAGGAGGCATTTGCCTCTGTGGTTTGGTAGTCTTTTGTGATTTAGGTTGAAGACTACTATTGATTGAAGTCTGGGTTAAGTCTACCTTCACTTGTGGATGAGTGAGGTTGGAGACGGGGCGAACGCCAAGTGATTTGATAGGTTTAGGCGGAGTAGATGAGGGTTTTGGTTTTGACGAGGTTGATGAAGATGTAGATGATTTAGAAGTGGAGATCTGATTTTTGATAGTTTTAGGAGGTTCTGCCATGGGAGGATTAGCAGCATGAGATGAGAGGGCCTGGGCTTGTTGAAGAGTTGTGAGACGGTCCCACAATCCCTGATGTTCCACTTTCCTAGAAGGGAGAAGTTCGAGTCTCTCCACTAGTCAGGAAAATGGCTGAGAAGATGCGGGATGAGGTTTAGGCTCTTGAGAAGATGTCGACGGTTGTGGGACTGAAGGTGAGACGGGTGTAGCAGTCTCGAGCCCAAAGCATGGTGAAGTCATGATAGGTTCGTCTTTGGTTGGAGACGAAGGAGAAATGGGTTCTTCCCTGGGTGGAGAAGAAACTGGAGAATGAAGCTCCTCAAGCGGGTAAAGGGCAGGGATGATAGTGCCCTCCATTTGTGGTTGAGGAGTAGGAAAGGTTGGGTCCTCCATGGGCAGCAAGAAGGAAGATGGTGAAACTGGCGGTGCTGGTAAGGTCGAGGCGTCCTCCAAAATGAGAGAAGTTGAGGGAGAACTAATCGGAGAAAGAGGTTCGTCCACATGTGATGGACCGATGGATGAACTCACCTCTTGGGGTTGGTTAGGAATGAGGGGTGTGACCGTATTGACTGTTCGAATATTATGTTCGTGGGTATTGTCAGTCAAGGTCTGGACATTGTTTTGGGTTGGTGGATGATTAGGGAACGGTTGTTTGAAGATATTGATACCCTGATTAGGAGGGGCGCTAGGATTGTCGAGGATGAGGTCACCCTTTTCCAACATGTCTTGGACTATGTTTTTAAGGGTTTTACAGTTGCCCGTGTCATGACCTTTAACACGGTGGTAGTGGCAGAAGTCATTTTCCCTATACCACACAGGGATGGCGCGTGAGGGATCAAATTGTGGTGGAGGTCAGATCTGAGGGAGATTGAGGGCCCCTTGTTTGATGAGTTTTTCCAGCACAGATGTGTATGATTCTCCAAGTGGAGTAAACTGTCACTGTATGTATCTCTGCTGAAATTGGCGAGTGGCACTCATAGATGTGGATGGTTTAGGTTGATTAGTTGAAGGTGAAGAGGAAGAAGATCTAACAACCACAGCATTTGCTGAAGCTTTAGATTTAGGATTGGACGAGGAAGGCTTAGAAGAGGGGTCATTGGTTTTGGAGTTGGGATTCTTACTCCGCAACTTGACTTTATTCTCCTCAACGGCACGTAACTCAAGTTTACGAGCCATCGTGAAGGCTTCATCAAAAGTGCGGAAGGTCTGAACCCTCAAGGTAGAAGAAATATGTCTAGTGCAGGCTTGAGAGAAAAGTTCAATAAGCTCAGGCTGAGGTAAGGAAAATGAAAGTTGATTGATAAGGCCCCTCCACCGAGCGACGAAATCAGCAATAGATTCATCCTCGAACTGGCGAATAGAATAGAGGTCTGTGATAGAGACCTTCTTGGTGATATTGATGGAGAAATGATCAAGGAAGAGCTGGGCCAGCTAAGTGAATGTGAGGATGGAATGGCTGGGAAGAGAGCTGTACCAGTCAAGTGCAGCACCCGAGAGAGACATGGGAAATGTGCATAAGAGCAACGCATCATCGTGGGCGATAAGGTAACAGGCATGTCTGAATGCCCGTAAATGTTGTTGTGGGTCTTCCTTGCTCTGTAAACGAGAAAACTTAGGAAGTTCCCACTGGCTGGGATATGGTCTGATGGGGACAGAAGGATGGATGGGCTCGTTGCAGATTTGTTCGTACGAGAGAGTGTTGCGTGAGCCGGTAACGGAGGTTTCTAGGTTGGACATTTTATCCATCAGCATCTTGATAATATCTACTGACGGATTGGCGGGTGGAGCGCCTCCTAGATTGTAAGGCGCTTGAAAGAGGCTGGAAGAGGTATACGACGTAGTCAGTTATACCAATAAGGGCGCAATGTATGGATGACTAGTCGTAGGGACAGAAGAAGTGACTAAGGATGGTTGGATAGAAGGCATGGCTAGGTTTGATGTTGTCATAGGAGGTTGGTTAGAGGTAACATGGGCTAATGGATAGGTAGCCACCCTAGTGTTGATAGGAGTAAGGGTGGGCAGAATAGAGACGACCAAGTTTTGAAAGGGGGTAGAAAGTGGTTGAGTGGGCTGAGATTGATTGGGGGCCGAAACCCTGGTGAAAGTGGGCCCAGCAATGGAAGGAGAGGCCACACTTGGATGGTTGGTAAAAGGTTGGTCATTGGTTGAGGCAACAGCCTGGGTGTCTAAGGGTTGGACTACGGACGCCGTTGATACGGCCGCAGTCTCGAGGAAAGAGGTCGGCATTCCATAAATTGGACTGCCCAAGGGGTCTCGCGTTCAGCTATTCGCGAGATATTGTTGCAAGGCTTTTACGTTGAGGTCCAAGAATCATGCAAAATCTTGGTCCCCTTCTGGGATAATAGGCGTTTGGGTCGGAGATGGTCTGGTAAGAGTTCTTTCAGTTTCCGAGTTGAACTCCATTATAGGGCTGGTTATAGGCGGGGTAGATGGAAGAGGATGATGCCTCGCGTGATCGACTAGAGCCTTGGCTTGGCTACGAGTCAGAACCATTCAAGGCAAGGAAGAACGTCCTCACAAGCTCAAAAAAGTAGATAAGAACTAAAAAGATGAAGACACAAACAGATCCTAAAATCCTAGAAGTAAATTATTAGGATTATAGTGGCTTATGCCTTAGAATGTGTGTAGAGGAAGATTGGCTTTGTGAGTCGGGTCCTAGAAGAAGCAGTCTATGGATGGTTTCGGGTTTTTTTATGGTGCTCAAGAAATCTGTGTTAGCTTCCGTACAGGCCTGGTGCTAAGGAGCAAGCTCCCCTCACTTCACGATTCCAGTGGTTAGCTGGTTTCGCTTAGCCAAAATATACTTCCACTATAGTTTAGACTCTGCCAGAGAACAGAGTTGGCTTCCCCCTTGGTGATGAAATCCAAGTAAGATCACCGGGATGGGTAAGGTATCCACTGGGGGATGAAATCCCAGTTGGGCCTTGTCTTAGGTAAGTTAAAATGTTTGTTTTGTGCAGGTGGTTTGGTCGTGTAACATCAAGTGATCTAGATTAATTCAATATGCGGTTTAATTACTATGTGTGGTCTAAGAGATGCAGGCAAACAGAAATGAATGCAAAGTGTTTTAATGCCCAAGTCGAAATGTTTGTTCGTATGAAGATGAATGGAGAAAGAGTCGAAGAATATGAGTTTTAGCTAGTCTAGAAGTGCAAGAAAGAAAGAAATGTTCGTTTTAGTCCTGCTTATGATGTCGTTTAAGAAGATACGAAAGGAGGCGAAAAGGAAGGAACCTAATGCACCTATATGAACGAAAGAAAGAAAGGACCCAAGGAAGGCCCTAAGGTCCCACCAAGCGTGCCAGAATGTTTCTATGCAAAATTGATTTCTACATTCAAAGAAGAAATAAGAAACTAAGAGATGGTCAAGGCTAGAAGATACCTGATAAAGTCGTGCGCACCGAAATCAGACGTTGGAAGATTCTCCTCTTTGGCTGTGGAGGAATGACACTTGCAAAGAAGAAAAGGCTGAAACACGAAAAAATGTTAGTTAAAGGATATGGTGGGCTGTCAAGCAAACGCCTGATCCCAGAAGTATGAAGACTTCCTAGAAGGATATCAACCCACTGATAAAAAAGCAGAATATTAGACGAAAGTAGATAATAAAAGATAAAATGATAGAAATAAATGACAGAAAATAAAGTGCATACCTGATATGCAGCACTGTTCTGCACAATCGCCGGCATCGGTCTCTGTGGTATCGGCGTCAGTTAGGGAAGGTGCCAGCGTCGGTCAAACTGCCGGCGTCGGTCAGGGTAGTGACCGGCGTCGGTCAGGGCAGGTTCTGGACAGAGTCTGGGCGAGTTGCAGAAGGTCTGGGAGAGTCAGAACAGGGTCTTGATAGGATCAGGACAAGGTTTAGATAGGGTCGGGATAGGGTCTAATAGAATCGAGATAAGGTCAGGACAGGTCTAGGCAAGGTAAGGTTGGGTTTGGACAGAGTCTGGGGGTTTTAGTCGAGTCTGGACAGAGTTATAGATTGGGGTAGTGGGTAGGGATGTAAAGGAGAGATTCAGAACTTGGGTCTGTGGTTTGAAGATTCAGGATGACAGAAATAATGAACAAATAATAATCAGAAAGAAATGAAAATAAATAGAGAAAATACTTACCTGTCAGAAGACGTGATGAAAGCCATAGTTGAAGTTGTCTGTGCAGTGCCAGATTGAAGTGAATGCAGATTGGTTGATGCCAGAGTTGGTTGATCGCGAGAGTGTTGATTTCCAGAGTATGTGAATGTCAGAGTTCGGAGGTCGATTGATTGATTGATCAGTTGATTAGCCTTCGGGATTGATCGGCGGACGCTGATGAAGGCGAGGGACGGTTCCAGAGACGGTTCAATAACCGTTCAGGAAACCGATTGGGAACCGAATGATAACTGATAACAGATAACGGTAAGGTGACCGACGTCGGCAGGATTGCCGACGTCGGCCAATAAGTGACCGACGTCGGCGACATCGGCCGGGTAAAGACCGTCATCAGCAGATGTACAATGGGGATAGAGTCTAGCTTTAGCTCTGTGCTCATTTTTACATGCTGCCAGGGTCAAGGTTGGTGGAACAAGTGATCGACAAGGGTTAAATAGGCGAAGAAGAATAAGACGGGGAAGGACCAGGGGAGTCGACATGATTTCGGTGTCTACATATACCTAGTACAAAGACATAGACTTGTCTATTCTATTCTTAGGGTCACCTTAAGTAGGGATAAGCTAACCCACATTAGGTTCCCCACTATCATGTTCCCTTCCATTTTACTTATCATCCATGATCCCTTTTATACCCTTAGTCAATAAAAGGATTATGAGCTTACTTGGCACATTGATCTCATCTTTTCAGTAAGATCATGTTAATGTGAAGCATCCAAAAGGCTCATTTTCACTAAGACAAACCCAAATTTAGTTTAATAGGGTCCTTGCCAATGAACCCAATATGCCTTTTCTTGAATCTTCTTATTTGGTTTGTAAGGATGTCATCTCTCACAACTCATTTCCTCACATTTTGGTTAACTACAATATGTTTTAATTATCTTTCCAACCTCATGATGTCAAATCCTATCAAATACACACCATAACATTATAAAATTTGAACAACTTATCATGCAACATAACAATAAAATAAACACATTATGCCAACCATTTTACAACATCAAATCTAAAAATTATCACAATTTCATCATTATCATTAGATTTAGTTAAAAAAATTAACATCAATATATTTCATCACATGCCTAAGCCAAACAATCCATGTCACATGATCAAAATAAACCCTATAAGAATAACAAACCATAATAGATCATCAAACACAACATTATAAGTATACCAATGCCTACATCTAAAAACTTGTAACCTTTCTCATATACATCTCACGTCATCAGTACGTAGGCTGATATCAAAATCAAATAATCACATCAATAAATAAATAAATAATCAACATATTCATAAGAAAACTATAACATATAAAACATCTAAATCACATATCAAATAAAAAATCATCATCACATAATCAATAAAATATATCAACATCCATGATGTTAATAACTCTCTATAATGCATCATATATATACATCATTAAAATATGTCATGTACATATCTCTCAATCATATACATCTCATATCATTGACATGTAAGACACTATCAAAAATTAGATACATAACAAAATACACCATATGTCTTAAGGTCCTAAGGTATCATTACCACTAGTCCCATCTACATTGGCACCTCTATCTAGTGGAGGCCCCCATAGAGTACCTCCTTGTTGACCCATTACTACTACCCACTAACCTAGTGTCACAAGTACTAGTCCACCTACTACGCTGACCTAATACTCACCCCACCTTGACTCATTAGGGCATTGTGTTAGTACAATACCCTTGTAGTAACTTAGCTCCTATATAGTAGCTAAATATCAAGCCTATGAAACAAAATTGAGAGGTGTTATTGATACTCCACCCACCTATCTCAATAAGTCTCTCTCTTGAGTGACCAACCCAAGAATCACCCTTGCTTGATCCCTCTCTATTGTAACTATAGTGATCTACCCCTATAAAATTCCTACCTAACTCTATAAGGTAGTAACCTATGCCTAGGCTTGATCTCTCTCCATAGTAACTCCTCCTAACTTATCTTGAAGAGTGGTAATTTTCCCCTATAATGTGGTAATCTAGGCCTAAGCTACTACTAATGTTGTTGTTGTCTATAGGTCACCTTGTATCAGTCCCCCTACTAGATCAACCTTTATAGGCCCCTAGCATCCATCCCCCCAACCAAAATAAACTATATCATATATACCCTAATACCATGTTGAATAGTCTATTGTGACTCTTTCATCATCTCTCACTCTGTTAGATAGCTCTTTATGATCTAATACCTCCTCTTGTGGATGTGGATCTAGCAACATAAACTCTACCTCCTCCCACCTATACTATGGAAAATCAAGATGAATACCCTAAATGAGTCTAAACTATCATCATAGTCTCTCCATTAGGATGAGCTCTATCTCTCCATCCCATCTATCATATATACATATCTAACTCTACAATGCATATGTATGGTGCCTATATCCAACCCATATGGGCTAATTCATGTATGACCTCCTTACTATATCACCTATCACCAAACTCTCCAAGGCATCATAGAACCACTCAATATCCCTCGCACTACTACCAGCCCCTGTCATTGCACCATCCCTCCTCTAATGCAAAAATCCAACTCTATAATATGTTGGAAAATAACCCTTTAATGGTAGGCCTAATAGTCTCAGCACCTATATATGATTATATGTCTAGTAATGGAGCATGAATCTGACTGTAATGCCATAATGTCTATGAGATCTAAACCCCCATAACTCTCTATAAATCTACACCAATAAAACCTAATCCAAAAACTATCTCTCTAAACATTAGCTCCACCAATACCCCTAGTAATATGTAAGGAAATATCCCTCTCACTAAATTAGGTAGAGTAAAATAGGTCACAACCAACTACATCATCATCAACAAGTGTCTCTCTTTTGGGGCCCTTTGATATAGTGGCCCAATACTGAATCCACCTGAGTATAAATGTGCATGTGATTGATCAGCTCCATACAAATAACCCATGAAATATTTGGTCTCCTTACTCTTTATGTGATATATGGGATCCCCTCAGATAGGTAGTTGAGTAATATTTTACACATCCTTTATTAAGATGCTCATCTCTATGATTGGCAACCTAAATTTATAGTCACTGGATCCCATCTCTCAATGAGGGAAACTATCATAGTATCATCTCTAGGGAAGTATTGGTAATGTCACATCACTCCAAACCAACCACCTCCATATGTCACCAGTCCTCTACTAACATGGCATCTCATACCTCCACAAAAATTGTAAGGACTTGATCTCATAATTGGATCCATTTACAAGCTTGCAAATAAATCATATCTATCATACAAAATAAATAATTTAATCCACCTACCAAATTGCATTTTAATCCACCTAATCATTACCCCTAACCAACCTAACTTTACCCCTATCCATACCTCTTCCCATTTATCACTTACCTAAACACACTCTAATCCCTTACCCTTTTTTCTAAAAAATCCCTCCTTTAATTTTGACCATTGATGGTTTCTCAAATCATTGACGATCCTCTTGGGGCATTTTCCCCCCTTGGGTGGACCATTATTAGTTAGGTCAACTATTTATGTTCACTGTTAGTGACCCTCAGTGGTGACCTTTGAACCCTAGATATCCTCTACATAATCCAATCTAAGCTAAAACTCCCTTTTCACCCATCCTACACTATCAATATGTAACTAAATGCACTCTACCCCCCAACATTCCCTTGCATGTTTTATCCTACAACCAAATCCCTAAAGAAAAATATAAACCTAGGGCATCACCTACTCAACACAACATCCTAATCCCACCCATGCCATTTAATAACATTCTATCCTATTTAAATAACCAAATTATTATCAAAATAAAAAGCAAAGTGACCCTACCTCATTTTATAAGTGGTGTCAAGGTCTCAATCCATGTCCATCTACCTAACCACGCCTACCTCCCACATCCATCTAGTCTATGCTCAATCTCACAAAACAGTGTAATTTCACCAACTCAACATGCACCCTCCAATCATGGACAAGATTCCACCCAAATACACAAAGTTACAAACACCAAAAGTAAAAATTATTACAAAGCGATCAAACTTTTCTATTCTTTATTTTTCTCATGGTTTTTAGGTTTTTTTACCCAACCGTCAATGGTTACCCCTAACCATTGATGGTTGGTGTCTCTATCCTTTCTACCTAAACCAAACCTTCCATATGCCACAGTAGGGCAACCCATTTTGCCACCTTTTCACCTCCCTGGGAGTTACCCTCTCCCCCAACCTTTAAGAACTACATTTGGCCTAAAGTTCACATTGGATTTACTATCCATGGAACTATGTAGGTAGTGTTCTCTTTCCTAGTGCATCAAGAGTCATCTCAACCATTCCTTTACCCAACCCCCTTAGTCATTTTGATTGTACCAAATAATTTTTTCCAATTTGAACCTTTATAAATTATACCACCTAGAGTGCGACCAAACTATCTATGTTATTTAAGGGAGTAATTCCTACCTTGAATACCTGTAAACAACACCAACCTTGTCTAAGAGACTTATACAGTACCTTGATTGGTTATGACCAATGTTGTGGACCGGTTACCCTATCTTGTTCTTCTAGCACCAACCTTATTATTATGAACTAAGGTAACTTTATTTTTTGAGTAATCTTGAATATCAAAACTTAGTCACATTTTTTGCATATACTTGTGCATTAATTCCCAACCTCACCAACCATCCTTATCACCTACCTTTTCACCCACATAACTGTTTATCAAACCATGACCTATTTTAAGCTTTACCTCATCAACTCCTAGTTTGAGGGGGTTCACTTCATTCCATATTAGGGGTAACCAGACCTAAACCTTGACCATTCTCTTTTTTTTTCCATCTTATTGAACTAAATCCACATAATAAAAAGGGGAAAAATGTAGACACTAAAAAATGTTACCTAAACTAATTTTCAATGTTGAACTACCTTGGACTTACTCTCAAACTTAAGATAGTTAATCACCTAGCCAACTAACCCTAAACCCCATTTTTTCTAACTTTCCTAACAT